>PVHT021183640.1:276259-291640 GCA_004024745.2 Catagonus wagneri | reverse complement strand
ACAATCTCCCAAGACTAAACCAAGATGAAATAGAAAATATGAATAGACCAATCACAAGTTCTGAAATTGAAACTGTGATTAAAAAACTTCCAACAAACAAAAGTCCAGGACCAGATGGTTTCACAGGTGAATTCTATCAAACATTTAGAGAAGAGCTAACGCCTATCCTTCTGAAACTCTTCCAAAAAATTGCAGAAGAAGGGACACTCCCAAACTCATTCTATGAGGCCATCACGTTGATACCAAAACCAGACAAAGATACCACAAAAAAAGAAAATTACAGGCCAATCTCACTGATGAACATAGATGCAAAAATTCTCAACAAAATACTAGCCAACCAAATCCAACAATACATTCAAAGGATTGTACACCACGATCAAGTGGGATTTATCCCAGGGATGCAAGGATTCTTCAGTATCCGCAAATCAATCAGTGTGATACACCACGTTAACAAACTGAAGAATAAAAACCATAAGATCCTCTCCATAGATGCAGAAAAAGCCTTTGACAAAATCCACCACCCATTTCTGATAAAAACCCTTCAGAAAGTGGGCATAGGGGGAACCTACCTCAACATAATCAAGGCTATCTATGACAAACCCAGAGCTCACATCATTCTCAATGGTGAAAAGCTGAAAGAATTCCCACTGAGATCAGGAACAAGACAGGGATGTCCACTCTCGCCACTACTATTCAACATAGTTCTGGAAGTCCTAGCTACAGCAATCAGAGAAGAAAAAGAAATAAAAGGAATCCAAACTGGGATTGCAGACGACATGATACTATACCTAGAGAATCCTAAAGACTCTACCAGAAAACTACTGGAGCTCATAAATGAATTTGGCAAAGTTGGAGGATACAAAATTAACACACAGAAATCAACTGCATTTCTATATACCAACAATGAAAGATCAGAAAGAGAAATTAGAGAAGCAATCCCATTTACCATCACATCAAAAAGAATCAAATACTTAGGAATAAACCTGCCTAAAGAGACAAAAGGCCTGTACTCTGAAAATTATAAGGGGCTGATGAAAGAAATCAAGGATGACTTAAACAGGTGGAAAGACATACCATGCTCTTGGATTGGAAGAGTCAATATTATCAAAATGACTGTACTACCCAAGGCAATCTATACATTCAATGCAATCCCTATCAAATTACCAATGACATTTTTCAAAGAACTAGAACAAAATAGTTTAAAGTTTGTCTGGAAACACAAAAAAACCAGAATAGCAAAAGACATCCTGAAAAAGAAAAATGGAGCTGGAGGAATCGGGCTCCCTGACTTCAGACTCCACTACAAAGCTACAGTCATCAAAACCGTATGGTCCTGGCACAAAGACAGAAATATAGATCGGTGGAACAGGATAGAAAGCCCAGAATTAAATCCACACATCTATAGTCAACTAATCTATGATAAAGGAGGCAAGAATATACATTGGACAAAAGACAGCCTCTTCAATAAGTGGTCCTGGGAAAACTGGACAGCTACATGTAAAACAATGAAACTAGAACACTTCCTAACACCATGCACAAAAATAAACTCAGAATGGATTAAAGATCTAGATATAAGACCAGATACTATAAAACTCTTAGAGGAAAACATAGGCCAAACACTCTGACATAAATGATAGCAACATATTCTTAGATCCATGTGTCAGAGTAAGGACAATAAAAAACGGAAATAAACAAATGGGACTTACTTAAACTTCAAAGTTTCTGCACAGCTAAGGAAACCCTAAACAAAACAAAAAGACAACACACAGAATGGGACAAAATATTTGCAAATGATTCAACTGACAAGATTTACAAACAGCTCCTACAGCTCAACACCAAAGAAACAAACAATCCCATCCAAAAATGGGCAAGGGTCTAGGCAGACAGTTCTCCAAAGAAGACATGCAGATGGTAAATAAACACATGAAAAGATGTTCAGCATTGCTCCTCATTAGAGAAATGCAAATCAAAACCACTATGAGGTACCACCTTACACCAGCCAGAATGGCCATCATCAAAAAGTCTACAAACAGTAAGTGCTGGAGAGGGTGTGGAGAAAAGAAACCCTATTACACTGTTGGTGGGAATGCAAATTGGTGCAGCCACTGTGGAAAACAGTATGGAGATTCCTGAGAACACTCAAAATAGAATTACCATGTGATCCAGCAATCCCACTCCTGGGCATCTATCCAGCAGAAACCATGACTCGAAAAGACCCATGTACTCCAGTGTTCATTGTAGCACTCTATGCAATAGCCAGGTCATGGAAACAACCTAAATGCCCATCGACAGAAGAGTGGATAGGGAAGATATGGTACATACACACAATGGAATGTTACTCAGCCATTAAAAGGAACTAATTACCAACATTTATAGCAACATGGATGGACTTAGAAATTATCATGTGAAGTGAAACCAGTCAGACAATTAGACAGCAACACCCAATGCTACCGCTTACATGTGGAAACTAAAAAGACACGATGAACCTTTTTACAGAACAGACAATGACTCACAGACTTTGGAAAACCTTGGTTTTTCAAATAAGACAATCTGGGGGGTGGGGGGATGCACTGGGGGTTTGGGATACAAAAATCTATAAAATTGACTTGTGATTTATGTACACCTATAATTGAAATAAAATCCATTAAGGAAAAAATAATAATAAAGGCAATCTATGACAAACCCAGGGCTCACATCATTCTCAATGGTGAAAAGCTGAAAGAGTTCCCACTGAGATCAGGAACAAGACAGGGATGTCCATTCTCGCAGCTACTACTCAACATAGTTTTGGAAGTCCTAGCCACAGCAATCAGAGAAGTAGAAGAAATAAAAGGAATCCAAATTGGAAAGGAAGAAGTAAAACTATCACTTTTTGCAGATGACATGATACCATACCTGGAGAATCCTAGAGACTCTACCAGAAAACTGTTAGAGCTCATCAAGGAATTTGGCAAAGTCGCAGGATACACAATTAATACACAAAAATCAACTGCGTTGCTATCTACTAGCAATGAAAGATCAGAAAGAGAAACTAGGGAAGCCATCCCATTTACCATCGCATCAAAAAGAATCAAATACTTAGGAATAAACCTGCCTAAAGAGACAAAAGGCCTGTACTCTGAAAATTATAAGGCGCTGATGAAAGAAATCAACGATGACATGAACAGGTGGAAAGACACACCATGCTCTTGGATTGGAAGAGTCAATATTATCAAAATGACTATACTACCCAAGGCACTCTACCCATTCAATGCAATCCCTATCAAATTACCAAGGACTTTTTTCACAGAACTAGAACAAAATATTTTAAAGTTTGTTTTGAAACACAAAAGACCAGAAGAGCCAAAGATATCCTGAAAATGAACTTAAAATGGGAAAAAGTCTTTTCAGTAGGCATTGCTGGGAAACCTGGATAGCAGCATTAAAATCAATGAAACTAGAACACACTCTCACACCATGCACAAAAATAAACTGAAGGAGTTCCCATCATTGCTCAGTGGTTAACGAATCCGACTAGGAACTGTGAGGTTTTGGGTTTGATACCTGGCCTTGCTCAGTGGGTTAAGGTTCTGGTTTTGCCATCAGCTATGGTGTAGGTTGCAGACACAACTTGGATCCTGCATTGTTGTGGCTGTGGCATAGGCTGGCAGCTACAGCTCTGATTAGACAACTAGTCTGGGAACCTCCATGTGCCCTGAGTGCAGTCCTAACTTAAAGGCAAAAAGACAAAAAATATAAACTCAAACTGGCTTAAACACTTAAATATAAAAAAAAGACACCTTTAAACTCCTCAAATAAAACACTGGCAAAACATTCTCTGACATCAACCTTACAAATGTTTTCTCAGGTCGGTCTTCCAAAGCAACAGAAATAAAAGCATAGATAAACCAATGGGACCTAATCAAGCTGACAAGCTTTTGCACAGCAAAGGAAACCAAAAAGAAAACTAAAAGACAACTTAGAATGGGAGAAAGTGGTGTCAAATGATGCAACTGACAAGGACTTAATCTCTAAAATATACAAACAACTTATACAACTCAACAGCAAAGAAGCCAACAACCTAACTGAAAAATGCACAGAAGACATGAACAGACATTTCTCCAAAGAAGATATGCAGATGGCCAACAAGCACATTTAAAAAATGCTCAACATCACTGATGATTAGAGAAGTGCAAATCAAAACTACCATGAGATACCACCTCACACCAGTCAGAATGGCCATCATTAATAAGTTCACTAACAATAAATGCTGGAGGGGGTGTAGAGAAAATGGAACCCTCCTGCACTGTTGGTAGGAATGTAACTGGTAAAACGACTATGGCAAACAGTATGGACATACCTCATAAAACTATACATACAACTACGATATGACCCAGCAATCCCACTCTTGGGCATATATCTGGACAAAACTTTCCTTGAAAAAGACACATGCACATGCATGTTCGTTGCAGCACTATTCACAATAGCAAAGACATAGAAACAACCCAAACGAACATCAACAGATGATTGGATTAGGAAGATGTGGTATATATACACAATGGAATACTACTCAGCCATAAAAATGAATAAAATAATGCCATTTGCAGCAACGTGGATGGAATTAGACACCCTCATACTGAGTGAAGTCAGTCAGAAAGAGAAAGACAAATACCATGTGATATCACTTATATCTATTATCTAATAGACTGCACAAATGAAAAGAAAATCATAGACTTGGAGAACAGATTTGCAGTTGCCAAGAGGGTGGGGAAGGGAGTGAGATGGTATGGGAGTGTGGGGTTAATAGTTGTAGACTATTGCCTTTGGGATGGAAAAGCAAGGAGATCCTGCTGTTTGGCACCAGGAACTATGCCTAATCACTTGTGATGAATCTATATATGTATGTGTACAGTTGAAAATTGATAAAACTATAAACCAGTCTAATAGAAAAATAAAAATAAAGTTTGTTTGGGAGAACAAAAAACCCAGAATAGCCAAAGCCATCCTGAGAAAGAAAAATGGAGCTGGAGGAATCAGGCTCCCTGACTTTGAACTATACTACAAAGCTACAGTCATCAAAACAGTATGGTATTGGCACTAAAACAAAAATATAGATCAGTGGAGCAGGATAGAAAGCCCAGAATTAAACCCATGCACCTATGGTCAACTGATCTGTGACAAAGGAGGCAAGAATATACAATGGAGAAAAGACAGCCCATTCAATAAGTGGTGCTGGGAAAACTGGACAGCCACATGTAAAAGAATGAAATTAGAACACTCCCTAACACCATACACAAAAACAAACTCAAAATGAATTAAAGACCTGAAGACCAGATACTATAAAAGTCTTAGAGGAAAACATAGGCTGAACACTGTCTGACATAAACCACAGCATTATCTTCTCAGATCCACCTCATAGAGTAATGACAATAAAAAGAAAAATAAACAAATGGGACCTAATTAATAGTTATTGCACATCAAAGGAAACCATAAACAAAACAAAAAGACAGCCCACAGGATGAGAGAAAATATTTGAAACTGAAGTGACTGACAAGGGATTAATAAATACATAAACTCCTCCAGCAGCTCAATGCCAAAAAAACAAACAACCCCATCAAAAAATGGGCACAAGATCTACATATACAGTTCTCCAAAGAAGACATACAGATGGCCAAAAGACACATGAAAAGATGTCCAACATCACTCATTATTAGAGGAATGCAAATCAAAACTATTACGAGGTACCACCTATACCAGCCAGAATGGCTGTCATCAAAAAGTCTACAAAAAATAAATGCTGGAGATGGGGGTTCCCATTGTGGTGCAGCAGAAATGAATATGACTAGGAACCATGAGGTTGTGGGGTTCAATCCCTCTCTTCATCTGTGCTGTAGTCTGGCTGCTACAGCTCCAATTACATCCCTAGCCTGGGAACCTCCATATGCCACAAGTGCGGCCCTAAAAAGACAAACAAACAAACAAACAAATAAATGGAATTCCTGTGGTGGCTCAGCAGAAACGAATCTGACTAGGAACCATGAGCTTGTGGGTTCGATCCCTGGCCTTGCTCAGTGGGTTAAGGATCCAGCATTGCCGTGAGCTGTGGTGTAGGTTGCAGATGTGGCTCGGATCCCACATTGCTGTGGCTGTGGCATAGGCTGGCAGCTGTAGCTCCTGTTAAGACTCCTAGCCTGGGAACCTCCACATGCCACGGGTGCAGCCCTAAAATGACAAAAGACAAAAAAAAAATAATAGTAATTCTGGAGAGGCTGTGAAGAAAAGGGAACACTCTCACACTGTTGGTAGGAATATAAATTGGTGCCACCACTATGAAAAACAGTATGGAGATTCCTAAAAAAAATAAAAATAGAATTACCATATGATCCAGCAATCTCACTCCTGGGCATCTATCCAGAGAAAACCATGATGGAAAAAGATACACGTACCCCAATGTTCATTGCAGCATTATATATAAGACCCAAGACATCGAAGCAACCTAAATGTCATTGATAGAGGAGCGTATAAAGATGATGTGGTACAGATATGCAATAGAATATTACTCAGTCATAAAAAGGAATGAAATAATGGCATTTGCAGCAACATGGATAGACCTAGAAACTGTCATTCTAAGTGAAGTTAGACACAAACATCATATGCTATCACTTACTGTTGTAGACCATTGAACAGCTGAACTTTGCAGAAAGCAGTTATCTGTGGACGCAGTTCTAAAGTACAGGGTCTCCTTCAAAGATAAGATAAAGGACTTATGCATTAATCGTGTTATTCTGTAAATAGCTGCACCATGTCCTAAGGGCACCCCTTTTTTTTTATAACAATGAATTTTATTTCAATTATAGGTGTACAAAAAATCATCACAAGTCAATTTGATAGAGCACCCCCCTTGATATTACTAAAATAACCTCGTCATTGCCTATGCCTGTTCCTGCCCACTAATCTTGTCACCTTCATTAATTCCATTAATACTAATCTCATCACCTTCCTTAATAAAAGTCATGTGGGCTAAAGCCTAGGGCATTTTGTTCTGCAGAACAGAGTGCCTCCTGGTTCCCTACTTTCTAAATGTAAAACATTCTGGTGTGTTTTGTTATACCACGCGTCCCTCCTCCAGGATTCTCCACTTCCCTGCAGCGCTGGATATGGCGGAGTGGCGCACATTGTGGACCCTGAGGAGAAGGTCTGCTACAAGCAGGAAAAAGTGAAACTACAGACGGTGGAGATGGTAGCCTTGCACTCCATGGACTGACCACCACCGACCGTGAGTAAGCACGTAGAAACTTTAAACCAAGATAGCAATGGGGCAGAATCAATCACAGGAAATTAAACATTATATTCAATTGCTTAAATGTATGTTGAGACAGCCAGTGGTTCGGGTAACAGAGTCTAAGAGGAATTGTTAGAAGCCGTGATCAAGCAACTCTTGATTTCCAGGTGAGCGTACTGTGGACCCTGGAATGTTGGGATCTCATGGGAGAAAATTTAAACCATGGCCATCAGTCTGGGGCCTGTCTTTCTGTTTCTGTTTATTCTACGTGGGAACCTATCATTCCATCCTTTTGTTATATAGGAACTAGATAGATAGATAGATAGATAGATAGATAGATAGATAGATAGATATAGGGGACTAGTAAGATGTGTTTTGGAATGCTTGCGGGAGCATAAAGAAAAGCCGATGCCTTCTGCTCCCCTCCCCCCAGACTGATCCCTTTCTTGATGAGAGTTTAAATAAGCCTTTAGCTGGGGAGGCAACACTAACTCCCCTTCAGTCAGCCCTAAAATCTGCCAGTCTAGAGCATCGGACCTTTTAAGCATGCCGTATAACTACTGCCTCTGATCCTCAAGTCCCAGGACAAAATATCCATATGCATAACCTTTTTGATTTTCAAGCTTTTAAAGCTCTTTGGGAGAGTGTAATACAGAACAGAGTTACAGCTCCCTTTACTATAAGCATGGTAGAAAGCACGGGGACACTGTAGCTTCCCACATGGGATTGGTATATGATAGCCTAAGCCACCCTAGATGGTGGAGACCATTTAATTTGGAAGTCTAGTCTTTCAGATTTTCATCAGCAACAGGCTCGCTTAAATCAAAGAATAATGTTCCAGTTACCTTTGAAATGTTGGTTGGGAAGGGCCCTTTTCTTGACCTAGCAAACCAACTGACTTATGATCCTTGGGCCACCCAAAGAGCATTCCTGAGAGAGAAAATCCACAAGGATCTTTTGTACAATGCCTTCAAGGCCCTACAGAACCTTAAGCACAGTTTGTGGACTGCCTAACTCCAGCGGTACATCACCAAGTAGCACATTCCCTGGCAGCTGATATTTTATTTAAACAATTGGCAGGAGTTCCTGTCATGGCACACTGGAAATGAATCCAACTAGGAACCATGAGGTTGCAGGTTCGATCCCTGGCCTTGCTCAGTGGGTTAAGGATTCAGCGTTGCCATGAGCTGTGGCACAGGTCGCAGACACGGCTCAAATCTGGCATTTTTGTGGCTGTGGCATAGGCTGGTGGTTACGGCTCCGATTAGACCCATAGTCAGGGAACCTCCATATGCCACGAGGGTGGCACTAAAAAAGACAAAGAAAAAAAATATATATATATATATATAAATTGACTGTAAAAGGGCAATGACTCCTGTAAGACATTCAGTCTGCATTTCTGATTTTATTAAGGTGTGTCAGGATGTAGGAACTACAGGCTATGCTCAAGCAGTGCTTGCTGCAGCATTAAAAGGAATGCTTACCAGCTCAGGAAAGAAATTTTTTAATTGTGGAAAAGCATGACATTTTCAGAAAGAATATCAAGCTCAATTAAAAGGGAAATCATCCCGGAGTTCCCGTCGTGGCTCAGTGGTTAATGAATCCGACTAGGAGCCATGAGGTTGCGGGTTTGATCCCTGGCCTTGCTCAGTGGGTTAAGAATCCGGTGTTGCCATGAGCTGTGGTGTAGGTTGCAGACGCAGCTCAGATCCCGTGTTGCTGTGACTGTGGTGAAGGCCGGCGGCTACAGCTCCTGTTAGAGGAGGTTCCTAGCCTGGGAACCTCCATATGCCGTGGGTGCAGCCCTAGATAAGGCAAAAAAAAAAAAAAAAAAGGGAAATTATGCCTAGCAACAGGATCATCTCAGGACCTAGTCATAGCCCTGGCTTATGTCCTTGTTGTCAGAAAGGAACTCATTGGGCTAATCAGTGTCAGTCTAAGTTTCATCAAAATGGTGCTCCATTAACAACTCTGGTGTTGGGGAAACAGCCTTGTCAACCAATAAGGGCATTTGTAACTCAAACCAAAGAGGAATCCAATCCAATCCCTCACAAAGGCCACTCCAGGCAACACAGGGTTGGGTTATCCCTGCACCACAACAGCACTGTTAACATATGAACAGGGAATTCAGGCTATTCCTACTGGAATCTCTGGCCCTCTTCCTCCTGACACTGTAGGCATCATTATAGGAATAATTGGCCTAGCCAGGAAAAGTTTACATTTTTTTTGTGTTTTGTCATTTTAGGGCCTCACCCATGGCAGGTGGAGGTTCCCAGGCTAGGGGTCTAATAGCATAGCTGCTGGCCTACACCACAGCCACAACAAGGCAGGATCCAAGCTGCATTTGTGACCTACACCACAGCTCATAGCAATACTGGATCCTTAACCCACTGAGCAAGGCCAGGGATTGAACCCACGACCACATGGATCCTAGTGGGATTTGTTTCCATTTCTGCTGCACCATGACAGGAACTCTGAAAGTTTTGTCTGTGGTGTTAGATGCAGACTATCAAGGAAAGATTAAGGTGATGGCAAAATCCTAAACCATACATACTTTGCAACCTGGAATGAGAATTGCTTAATTGTTATTGCTGCCATATATTAAAATAGGACAGAGTTGCCAGAAAGAAAGGGGAACATCAAGATTTGGATGTTCAGGGACTTCTCAAGTCTTTTGGACTCAGGAAATCACAATTGAATAGCCACAAGTGACGATTAAGGTTAATGGAAAAAATATAAGGGGATTAACAGATACTGGAACCAGATGGATGTTTCAGGTTATTTGTTATAGTGATTGGCATCCGCATGGCCTTCAATTACTCCCAAAATGAAGGTGAGGGGATTAGGAGTTCAGACTACAGTCCAAAGTCAGCAGATGCTTTCCTGGGTCAGACCAAAAGGAAGAACTGTTATTTTAAACCTTACGTTGTTGCTGGTACACATGTCACTTTGTGGGGGAGAGATCTTCTGTCTTCTATGAGACTTAAATTAACAACTGAGGACAGCAGAGGAGCTCCGCTTCAGCCCCAAGCACCTGGCAGTGGGAGAAAAAAAAAACAACTCTATGGAAAACTGTGTGGGGGCCAAAACTGCAGTGGGGACTGTAAATGCTCTCCTGAGAAAGGAGCCAGAAAGTAAACTGCTTAAGGGAGATTAGATTAAGATAGAAGAATAGAAAGACTGGAGCTCAACTACTCTCATAAAAATAAAAAAATTACAACCAAATGCCAAGCAACCTTTAACCAAATGGACTGGAAACTTTCAAAAAGAAAATCCTACTCCAGCAGACAAAGAGGAGACCAGATCAAGAGGTAGGAGGGGCGAATACGCGATAGAAGCAACCCCATCCCTACCGGGTGGGAAGCCCCACAGACTGTAAAGTAACTATCACAGAGACCCACCTACATGACTGAGAGCCCCACGCCAAATCCCCACTCCTAGGGACCTGGCACAGGAAGAGCCCCCAGGTCACCTGGCATTGAAGGCCAGTGGGGCTTGTGTGCAGGAGCACCACACAACTGGGGAAAACAGAGACCCAATTCTTGAAAGGTGCACACAGACTTTCATGTGCACTGGGTCCCAGGGCAAAGAAAAGTCTCCATAGGAATCCAGGTGGAACCTGACTGCAACTTTTGGAGGATCTCCTGGGAAAACAGGGGTGACTGTGCCTTGTTGTGGGGGAAGGGCATTGGAGGTGAAGCTCTTGGGAATATTCATCAGCCTGCATTTCTCTGGGTGTGGCCATTTTTGGAAAATCTGCTCCTTCCCATCAGTGCTGAGATGCCACAGGCAAAACAATAATCCAGGTGGGATCACAGCCCCACCCATCAGTAAACAGGCTGCCTAAAGACCTCTCAGGCACACAGATAGCCTCTAATCTCACCCAGAGACAAAGCCCCACCCATCAGAGGGATAGGAATCAACCCCACCTACCAGTGCGCAGGCACCAGTCCCTCCCATCAGGAAGCCTACAGCAAGCCCCCTGCCCCCAAAGCATTAGCCATAGGGGAGACAAACACCACAACTAAGAGGCTACAACTCTATTGTCTGCAAAAAGGTCACCACACTGAAAACCTCTAAAAATGAAAAGACAGAAAACTATAACTCAGATAAGGGAGAAAGAAAAAAGCCCAGAAAAACAGCTCACTGATAAGGAGATTATCAGCCTCCCAGAAGGAGACTTTAGACTGTTGATGCTGAAGGTGATGCAAGGCATTGGAAATAAACTGGAGGCAAAGACTGATAATTTACAGAAACACTGAGCAGAGAAATACAAGTTGTAAATATTAAACAATAAGAGATGCAAAATACAATAACTGAAATAAAAAATTCATTAGAAGCAGCCAACAGTAGAATACAGGAGGCAGAAGAATGAATCAGTGAGGTGGAGGAGAGATTAGTGGAAATCACTAATGCAGAAGAAAAAAGAGATAAAAGATTGAAAGGAAATGAGCAGAGTCTCAGAGAACTCTGGGATAATGTTAAACGCACCAACATCCGTGTTATAGGGGTGCCAGAGGGAGAAGAGAGAGAGAAGGGGACAGAAAAAATATTCAGAGATAATAGCCGAAAACTTCCCTAATATGGGGAAGGAACCACTCACTCAAATCCAGGAAGTGCAATGAGTACCATATAAAATAAACCCAAGGAGGAACACCACGAGACACATATTAATCAAAATGACCAAAATTAAAAACAAAGAGAAAATATTGAAAGCAGCTAGGAAAGAAACAAATGACATACAAGGGAACCCCAATAAGGTTATCAACAGATTTTTCAGCTGAAACTCTGCAGCCCAAAAGGGAGTGGAATGATATACTTAATGTGATGAAAGGGAAAAACTTCGAACCAACATTACCTTACCCAGAAAGGCTCTCATCCAGATTTGAGGGAGAGATCAAACCTTTACAGATAAGCAAAAGCTAAGAGATTTCTGCAACACTAAACCAGCTTTAACAAATAAAGGAACTACTCTAGGCAGAAAAGAAAAGGTGACAACCAGAAACAAAAAGACCACAAGTGACAAGGCTCACCAGTAAAGGCATATATACAGTAAAGATACTAAATCATCCATGCACTATTATGCTACCAAAATCAGAAACTGTGAGAAGAGAGCACAAATGCAGGACACTGGAGACACAGGTGCAAATAAGAAACCAACTTAAAACAATCTGATTTATTTATAGACTCCTATATCAAAACTTCAGGGTAAGTACAAACCAAAAATCTACAATTGATACACAAACAAATAAGAAAAATCAACTCAAATACAACATTAAAGATAGTCATCTTGGGAGAGGAGACAACAAGAGAGTAAGGGAAGAAAAAAGAGCAACAACAACCTAAAACAGTTAATACAATGGCACTAAGAACATACATATCAATAATTACCTTAAATGTTAATGGACTGAATGCCCCAACCAAAAGACATAGACTAGCTGAATGGATACAAAAACAAGACCCATATATATGCTGTCTTCAAGAGACCCACTTCACTTCTAGAGACACATACAAATTGAAAGTGAGAGGATGGAAGAAAATATTCCATGCAAATGGGCATCAAAAGAAAGCTGGAGTAGCAATACTCCTATCAAACAAAATAGACTTTAAAATGAAGAACATTTTAAGAGACAAGGAAGGGCACTACATAATGATCAAAGGATCAATCCAAGAAGAAGATATAACCATTTTAAATATCTATGCACCCAACATAGGATCACCACAATATATAAGGCAACTGCTAACAATCTTAAAAGGAGAAATCAACAATAACATAATCATACTGGGGGACTTTTTAAACACTCCATTTACAGCAATGGATAGATCATCCAGACAGAAAATCAATAAGGAAACACAGGCCCTAAATGAAGTATTAGATCAGATAGACTTAATAGATATTTATAGGTCATTCCATTCAAAAGCAACAGAATACACATTCTTCTCAAGTGTGCACAGAACATTCTCTAAGACTGATCACATCCTGGGCTACAAATCAAGCCTCGGTAACTTGAACAAAATTGAAATCATATCAAGCATCTTCTCTGACCACAATGCTATACGACTGGAAACCAATAACAAGAAAAAAATGGGAAAAAATACAAACACGTGGAGACTAAACAACATGCTACTAAACAACCAATGGATCACTGAAGAACTCAAAGAGGAAATTCAAAAATACCTAGAAGCAAATGACAACAAAGATACAACACTCCAAAACCTCTGGGATGCAGCAAAAGCAGTTCTAAGAGAAAAGTTTATAGCAATACAAGCCTACCTCAGGAAACAAGAAAAAGCTCAAATAAACAACCTAACTTTACATCTAAAGCAGCTAGAGAGGGAAGAACAGAAAGACCTAAAGTTAGTGGAAGAAATCATAAAGGTCAGAGCAGAAATCAATGAAATAGAAATGAAGAAAACCATAGAAAAGATCAATGAAACTAAAAGCTGCTGCCTTGAAAAGATCAACAAAATTGATAAACCCTTAGCCAGACTTAGCAAGAAAAAAAAGGACACAAATCAATAAAATTAGAAATGAAAAAGGAGAAGTAACAACAGACAACACAGAAATACAAAGCATCATAAGAGACTACTATATGCAATTATATGGCATATAAAATGGAAAACCTAGAAGAGATGGACAAATTCTTAGAAAAGTACAATCTTCCAAGACTAAACCAAGATGAAACAGAAAAGATGAATAGACCAATCACAAGTTCTGAAATTGAAACTGTGATTAAAAAACTTCCAACAAACCAAAGTCCAGGACCAGATGGCTTCACAGGAGAATTCTATCAAATATTTAGAGAAGCCCTAACACCTATCCTTCTGAAACTCTTCCAAAAAACTGCAGAGGAAGGGACCCTCCCAAACTCATTCTATGAGGCAACCTGATACCAAAACCAGACAGAGATACCACAAAAAAAGAAAATTACAGGCCAATCTCACTGATGAACATAGAGGCAAAAATCCTCAACAAAACACTAGCCAACCAAATCCAACAATACATTAAAAGGACTGTACATCATGATCAAGTGGATTTATCCCATGGATGCAAGGATTCTTCAATATACGCAATTCAATCAGTGTGATACACCACGTTAACAAACTGAAGAATAAAAACTATATGATCCTCTCAATAGACACAGAAAAAGCCTTTGACAAAATCCAACACCCATTTCTAATAAAAACCCCTCAGAAAGTGGGCATAAGGGGGAACCTACCTCAACATAATAAAGGCAATCTATGACAAACCCAGAGCTCACATCATTCTCAATGGTGAAAAGCTGAAGGAATTCCCACTCAGATCAGGAACAAGACAGGGATGTCTACTCTTGTCACTACTAGTCAACATAGTTTTGGAAGTCCTAGACACAGCAATCAGAGAAGAAAAAGAAATAAAAGGAATCCAAATTGGAAATGAAGAAATAAAACTATCACTGTTTGCAGATGACATGATACTATACCTGAAGAATCCTAAAGACTCTACCAGAAAACTGTTAGAGCTCATCAATGAATTTGGCAATGTCGCAGGATACAAAATTAATACACAGAAATCAACTGCATTTCTATATACCAACAATGAAAGATCAGAAAGAGAAATTAGGGAAGCAATCCCATTTACCATCACATCAAAAAGAATCAAATACTTAGGAATAAACCTGCCTAAAGAGACCAAAGACCTGTACTCTTGAAAACTATAAGACACTGATGAAAGAAATCGAAGATTACATGAACCAATGGAAAGACATACCATGCTCTTGGATTGGAAGAGTCAATATTATCAAAATGACTATACTACCCAAGGCACTCTACCCATTCAATGCAATCCCTATCAAATTACCACGGACCTTTTTCACAGAACTAGAACAAAATATTTTAAAGTTTGTTTGGAAGCACAAAAGACCCAGAAGGGCCCAAAGATATCCTGAAAAAGAAAAATGGAGCTGGAGGAATCAGGCTCCCTGACTTCAGACTCTACTACAAAGCTACAGTCATCAAAACCGTATGGTACTGGCACAAAGACAGAAATATAGATCAGTGGAACAGGATAGAAAGCCCAGAATTAAATCCACGCATCTACAGTCAACTAATCTATGACAAAGGAGGCAAGAATATACATT
>PVHT021183640.1:253140-275259 GCA_004024745.2 Catagonus wagneri | reverse complement strand
ATCAGGCTCCCTGACTTCAGACTCTACTACAAAGCTACAGTCATCAAAACCGTATGGTACTGGCACAAAGACAGAAATATAGATCAGTGGAACAGGATAGAAAGCCCAGAATTAAATCCACGCATCTACAGTCAACTAATCTATGACAAAGGAGGCAAGAATATACATTGGACAAAAGACAGCCTCTTCAATAAGTGGTCCTGGGAAAACTGGACAGCTACCTGTAAAAAAATGAAACTAGAACACTTCCTAACACCATGCACAAAAATAAACTCAGAGTGGATTAAAGATCTAGATATAAGACCAGATACTACAAAACTCTTAGAGGAAAACATAGGCCAAACACTCTCTGACATAAATGATAGCAACATCTTCTCAGATCCATGTGTCAGAGTAAGGACAATAAAAAACGGAAATAAACAAATGGGACTTAATTAAACTTAGAAGTTTCTGCACAGCAAAGGAAACCCTAAACAAAACAAAAAGAACCCACAGAATGGGAGAAAGTATTTGCAAATGAATCAACTGACAAGGGATTAATCTCCAAAATTTACAAACACCTCCTACAGCTCAATACCAAAGAAACAAACAACCCCATCAAAAAATGGGCAGAGGATCTAGGCAGACAATTCTCCAAAGAAGACATGCAGATGGTAAATAAACACATGAAAAGATGTTCAACATCGCTTATTAGAGAAATGCAAATCAAAACCACTATGAAGTACCACCTTACACCAGCCAGAATGGCCATCATCAAAGTCTACAAACAATAAGTGCTGGAGAGGGTGTGGAGAGAAAGGATCCCTATTACACTGTTGGTGGGAATGCAAATTGGTGCAACCACTGTGGAAAACAGTATGGAGATTCCTCAGAACACTCAGAATAGAATTACCATGTGATCCAGCAATCCCACTCCTGGGCATCTATCCAGAGGAAACCAGGACTCGAAAAGATACATGTACTTCAGTGTTCATTGCAGCACTCTCTGCAATAGCCAGGTCATGGAAACAACCTAAATGTCCATCGACAGAGGAGTGGATAGGGAAGATATGGTACATACACACAATGGAATATTACTCAGCCATTAAAAGGAATGAATTACCAACATTTATAGCAACATGGATGGACCTAGGAATTATCATGCAAAGTGAAACCAGTCAGACAATTAGACAGCAACACCCAGTGCTACCGCTTTCATGTGGAAACTAAAAAGACACGATGAACCTCTTTGCAGAACAGACAATGACTCACAGACTTTGGAAAACCTTGGTTTCTCAAATAAGACAATCTGAGGTGTGGAGAGATACACTGTGGGTTTGGAACACAAAATCTGTCAAATTTACTTATGATTTATGTACACCTATAACTGAAATAAAATCCGTTAAATTAAAAAAATGGATTGAAGTTCTAGATTTAAGACCAGATACTGTAAAACTCTTAGAGGAAAACCCAGGCCAAACACTCTGACATAAATGACAGCAACATCCCCTCAGATACACCTGTTAGAGTAATGAAAATAAAAAGAGAAATAAGGAAATGGGACTTAATTAAACTTCGAAGTTTCTGCACAGCAAAGGACACCCTAAACAAAATGAAAAGACAACCCACAGAATGGAGAAAATATTTGGAGATGAATCAACTGACAAGGGATTCAGCTCCAAAATTTACAAACACCTCCTACAGCTCAATATCAAAAAAACAACCTCATCAAAAAATGGGCAGAAGATCTAAACACACAGTTCTCCAAAGAAGACATACATATGGCAAATAAACATATGAAAAGATGTTCAACATCGCTCGTTATTAGAGAAATGCAAATCAAAACCACTATGAGGTACCACCTTACACCAGCCAGAATGGCCATCATCAAAGTCTACAAACAATAAGTGCTGGAGAGGGTGTGGAGAAAAAGGATCCCTATTACACTGTTGGTGGGAATGCAAATTGGTGCAACCACTGTGGAAAACAGTATGGAGATTCCTTAGAAAACTAAAAATAGATTTACCATGTGATCCAGCAATCCCACTTCTGGCATTTCTCCAGAGAAAACCATGACTCAAAAGACACATGTACTCCAGGGTTCATTGCAGCACTCCATATAATAGCTAAAATTTGGTTGTGATGATTTGTGTACACCTATAATTGTAATAAAATTAATGGAAAAAAAACAAATGAAATCATTAATATGTTAATAAAAAAGTCTCCAGTGGTTGACAAGAATTTTTATAAGAAACTACACGCTGGAAATGAAAATTTCCATAAAGAAGTATGATTATCCTTCCTGAATCTTGTAATTTTCTGAAGGTAATTTCAGTGATTGGAAATTACGAAGTTTAAGATCCTTAGAGATTAGTTACCCTAATCCTTTTCAGATACAGTAATGTCTAAAAAATTGGTGTTATTATTCTCCCAAATAAAAGAAAGAAAACATCAAAAAAAAGTAAACTAATATTTGGTTCACGTGAACTGGAACATATTCGGTATTTATCATTAGATGTTAATATTAAAGTTTGTTGATCTAATTAATATAGACATGTCTTTAGAGTCATCAACATAATACCTATTGTACCTAGGTTTGGTAACAGTCAAATGAGATACTGAGACTTCAGTTACTAAAGAGAGAAACTAAAGTCATTTAAGACTATCTATATGGTCTGTGCCATCCTGAGACAGTCTGTACAATAAAGCACATGCTTTTAGAAATTATAAAAGACAGCCCATGGTTGTTTCAAAAAGTAGGAATAGTAAGCTCATGCAAAACCTGAGTTTGGATTCGGTCTCTGTTAAAAGAAGACTTTCTTAAAATGCTGATTTTGATAACAGATTGTTTGAATTTCTTGGCCTTTAACTTGTATTCACTTTTGAAATCCTTTGTTACTTTGGTTGAATAAGTAATGTTAAACAATGATCTATGATTCTATCTGACCAGGTATTTTTAAACTCTTCCTCGTATTTTTTTTTCTTCTTTTTAGGGCCGCACCTGCGGCATATGTAGGTTCCCCAGCTTAGGGGTCGAAATGGAGCTATAGCTGCTGGCCTACACCACAGCAATGCCAGATCCTTAAACCTCTGAGCGAGGCCAGGGATCAAACCTGCAAACTCATGGTTCCTAGTCGCATTTGTTTCTGCTGAGCCACCACAGGAACTCCTTCCTTGTATTTTTTTACAAACTTCCTAAATATAAATTACAGGAGAAACATTGTCAAATGAAAAGTATGGTGCAAAGACTTAATGCCTCAGACTTTTGCCATCCTGACTCCCCTGGTAACTGTCTGCTCCTAAACCAGAGGAAGTTAAGATAGGTAAAAAAGGAGTTGTGAATTAAACAGTCAGGGCTATGGGAAGTCCAAGATGGCCGCTTGGTTCTTCCTGACTCCCTGGAAAAACCCAACAATGAAAAAGAAATAGAAAATGTGTTTTCCACTTGGGGTAGGCTTCCTACAGTCCTAATTTGGCTATATTTGGTAAAAATGAGGGCAATTTTAAAGAAAAAGATTGTTTTGATTCACATTCTAGTTTTGTGTATTGAGATTAGTGTTTACTTTCTAAAACTCACCTCCCAAATAGTTCTTTGCCGCTATGTTACATTATTATAAACTTGAACTGAGTTATTAAGCCAAATAATGTAAGCTTGTTTCTGAAGCTGATTGCTGTAATCTCTCTGAGCAAATATCAGATGTCCCAGGATAACCAGGGGAATATATGTACATTCTGGAAAAGTATTATTTAAGGGGTTATCTCCAGCCTAGATAAAAGGTTTCTTATCAGGAATCTTTAAGTGCCCTATGCACAAAGAAAGTGAAGAAAATTAACTCTTTTTGTTTATATTTCTCACTTAAGAAGGGCCTCTACCTTGGACTGGTCTATAGAGAACTACCAACTTGTAAATCACCCTAAAACAAGGCCCTAATAAGAAAAACACCAATGCATGCACAAAAAGATGACAACATTGCAAGTAGACCCACTATTCCGAGATTGCCACACCTGACTCGTATGGTTATTTGTTTTACTTCTGAGTTACCCTGGTGGGTTTCTCCCCTCCAAAGTTCTCAATATTGATGTCACGAGGGGGCGGGGAGGGAGTCCCCTCACCTTGCCAGTTAATACCTGCTCTGACCCAGACCATAAATATTAACAGATGAAAGCTCTTAAATTTTTGATTGTGACTTTACTAATGCTGCTATCTATATTATTTTTATTAACTATTTTCACAAAATTTATTTCTTGCATTGCTGATTTTTTTTTGTCTTTTTGCCTTATTTAGGGCCGCAACTGCGGCATATGGAGGTTCCCAGGCTAGGGGTCTAACAGGAGCTGTAGCTGCTGGCCTTCGCCACAGCCACAGCAACACGGGATCCGAGCCGCGTCTGCACCCTACACCACAGCTCACGGCAACGCTGGGTCCTTAACCCACTGAGCAAGGCCAGGGATCGAACCCACAACCTCATGGTTCCTAGTTGGATTCGTTAACCACCGAGTCAGGACGGGAACCTTTTTTGTTTTTTTTGTCTTTTGCTTTGCTGAATTTGTAACTGAGTCTCTGATAAAAAGGTATACAGTTCCGTATGAGGTCGGTGATCTCTAAATATGGGAAAATGCAACAAGAGGGATTATTTTCCTGGACCATAACAGACTAGGAAGATAGGTGGTCCAGAGACTTTTGGCTACTGTTAATAAAGCCTAGTCCAGGAGTTCCTGTTGTGGCACAGCAGTTAATGAATCCAACTAAGAACCATGAGGTTGCAGGTTCCATCCCTGACCTTGCTCAGTGGGTTAACGGTCTGGCGTTGTCATGAGCTGTGGTGTAGGTTGCAGACGCGGCACAGATCTGGCGTTGCTGTGGCTATGGTGTGGGCTAGCAGCTGTAGCTGTGATTTGACCCCTAGCCTGGGAACCTCCATATGCTGTGTGTGTGGCCTTAAAAAGAAAAGGGAAAAAAAAAGCCTAGTCGAGTTATAGCACATTGAGTTGCCTATCAGTGAAATCTTTGCTAGATCTGGGAATATTCATTCTAGCACCATGGGACGAAATGGTGATGACGTGCCTCCCAAAACTATGGTCGAATCTATAACCATGGGGGAGCAAAGTGAACTGAAGTTTGGCACCTGCCCTCAGCCTCTACCTGGAGTAAAACATGAGCCACTGCAGCCACTGACCTGCAGCACATTCTGAGTAGAGTGCAGCATGGAGACCAGCAGTGAGGCGCTCTGTGCGCTGGGAAAACCGCCAGAACAGGCCTTCAGATAGTTCAATTTTAGGGAAGGATTTTTATGGACCTAAATTATTGCATCTCCTCATACCTAGAGAAACAGAAATCATTAATAGTGGCATCTGCATCTGCCATTAGAGAAAAGGCAGAATGGAGTAGCTGTGGGTCAGACATCCAAGGTAACACTAGGAAATATTATGGGAGTAAATTTTGTTTTGTCTTTTGCCTTATCTAGGACCACATCCACGACATATGGAGGTTCCCAGGCTAGGGGTCTAACAGGAGCTGTAGCTGGCGGCCTTTGCCACAGCCACAGCAATGCAGGATCCGAGCCATGTCTGCAACTTACACCACATCTCATGGCAACGCTGGATCCTTAACCCACTGAGTAAGGCCAGGGATTGAACCCACAACCTCATGGTTCCTAGTCAGATTCATTAACCACTGAGCCACAACGGGAACTCCTATGGGAGTGAATTTAGACAAGTCTGTATTGCTAAGAACTTAAGGTCTATGTGCCCTGTCAGATTTGATGCCACCAGCTGTTCTCAAAGCAGCATCAGCTGGCAGCTGCAACCTTACATTTTCAAGGTCTCCTCTTATAACAACAAAAAGACGACAACATCTATAAGGATCAAGAGTTCCTGTTATTTATGTCTTAATGCCACATCCAACGTTAAAACCTGCTTAGATAAAACTACACTCCTTCAACAGTACCACTATCAACCTAAAAACCTCTGCTTAATCTCATTTTTCTTTTCTCCCCTCCTCTATAGTGGGAATCTTCCATGTCCAGCCACCAGTACTCTTTGCCCCTAACCAGCAGGAAGTAGCTACAGAAAAGGCCATCACCCCATCCCATATTAAAAAAGGGGCTGGACCAGACAGACACCACAAAAAAAAGAAAACTAGAAAACTATAGGCCAATATCTTTGATGATATAGATGCAAAAATTCTGAACAAAATTTAGTCAACCGAATCCAGTAACATAAAAAAAGATCATACACCATGATCAGGTGAGATCCATCCCAGGTACACAAGGATGGTTCAACATACACAAATCAACCAACGTCATACACCACATTGACAAAAGAAAAGTCAAAAACCACATGATCATCTCAATAGATGCATAAAAAGCATCTGACAAAGTCCAACATCCATTCATGATCAAAACTCTTACCAAAGTGGGTACAGAGGGAACATTCCTTAACATAACAAGAGCTATTTACAACAAACCCACAGCAAATATAATACTCAATAGAGAAAAGCTGAAAGCCTTCCCACTAAAATCTGGAACAAGACAAGGATGCCCACTTTCACCACTCTTATTCAACATAGTATTTGAAGTCCTAGCTACAGCAATCAGACAAACAAAAGAAATAAAACGTATCCAAATAGGAAGGGAAGAGGTAAAACTGTCACTGTATGCAGATGACATGATACTATACATAGAAAACCCCAAGGACTCAACCCCAAAATTACTTGAACTGATCAACAAATTCAGCAAAGTGGCAGTATATAAGGTTAACCTTCAGAAATCAATCGCATTTCTGTATACTTAACAATGACATATTAGAAAAAGAATACCAAAATACTTTACCTTTTAAAACAGCATCTCAAAAAATCAAGTACCTGGGAATAAACCTGACCAAGGAGGTGAAAGACTTATATGCCAAGAACTACAAAACATTAATCAAGTAGATCAAAGAAGATACAAAGAAATGGAAAGATAATCCATGCTCATGGGCCAGAAAAATTAATATTGTAAAAAACGGCCATACTACCCAAAGCAATCTACAGACTCAATACAATCCCTATCAAATTACCCATGACATTCTTCACAGAACTAGAACAAACAATTCAAAAATTTATATGGAACAAGAGACCCAGAGTCACCAAAGCAATTCTGAGGAACAAAAACCAAGTAGGAGGCGTAACTCTCCCAGACTTCAGGCAATATTACAGGGCCACAGTAATCAAGACAGTGTGGTACTGGTACCAAAACAGACATACAGACCAATGGAGCATAATAGAGAACCCAGAAATAAGTCCAGACACACAGTCAATTAATCTTTGACAAAGGGGGCAAGAACATAAAATGGAAAAAGACAGTCTTTTCAGTAAGCATTGCTGGAAAACCTGGACAGCAGCATGAAAAATCAATGAAACTAGAACACTCTCACACCATGCACAAAAATAAACTCAAAATGGCTTAAACACTTAAATATGAGACAAGACACCTTTATTTTTTTTTTTGTCTTTTTGCCTTTATCTGGAGCCGCACCTGCGGCATATGGAGATTCCCAGGCTAGGGGTCTAACAGGAGCTATAGCTGCCGGCCTTCGCCACAGCCACAGCAACGCGGGATCCGAGCCGCGTCTGCAACCTACACCACAGCTCACGGCAATGCCGGGTCCTTAACCCACTGAGCAAGGCCAGGGATCGAACCCTCAACCTCATGGTTCTTAGTCGGATTCGTTAACCACTGAGCCACGAAGGGAACTCCAAGACAAGACACCTTTAAACTCCTCAAATAAAACACTGGCAAACATCCTCTGACATCAACCTTACAAATGTTTTCTCAGGTCAGTCTCCCAAAGCAACAGAAATAAAAGCAAAGATAAACCAGTGGGACATAATCAAGCTGACAAGCTTTTACACAGCAAAGGAAACCAAAAAGAAAACTAAAAGACAACTTAGAATGGGAGAAAGTGGTGTCAAATGATGCAACTGACAAGGGCTTAATCTCTAAAATATACAAACAACTTATACAACTCAACCGCAAAAAAGCCAACAACCCAATTGAAAAACACGCAAAAGACATGAATAGACATTTCTCCAAAGAAGATATAGATGGCCAACAAACACATGAA
This sequence comes from Catagonus wagneri, assembly GCA_004024745.2. NCBI lineage: Eukaryota > Metazoa > Chordata > Mammalia > Artiodactyla > Tayassuidae > Catagonus > Catagonus wagneri. The sequence continues at coordinate 267,177 of PVHT021183640.1, read as the reverse complement.
AAAATGCCCAGCGCCACTGATGATTAGAGAAATGCAAGTCAAAACTACCATGAGATACCACCTCACACCAGTCAGAATGGCCATCATTGATAAGTCCACAAACAATAAATGCTGGAGGGGGTGTGGAGAAAAGGGAACCCTCCTGCACTGTTAGTGGGAATGTAAGCTGGTACAACCACTATGGAAAACAGGATGGAGGTACCTTAGAAGACTATACATAGAACTACCATATGACCCAGCAATCCCACTCTTGGGCATATATCTAGACAAAACTCCTTGAAAAAGACACTTGCACACGTATTTTCATTGCAGCACTATTTACAATACCCAAAACATGGAAACAACCCAAATGTCCATCAACAGATGACTGGATTAGGAAGATGTGGTATATATACACAATAGAATACTACTTAGCCATAAAAAGGAATAAATAATGTCATTTGCAGCAACATGGATGGAATTAGAGACCCTCATACTGAGTGAAGTCAGTCAGAAAGAGAAAGACAGATACCATATGATATCACTTATATCTGGAACCTAATATACTTCACAAATGAACCTTTCTACAGAAAAGAAAATCAAGGACTTAGAGAACAGACCTTGTGGTTGCCAAGAGGGTGGGGGAGGGAGTGGGATGGTCTGGGAGTCTGGGGTTAATAGTTGTAGACTATTGCCTTTGGGATGGAAAAGGAGATCTTGCTGTATGGCATCAGGAACTATGTCTAATCACTTGTGATGAATCTATATATGTATATGTAACCAGGTCACCACACTGTACAGTTGAAAAATTGACAAAAAACTAAACCAGCTATAATGGGAGAAAAAGGGCTGGAATGATAGGTTCCCAGGAGGATGGAAGCAGACCCCCACACTCTGAATGTGACTGTTCACTTTGGAGACTTGCTGCAGACATGGTCTGCAGAATCGGATTGACCCACAGAAACCTAATGAACATCCTGCAATCAAAATTTACTATGACTGTTCTTATGCAACAAAGAGGAAGATGTTGGAAACCACGGAACAGCTGAACTCTGCTGAAGGCAGGTATCTGTGGACGCAGAGTTCGAAAGTACAGGGTCTCCTTCAAAGACACCATATTCATGTTATTCTATAAACAGCTGCACTGTTTATAGTCCTAAGGGCACCCACTCTGATATCACTAAGAAGATAACCTCGTTGCTGCCTATGCCTGTTCCTGCACACTAATCTCATCACCTTCATTAATCCCACTAACACCAATCTTGTCATCTTCCCAGCTAATCTCATCACCTTCCTTCATAAAATTCATGTGGGCTAAAGCCTACGGCCTTTTGTTCTACAGAACAGAGTGCCTCCTAGTGTCCCACTTTCTAAATGTAAAGCAGTTTTGTGTGTTTTGTTATACCACGCGCCCCTCTTCCTGGATTCCCCATTTCCCTGTAGTGCTGGACGTGGCAACTTATATGTGGAATCTAAAAAAAAGGATACAATGAACTTCTTTGCAGAACAGATACTAACTCATAGACTTTGAAAAGCTATGGTTACCGAAGGAGACTGGTAAGGGGGAAAGAGATGGATTGGGGGTTTGGGGTGGAAGTGTTCCCAAATTAGGTTGTGATGATCATTGTATGACTATAAATACAATAAAATTCACTGAATCAAAACACCTAACTCACAACTCTCATATTGTGCTTTTTTTTTCCTTCAGTCAAGTCCACATGCTTTAAAGATCCTTTCTAGAAATTCTGAAGGGTCTTCACTTGGTTTCTGTTTTACCTGCTGTACTTTACTGAGGCTTTGTTGTGGGACCCTCTTCCTAAGCCCGTGGGAATGCCGGCGCCATGATGCTCAAGCTGTAGCCCATCTCATTGGAGCCCCGGCCACCAGGCAACACCTGCCACAGCCCAGACCTGGTTGCCAGGGCTTTTCTAGGAAGCTGGTCTGCCTCCTCCAGCCCCACTCGACCTTCAATCAGAAGGGAGGAGGGTATTTCACCAAAGATAAACCTCTGCCTGGGCTGGCTGGGGGTTGCAAAATGGAAAAAAAAAAAAAAAAGATCGATGGAAAGGATTTTCCATCCAGACTGGGTCACTTGGATTAGTTGGCATATTGTTCTCCCAATGAAATAAATCCAAAGTTGAAAAAGAGGAGATTGAAATCAATCCCATCGGCTGCCAGGCTCAGCGTTCACACCCCACTGGGGTCTTGCCTGAACTGATATTGCCCCACCTGAGTTTGAGCAGCTCCCTGGCCAAACTGAGTGCCCTGGTGGGTATGGGGACGGGGGGACCATTCCCACCTCTCCGTCCTCAGAGACCCAGAGCCCGAGGCTGTGGTTCAGACTCCGGCGACGAGGGGCCAGCACCACCACCACGCAGGGTGAGGACCCCACTGCACCGCCAGCCAAGTCGCCCTCCTTTTCGTCAGAATCAAGAATGACTCCTTGCCTCCTCTTCCTGCCGGGCCGTAACCTCACCTCTCTGCGCAGCTTTATCTGATCCAGCAGCAGAAAGGACTGAAACCAAGGTATTTCATCCCATTTACAAAATAAATCTAGTTGCAAAGTTGTACTGAAACTTAGGAATCCATTTTCAGGCCATTTTGCTCTGGAGTTTAAAGGATACCATGGCACAAACAAAACCAAAACTAAACAACACCAAAACCCAGAGCCCCAGGCCTCAAACCCAGGTATGGAGCACCTCAGCTGCTGGAAACTTCTATCTTCTACTCAAATCCTGCCCAGTGGGCCTCCAAGCCAGGATCTGGATGGGAGGCCAAACCACTGAGGCACAGGCATGTTACTCACTCAGAAGTCATCTTCGAAACCCAAACCTGCAAAACAGTTTTGTTTTGTTTTGTTTTGTTTTGCTGCAAAACAAAAATTAAGCACTGAAGGTCCGAGGCCCCTCTCCAGGGAAATTTGGGGCTCAGCCCTGGAACAAAAGGACAAGGCAGCCGCTCAGCTCACGATACAGCAAGGGGCCGGCAGGCCTCCGGCCACAGAGCTGGCTTACCTCCCACTGGTTCCCCCAGTTGATCCCCGAACCTACTTGGTTTTGCCAGACGCACAGCAGCCAAAGCACTGAGACCTGAGGTTTGCAGCAAAGAGCGCTTGTTCACACGGCAGCCAAGTGAGAAAACAGATGACCACCTCAGAGGTACCTCTGGGAGGTATTTATGGGATAACAAGGTCACGGGTGGCTCGCGCAGGCCCAGTTGGGGGATCCTGAGTCTTATCAGGTCTTAACCAGCTCAGCTCAAACTACACACAGCTGATTGCAAGCTGTGGAGGACAACTCGGCAAGCATCTTATTGTTGAGGCTCCGAGTGCTTGGAGAACGTGCAAGTCTTAAACGACCTTGATTGGTGAAGGCAGGTGGGATGGATTTGACTACTGATCAAGCAGCAGGGAAGTGACAGAGCTGGCACTTGAACCCAGGCAGCGTGACTGCAGCATCCAGCCTCCTAGCCCTGGCCCCAAAAGGCTGTGCTGTTTTGGGGGAGGGGGAGGCTCTGAGGAGCCCAGACTTAGCAGGAAGGGTGCCTGGCTGAAGGCCGCTCCGCTCCTGAGCCCCAAAGTGTCAGACGTGTGTCTGTACCCACAATAATATAACAGTGGGTCACGTTACATACTAGTTTTAAATACAGTCACTGCTCATGGTCCATGGGTTCTATTTTTGTGACACCGAATTCACTCAAGTTTATTTGTAACCCCAAAATCAACACCCATGATTCTTTGGCTGCTGTTTGCAGACCTGAGCAGGCTGGTAAAAAGCTGAGTTGTTTGATGCAGGTGGTCCCAGTTGAGGCCAAACACCCAAACACTCTGGCTTCCCGTTTCAGCTCACATGTGCCTATTTAATGGCAGGTCTTTTTTGCTTTTTTGTGCTTTTTCTTGATTATTTTGCCATTTTGCATCGTGCCGAAGGGCTTGGCTAGTGTTTCTGAGCACAGGGAGGGCAGGTGTGTCCAAGAGCAAGCTCACACAGGCCTGAGTCATGGTGCCCTTGGCTGCAAGTTCAACATTAGTCAATCAGGAATATACTATTGAAAGTGTCTTTTTTTTTTTTTTTTTGCCTTTTGTCGTTTTTAGGGTCGCACCCACGGTACGTGGAGGTTCCCAGGCTAGGGTCTAATAGGAGCTGTAGCCGCCAGCCTACACCACAGCCACAGCAACGTGGGATCCAAGCCATGTCTGCAATTTACACCACAGCTCACGGCAACACTGGATCATTAACCCACTGAGCAAGGCCAGGGATCGAACCCACAACCTCATGATTCCTAGTCGGATTCTTTAACTGCTGCACCACAACGGGAACTCCTTGAAAGTGTCTTTAAACAAAAACACACAAAACAAGGTTGCGTATTGATTGGTGAATATGACCAGAGGCTCACAGAACCTAGCCCCTATTTGGTTCGGTATTTGCTAATTTTTGAAGCAACTGTATAGACTCTACCTACCATGAAGAAATGGAAGCCTCTTAGGCAGGAGAGCATGGCATGCCTCATTTGTGCAGCTGCTTAGACCTGCACGCTCAGAGCATGAGCTCAGGGATCACTTGAGTTTGAGTGCGCTTAACAGCTGTAACGTCTGAGCTGTCTTTTTAAATTAAATGTCCTAGGTTTTTTTTAAGTTTGCCAACCATGTTCCGGGTTTAACTGTGTGTGCTTGGAGAGTGAGTGACATGTTGGACAGCCCTGCGATGGCAGAGACAGGCGTGTCCTGATTCAAGGAATCGTGCTTTAGAGCCGCAGTCCTGGTGCCAGCAGCCCTGTACCTCACCTGGAGAAGCAGGCGGCTGAAAGGACCAGTCCCAGGCGAAGGCAGCACCCCGGGGCCTCACAGGAACCCAGCTGTCCTGAGGTCTACGCTGCCCTAGTCTGTTCGCTCTCTCACTTTCCAAAAGGCACTGTTACATGTCCTCCCTCCCCAGACCTGCCCCCGCAACTGTCTCACAGGGACCTGGAGAAAGCAGAGCCTGCAGGCAGCCCCTCAAGCCCAGCACATCAGCCCCCAGCCTCGGCCGAGGAGCCAGTGCGGTCTGCTTCACAAGCCTGCACACACACACACACACACTGCCGGATGCACCCCATCCTTGTCTCCTGGCCCCTTCCCCGCAGCCAGCAGCCCGGCATCTCCCATCCCGAAGCAACAAACCCCATTTCTCCCCACCTGCCGCCCCATTCACCTCCTCTCCTCCTGGGCCAAACACCCCCAGGGTTCTCTCACTGTGTTTGCTTCCAGCTCTTGGCTCCCATCCCTCTCCAAGCATTTCTCCCCATCAACCCACTGAAATCCTTGTCGTGCCCGATCCAGTTTTTCGCTCTTCTAGCATTTTCTTTTCTTTTGCCTTGTTAGGGCCACACCCACAGCATATGAAGGTTCCCAGGCTAGGGGTTGAATTGGAACTGCAGCCTCTGGCCTACACCACAGCCACAGCAACGCGGGATCCTTAACCCACTGAATGAGGCCAGGGATCGAACCCACATCCTCATGGATCCTAGTCAGGTTCATTAACTGATGAGCCCCAAAGGGAACTCCCTGTGGCCTCTTTCTACTCATGACCCCCTAAACCCAAGTCCCCCAGAGCCAAGATCTTCTGCTGACTATGACTAACCTCTCCAAAAATTTATACACTTCCTAACCCAGGCCTGCTCTCCTCAAGATTAAGGAGAATCAAAGAAAAACAGGGGTTGAAACTGAGCAGGACCTTGCAGGCACCCCCCAGGATACAAAGGTCTTGCTATGTCCCCTGTTTCTTGTTTGCAGAAAAGGGCATTAGGAGTTCCCGCTGTGGTGCAACAGGTTCAGTGGTATCTCTGCAGCACCAGGACACAGGTTCAATCCCCAGCACGGCATAGTGGGTTAAAGGCCACAGCATAGGCCATAACTGTGGCCCAGATCTGATTCTTGGCCTGGGAATTCCATATGTCACAGGGCAACTAAAAAAAGGGGAAAAAAAGGAAAAGAAAGGGCTTTAGTCTCCGGGGCCTTCCCTGAGTGCCAAAGAGCAGACTGAAGCAGCCACTAACTAGGGAAGTGAGAGGAGGCAGAAGCGAAGCCAGCAGCAGGTCCAGAGGGTCTGAAAGAAAACAGCAGGGGCTGACCAGGAAGTGAAGCTCCTAACCCATCACACAGGCTCTACCTACACAACAAAACGCCTCAGCCTTGCTTCTGCTCTTCCAGAAAGAGGCCGAAGGATCACAGGACCGTGACTTACCACTTTGCTTTGCAGCATCACACGGACGAGCAAGGACACACGGAGCACAGCCGGTTTGCAACTGAGGCCTAAGCAGGAAGCTGAGACCACAAGGACCCTCTCCTCCGTACCTTTGCTTTTGTCTTTAAAAACCTTGCAACCCCGGCCCGTCCCCAGCCAGCCAGCAAGACGGGAGACAAGTCGAGGTCTCTCAGCTCCCGGGTTGGCACCTCCGGGACTCGTAAACCTTTCTCTGCTCCAAACTGCGACGTTTGGGTTTGTCTCGCCTTCCTGAATGTCACGCGCACAAACTTGAGGTCCACAACATCCCCAGCCCCCAAATCTGGTCGTCATATAGCAGCCAGGGTGATTTTTTAAAAGCAGAAACCAGGGAGTTCCTGTTGTGGCTCGGCGGGTTAAGAACCCAACTAGTATCCATGAGGGGTCTGATCCCTGGCCCCGCTCAGTGGGTTAAGCCCCACTGTGAGCTGTGGTGTAGACAGGCAGCTACGGCTCCAATTCGACCCCTCGACTGGGAACCTCTATATGCTGTGAGTGCCGCCCTGAAAAAAAAAAAAGAAAAAGAAAAAGAAAGAAAGAATAAAAGCAGAGCCAGATCTTGCCCCTCCTCTGTGTTAAGCCCCGGATGGCTTTCCTCACACCTAAAATACGAGCTGAAGGCCTCTGCCTGCTGCCCTCTCTGCCCCGTACCTCCCTCACTGCTGCCCCCCAGGGCCCCACTCCGGGGAAAGGAAGCAGTTTCTGCCCCAGGAACCCTGGCTCTGCCTCTTCCTCCCCGTGGCCTCAGCCTCCACCCCGCCGCCTCCACTGTTTCATTTGTTCCGTGGCCTCATCACCTGTTCACCTCCCTGCGCGCCCGCCACCCCGACAGCCCACCGCCCCGTGCTCACCGAGGTCTGGACAGCGAGGACCTGCTTGTGCTGTTCCCTGCCGACCCCTCGTGCCAGCACCGTGCTCGGGACTTGAGAGGTGCTCAATTAATGTCACTTAGGTGACTGAGCACATCTCAGTGACTGAAAGCAAAGCAGGGAAGTTGTTCACACCTGAAAAACGGCTCCTACAGCAGGAATAACCTGAGTAGATGCAGGCACTTCGTCACTTGTGCTGCCTTGAGGCCCCCAGCACGGCAGCAGGGGAGGGGCTGCCTAAAAACCCTGACCCCAGGGTTCCTATCGTGGCGCAGGGGAAACAAATCCAACTAGGAACCATGAGGTTGTGGGTTCGATCCCTGGCCTCATTCAGTGGGTTAAGGATCCGGCGTTGCCATGAGCTGTGGTATAGGTGGCAGACATGGCTCAGATCCGGTGTTGCCGTGGCTGTGGTGTAGGCCGGCAGCTGCAGCTCCTTGTCAGCCCCTAGCCTGGGCAATTCCCTATGCTGCAGGCACGGCTCTAAAGAGAAAGAAAGAAAAGAAAAGAGAGAGAAAGAAAGAAAGAAAGGAAGGAAGAAAGGAAGAAAAGAAAAGAAAGGGAGAAAGAAGTCAGTGCAGTGTCCCCAGGGGTGCTGTGGCCTGGGAGCCCGGCCTCCAGGATGAGGGAGAGTACCACAGACCAGAGATGATGATGACGGCCTGAATTACAACAGGGACAGGGGCGGGGGGGTGGGGAGAAGGGGGGGATTTCAGAGACTTTTAGGTGAGAGACCTCACAGGACTTGAAGGGCAGGACAGGAGGCAGGAATGACACCAGACCTAGAGAGTCACCAGTGGGGTGGGGGTGGCGCCCTCCCTGCGCCAGGGGACCCGGGGGTGCAGCAGGTGTGTGAGGGAGAGGCGAGGAGTTCAGCTGTGGGCGCGAGGCCGGCATAGTTGGGACCCTCCCTGCCAGGGTGGGACGAGGTCAGGGTTGTGGGTGACAACCTGGGAGTCATGAGGGGAGGGGTGGGGGTGTGAGAGCGGGTGGGGAGAGGTGGAGAGAAAGGGACCCAGACAGGACCCTGAGCAACACCCGCCTCTAGTGGACAGAAGGCCGAGGAGGCTGGCGGGGTCGCTGGAGGAGGAAGGAGCGTTTCAGATGGAAGGAGGGCACAGACGCCCAGCTGCGAGCTCTGGATCTAGCCTCAGGCCGCTGAGGCGGAAACGAGAAGCCTGCCCCAAAGTGGGGAGAGCGGGGGCTGAGAATCAGAAGTGGAGAGGAGGCTGAGCGGTGAAAGGTGCATCTCAGCAGGTGAAGGGAGCAGGCAGGGCATGGGCGGGGCTGAGTGAGGAAGAGCAGGTCGGAAAATTGGATATTTGAATTTAAGATTTCACAGAGGGTGATCGTAGGTGCCAAGCCATCAGAGGGAAGGGCCAAGGGCACAGAACTGCCATGGGGGGCACTGGATGGTCGTCCGAACGGGGTGTTCAGCCACCCTGGATTAGACTGGGGGAGAGAGGACAGCGAGGACCACGGTGTTCCCTGGACGCAGGGGCACTCGTGGCTGAGGCAACTAGAAGGTGGTTTACTCCTGGATACACCTCACGGAGCTGGTCTTCTTCAAACGTGTGGTAGCAAAGGCCCTGGGAGAGGAAGCAGTTTTTGCCAAGACAATGAACCAGGGAAATGACTCGCCAACTGCAGCCAAGACATACCAGCTGAGCGGCTCATACTTGGACCTTTACCCGAAACTCCTTCCCACTCAACTACCTGGGCACCTGAGTGATTGAGTATTATGATCATTAAATCTCTCTCCTGGAGTTCCCACTGTGGGTGCAGTGGGTTAAGAATCAGACTGCAGCAGCTCAGGTTGCTGCAGAGGCACAGGTCTGATCCCTGGCCCAGCGCAATGGGTTAAAGGATCTGTCGTTGCCACAGCTGAGGCACAGGTCACAGCTGTGGCCTGGATTCAGTCCCTGGCCCCTGGACTTCCATATGCTGCAGGTGCAGCCATAAAAGAAAAACAAACAAGAAAGAAACAAAACTCTCTCCTTTCAACCTGCTGTCGTCACCTTCCTTAATCTTATAGGGTGGGGAGAGCCATTTTCTGGGTTTGGTTAGGAAACTAGCTCTGAAAAGCACAGGTTTTGCTTCTGCCCAGACACGCCGGATACATGTCCTTAGGGGCGGAGGCATGGCTAACCGGCAGAGGAAGCTTTCTAAAGGATGTGCAGTCAGAGTTCAAGGGTGAGAACTCCAGCAAATGACTCTGTTGCCGAAAGAATGTTCACCTGTGATGCAACCACTGCAGTTTACAAAAGGCTTAAAGTGTTTTCTTCCTGTTTTCCAGTCCATTTTACCAACTGCAGGAGGTGTGGAAGCCACATTATGATTGCTTTTTGAGAACTTTGCTTCTTGAAATGCAATGATCCCTCTCCTGCAGCCGTGGGGAGGGGTCGTGGGGGCGGTGGGGTATTCAGACCCTGGGGTGTTCCTCTGCCCTTTGTTAGGGCAGTAACCAGGGGCAAACTGGCTTCATCTGCTCTTAAGGGTCCTCCTGGATTAAAAAGTATCATCACTCTGGTCTCTAAAATATGTCCTGAAGTATAAATGGATTTGGCTTGGCATTTGCTAACATGAGTCAATTGTCAGAAAACTTGGACTGGTTGACACAAGTGGAATTTTCTCTCGCTTTTTGCTTTTTCCTTTCCTTTAGATAAATGTGTCACGGTCCAATGCTGTTGTGACAGATGGAAAAAAAATCTTATGTAGGGCACACAGGAAGGACTCTGAGGGGCCCTCGGGTACAGTGGGTTGATATGAACCCTCTCTCCTCTCAGTGAATTATTCACATGCACTTCCTGAAAAGAACGTCCCTGTCTGAACGTCTTGGTTGTAAAACCGCAGAGCTCACCATTCCCGGTGAGAGGTTCTCTGTCGTCGCAAAGGGAAGGAGGCAGGGGCCCCCCAGAAACGCCCTCTCCCCTAGCGTTCTGCCAACTGAACACAGCTCTCCGGGTGCCAAGCGTGTGTCACACCCGGGTTAGGACCCCACAGGTCTCGCAGAGCCTCTGGGCGGGGGTGCAGTCTGGGCGAGCAGCTCCGGGATCCGCTCCGCCTAGCGCCACTGTCCACCTGGCAAACTCGGGCTGGCCGCCCGCACCTTACTAAACGGAGCCTCCGCTACACCCCTTCTCGCGGCACCGCCCACCAGCCGCCAGCCTACGCTGCAGTCTGATAACGGGACCCCGCCGCTCCGCTCACGCTGGGAACCCTGTGCTCCACTCCGCGCTCAGACTCGCACGCCTCCCGCCGAGCAGGGCTCTCCCTGCCCTGGATCTGCTGGCAGACCCAAGGGGCAGAGAACGCGCAGCCTCCCCCTTCTGTCGCCACGGCCCACGGAACCCAGGTGGCTCGCGGGGCGGGAGAACAAGGGGTGCCCAGGCTTCCGGCGCTCCTCGCCACCGCCGCTGCGCAGACCCCTTCTCACTGCTACCCGCGGCGCACCCAGGAGACAGGAGAGATGCACGCCCTACGCAGGCTTTCGCGCGGGGTAGGAGCGGGGACCACGCGGCAGGTACCCCCGGCCTCCCGCGGGACGGGGACTCGCGCCCCACCCATCCGAGCCCGCAGGGTCACGTGGCCCAGGGCGCCCCCGCAGGCGGGTCACGTGACAACCGCGCCGTTGCCCCGGCAGCGGCTGCGGGCGGGCTGGCGGGGGCGGGGCAGCGGGCGGGGGCGGGGCCGGGGGACCCCGCGGGACGGGCGGAAAGAGGGAGGGGGCCGTGCTCGGCGCCCCCGCCCGGCCATAGGGCCACGGGGCCACGGGGCCACACGGCCACGCCAGCGCCGTCTGCCGCGAGCCCGAGCCGGAGCCGGGCCGGGCGGGCAGGGCAGCTCGGTGAGTGCTCGCTGTGGGGGATCTGGCGGGAGCAGTGGGGTCCCGGCCGCAGCAGGGGGGGATCGAAATTGCACCGGGAGATTCGACGGGGGAGGGGACGGGCTTCCTCCTGGGCAGGGTTGGGACCTGACGGCTGCGGGATTGGGAGGCGGCCAGGTGACCCCCAACCCCGCGGGGTTCGGCGCGGAGAGGACCCGGAGGTTGGGGGCTTGGGCCAAGCTCGGGTCCTGCGGCTGCCTGGTCTTCCAAGGGGAAGGGACAGGGATCCAGGTTTATTCCTCCGCGAGACCCCAGGGACGGGGGCTGGGCCTCCGCCCGAGAGAGTGTGACAGAGTCAGAAACAGACGTTTCTGCGTGGCACTCGCCATTGCCCGTGCCCCACATATTTAAAGGAAGTTAAGACAGGCAAACCGCAAAACCTACCCCCTGGAACCGTTTCCAATAGCCCTGCTAAGAATAGCTGATCTTTAGAACATCCCCGTTTTTCTAAGGGACCTCTTTTCTCTGACTGCCCCTTATATAAAAACAAAACCAAAAAAACGCACAAGGTTCAGCCAGGAGAGCATCCTCTGGGGCCTCTGCCCCTGACAGAGACGGTGGGCTCCATCTTGCCCCCCACCCCCCACCTGCCTGAGCCCAGCCCGGGTGTGTGAGGACCAGACCCTGTCCCTCCCCCGAGGCAGGGCCGTCCCTCCCCCGAGGCAGGGCCCAGGGTGGGACGCTGGGGCTGGGAGGGTCTAGGCTGCTTCCTCTGCAGGAAGTGGCTTCTCTGTTTTCAGGACCCACAGGCCCATCTCAAGACCCAGGCTCTAAGCAGACAGACAGCCCTTCCTTCCCAACCCCTGCCCCTCTGAGGACATCTGCAGGGCTGAGGCTGCCCCGGCCACTGCCCAGAGGCCACCATGGCCCAGAGGCCAGCGTCAGACCTCACTGCCCGTGGAGCTCTCCGTCTCCATCTCCAACTTGAGCTCAGCCACATGTACCGACGTCCCCGTGCTTCCCCCTTCTGCACTCCAAGCATCCCTTTGGAGGCCACCGGGCCCTCCTGCCCCTTGCAGTTAGCTGGGCGTTGCAGTGGGCACGGAGACCGGACTGACCCCCGACTGCTCCCTCACCTGCTCCTTCTAAGCCCCTGCATCCGGGCACCCCCAGAACAGGTCCAGCAGAGTCACTGCCTGGGCTCCACGTCCTCCCTGCATCCCGCCTTCCACCCCCGTTTCCCGACCCCCTCTGCAGCCAGCCTCCCTGCCCTGCCTCTCAGAACCCTCCCATGTGAGAAGCATCTTATCTTTGAGGGAAGGCCCCTCCTTGCCAATGAGCCCTTCACACCTTTGTCTTTGTCCCCCTGGCTCCCTAGCAGAGACACTCTCCCTGCCCAAGAGTAGAGGCAGCCGCCCCTCCTCTGCTCCCTGAGCCCTCATGCCACCCCCATGAATGCAGCATTTAGCTCACTGGATGAGGACCTTCGCGATCTCACTCCCCCCGCTGGATCCTCACCTTTCATCTTTAATACTTAAGTGCCAAGTGCAGTCTTACCTTAGGGCCCAGAAAGCACTTATTGGACGGAGGATGGAGAGGTGGATCCTCTGAGGGGGCAAAGGTTGTGCCTTTCACCCCTCCACACATGTCTTCATCATGCCCACGGGCTCACTTCTGTGACTTGGGGGCGGGGGAGGGAGAAAAAACTGCGTTAAATGATGCCATTCTAAATTATTTGGAGCTGGCCAATGGCTTGCCTAGCAAGCAACATTTCTCTGGATTCTCCCCCAGGGAGATGTTCCTTTGAAGTGCTTAAAAGCGGTGCTGCTGGCTGCAGATGTGGAGAGGTGGGAGTGACCAAGCTTCCCCAGTCGGCCCTCTTGTAAATGACCCAGTAATTAGCATCCAGGGCAGAAGTAAAAGAGCACAGAACTGTTCTTCGCCCTGGGGCCTGTCGGCCAGTAAAAGCTGTGTCTCAGTCTGGCAGGAAGCAAAGAGGCACCCCCCAAAAAGAGGGCCCTTCCCCACCTCCGGGACCTTCCGAGAGACTCCCTTTAGGGTCTGGCATGGACTGGGCAGGTGTGGGGCATTTCCTCAGCCCCTGACCCTGGTAAACACCCTCCATCCTGCCCGTCCATCCCAGCCATGCGGGACGCTGATCTGGTGGTAACAGCCTTAAGCAGGCTTTTCACGGGCCTACGCGGGCCTGAAAGTACAAGTTAATATCTGATGCTGGGTGAGCTGCGAGGTGCCTGTGCCCTTGACGCCTGCCCCACAGATTAATTAGAGCTGATCCCGAGTGCCGCTGCTTGGGCCGGCCCCCCGGGCCACACGAGACCGCCAATCCCCTATTTGGATTAGTGGAGATTTGGGTTTAAATTCACAAATCTCGACTGATCTGCCTTTCTGGTCACCATCCTGCACTGTTGTCAAGTCAGCTGCCTATCTGGGAGCACTTGAGAGGTCTCCAGCCTCCATTTCTCAAAAAAAAAAAAAAAAAAAAACCCCAAAAAATACAAACCCCTCAAAATACAAAACAGACATGCTCACATCCACTGGTCAATTCAGTTTTTCGTTTTGCCTAAGCTTTCCATCGCAGCCTGAACTGTCGCTTTACTTTAGGTATATAAACCAGGTCTTTTCAGGGTGAAATGTGCCGATTAAAATTTAAGTTGGACTTGAGAAAGTAGCCGCTGCTCAGCAATGCTGATTTTGTGGTTGGCAACTGGCCTTTGGAAAGCAGGCTTGAGCCTTCGGGTCCGGCCTCTGATCTAAGAGCCCTGTGGGGCGGGGCCACCTCCGTGTAGAGATGAGCAGGTCAGAAAGGTCACGTGTCATGCTCCGGCACCCAGAAGCGTCAGGTACTAGAAGCTTCGTCATCACTACGGCCCCCCATTCTCTGGAGGAACGGGCACATCAGAGGATCCTTCAGTGCTCTTGGCTAACCTTGGAATTCCATTCACCCAAGAGCCATGCTCATTTGGAGCCTTTCTTTTTTCTTTTTTTGTTTTTTCCTTTTTTTTTTTTTTTTGCTTTTTAGAGCCATACCCAAGGCATATGGAAGTTCCCAGGCTAGGCGTTGAATCAGAGCTGTAGCTGCCAG
>PVHT021183640.1:208983-253040 GCA_004024745.2 Catagonus wagneri | reverse complement strand
AATTGGGTTCGTTAGCACTGAGCACGGGAACTTGGCATTTGGAGCTGTTCAGAGCTTGGGATGGGAGGCCGGACTCCAGCTTTGTGGGGGAACACTGGATGCTGCAGTGTTCCCGGAGGTCACTCCTGGCCCTCCTTTCCTGCAGACGGTCCCCACATCCCGTGTGCGGACAGCCTCGGAGGCCAGGGCGCCACCCTCACACACCCCTGGATGTCATGGCCCTGGCATAGGGTGTAACAGCGGGCCCCAGGGAAGGTTCAAGGAGCCTGGATTCTGGCTTATCCAGGCCCCAGGGAGCCTCCGGGATGCCTGAGAGTGTCTCTCCCGCCCCAGCCCGGCTCCCGCCATGAGCGCCGAGCTCAACGTGCCTGTGGACCCCTCCACGCCCGCCTGCTCTGAGCCCGGCCACAAGGGCATGGATTACCGGGACTGGGTCCGCCGCAGCTACCTGGAGCTGGTCACCTCCAACCACCACTCCGTGCAGGCCCTCTCCTGGAGGAAGCTCTACCTGAGCAGGGCCAAGCTGAAGGCCTCCAGCCGGACCTCCGCCCTCCTCTCGGGCTTTGCCATGGTGAGTGCAAACACGTGCTGGGAGACGCGGCCCGTCAGGTGGGCTTTTGCTAACTGAAATGCTGTGATGCTTCAGGGAGCAGAGCGCTCCCTCCGAGCCCTGCCGGCAGCCGGGATGGACTGTTAAGAAGTCTCTGCCCATCACCCACCTCCTCCAAGGGGACCACTCTGGCACCTGGAGGGGTTGCCTGGGGCGTCCAGGGGGCTCCCCAAGCCCGGAGTCCTCAGAAAGCCCGCTCTCACACACACATAACTTGGCAAGGAAATTAGTGGGGTAACTAAAATAGCTTTAGGATGCAAAGTTAGCTGGGGAAAAGTACCCCCCTCTGCCCATCTCAGGCACCGCCCCAGAGCCTGGAATTGGAGCAGGAACTGTGGGGTTGATTGGGTGTGCTCAGTTTAGCCCCGCTGGCGACGCAGATGCTCCCTGAATGTGGTCTCTGGGGTGACGAGGCAGAGCCTCTGGCCGGACTCCCAGCCGCTGGGCTGTGTTTTCTTTCTGAGTCATCCCCCCGGATGAGAGTCTGTCTGCGGAAAAACCACGTGCCCTGAAGAATGGTGCATCTCCCGCTGACTCCAAAGCCCACAGACCAGTGTCCCTTTGAGGGATTGCCACAGGGGGTGGGGAGGTCGGGATTCTGGATTCTGAGTGACTCTCGGCCACCCCTCCGCTTTCACTCTTGTCTGCTTAGAGGTCCTGTTGGGCTTGAAGCAATTTTTTCCTTTATTTTTAATGTAAAAACAGCTGTTTTCTTGTAGCCCAAGCCTCACTGTCAAATGGACATGCATAAAATGCAGAGCTGTCGGAGCAAGCCAGTGTGGTCACTCCCATGACAAGGGCCTGCCCATCTTGGGCGCCCGTCACCCTTGCACGACTTTGTACGGGACAGGGCAGAGGTCACTAGGTTCACAGGGCAGTCAGTTTGGTTTCGGTCTGGAGTTTAAAGCACAGGTCTTGCATTTTATTTTTTGAAACATAATTACAAAAGTATGTAATCATATGGTACCGTAACTTTGGCTCAAAGTGGTTTTCTTCCGTGACATTCAAAAAGGAATATTTTCTCAAGCTTAATTTTAAGAAATACACACGAAAACTTTAGACATCATTATTCAAATTAGATCACGTTTTCTATCCCCAAGGAAGAGAATACTGCATTAAATTTTTCTGCCTGTACTTATTATTATATACGTATTTTTTAACTCTGGAAAACAAACTCTGAGAAGTATCACATGATCTACTGCGGGAGGACCATTTCCTTTCTGTGTGGGGCCGGGTCGTGGAAATCACTTCCTGTCTGTGCCTGTCTTTTGAGACCGTGGTCCTCCAAACGTTTGGATTTCCACGTTTATGGAAGAGTCACTGTTTTTCCAACAAAATGCTCACCAGGGTTGAAGGTCACAAAACACGTCATTAAAATTTGAAAACAAGGGAGTTCCCGTTGTGGGAAAGCGTCCGACTAGGAACCAGAAGGTTGCAGGTTTTGATCCCTGGCTTTGCTCAGCGGGTTAAGGAGCCGGCGCGGCCATGAGCTGTGGTGTAGGTCGCAGACTTGGCTCGGATCTGGCATTGTTGTGGCTGTGGTGGTGTAGGCCGGCAGCTGTAGTTCCAATTCGACCCCTAGCCTGGGAACCTCCATTATGCTGCGGGTGTGGCCCTAAAAAGAAGAAAAAAAAAATTGAAAACAAGCTCTGTGAATAGTTATAAAACAAAGAGTCAGTTTTGGAGTAGTTTGGGACTTAATGGCAGCCTTTCAAGGGTATGAAGTGGCCTTAGAATGAGAATAGTGACCACTGGGAGGCAGGGAGGGGACTAGAAATGCATTTCCTTAGCGTTGATGGAGTGTCTTCTCTCTGCTGGGCTTGAACAAGCAAGTGCTTCCTTAAGCCCCTGGGGATCCATTTCAGAAGCCGCACAGACCCCAGCAGGTCAGATAATCGTTCAGACTGCCGAGATGGGCCTGGAAGAAGCGACGGATGTTGTCAGCGGGTATTTCCACAGGGGAAAGCATAGCCAGGTAAGGTCAGGGACGTGGAAAAATGAAGACAGGCTGTTGCCTGGGTGGAATCCCGCTTCACGTTACCTACTCCCTGGTTGGAACCGCAGTGCCACTGCTCTGTCCAGCGAGCACTCACGCCTGACCTTAAGCTTAATTCTTCACCTCGATCCTTGCGCTGACACAGAGCACCAGTGATACGAGGCCCCTTCGTAAAATCTTAGCATAAACACATTGAAAAATGGCCTTTTGGCCTTTTCTCCTCTTGAGGTGGAACAAAACTGCTTTCTTTAGAGGCCCACCCACCTCTTTTTTCCTTTTCTTAGGGCTGCACCTGTGGCATATGGAAGTTTCCAGGCTAGGGGTTGAACAGGAGCTGCAGCCTAGGCCACAGCCATGGCAGCGGCAACAACGGATCTGACCCCACCTGCAACAGCTTGCAGCAAGGCCAGGGATCAAACCCGCATCCGCACAGATTTTGTGTCCAGTTCTTAACTCGCTGAGCCACAACCAGAACGCCCTTGTAGGCCTTTTAATCATCTTTGTTTCTCATCTCCGTCCCCTCTGAGGTTTACAACATCCTTTTTCGTTGGGCCATATCCTCTGCGGTCACAAGAGCCTACCAAGGCCACAAGGGCACTGAGAAAGGACCACCTCTCAGCCCAGTAGTCTGGCTACTGACTCTTTGGAGCCGTAATCTCTGCTGAGTTTCTGTTCAGCTGGGGTCCACTTGGACCTGCGTATCTTCTTTTTACCTACCCAATGTTCCATCTCCACTGAAGACAGAGTGAGGGGATAAGGTTCTTACTCTAAGAGGCAGTCCTGGTTAGAAGTTGTTGTGAAATCTTTCTTGTAAATATTTTGAAACAGAGGTGGCTCACATCTAGGAGACAAACTGAGAGGGAAAATCTTTCTCTGGCTTCTTTCTGCCTCCCAGCTACCCCCTCCTTGATGGGGCTGATTTCTTACCTTCGGGTGCCTGCAAGAAGGCCCTGAGTGAGCCTGGAGCTGGGTAGGGTGTGGGCCACAGGGGGAGCAATCCTGAGTGGACTGGGTATAACCTGGGCAAGCTGGGAGGAGCGCAGTGCCCAGGCAGGACTTTGACAGCCCCTTGGGGCTTGTGATGAGCAGGTCCTGGCCTAAATGGCTACAGACACTCACTGCTACAGAGGTAAGCTGGGTCTTCTGGTCGTTCTGTAGGCCTTTTATTCCCTTTCATTTAAAAGTCATTTTTGTTTTATCAAAATGAATGATGCACACAGTTTAAGTACTGCAAAAGGTTTGTAACAAACCCCAGCAGCCCCACATTTCCACCCACTGGAGGCAGCCACCTGTAGCACCTCCATCTCCACGATTCTGATGACATTCGGGAGCTGCTGTTTCTTGACCTAGCCTTTTCAGACATTACCTCTTGGCCTCCTGTGACTGCTACTGATGATTCAGTTTGGTTTTCCCAGCCTAGCCCTCTTCGCAGCTTCCCCTCCACACTCTTGCCTTCATTTATATGACCATTCTCAGTCTTTGGAGATGCAGCTGCTCCCTCTGGCTTTTGGCTTCAGCTGAGAGGTGCCCTATGGCTTGTGTGAGGCCATGCAGGATACAGGTTTGAGTCCAATCCCATCAGGAGCCTCTGTTACTACTTTTTTTTAGTCTCTTAAAAGGTCAGTTTTTATTTTTTTGAAAAACAGCAGTTGTTTTGCAGCTAAGCCCCACAGCAGCCGGGCTCCAATAATCAACAGCAACTTCCCTGGGAAGTGCAGTCTCTGCCCTGGGCAGGAGCTCAGATATACCTGCATTCCAGTTTTAGGCACCCAGGGTGCGGTCCCCTCCCTGCCCCATGGCGTGATTCTTTAGCCTCTTCTACACTTTTTAGATTTTCCCTTAGTGAGATCTTCTTTAGCTAATCAGGAAAAAAAAAAAAAGAGTTCAAATAATTTGATGGTGAGGAGGGTGCTGTCTGTTCTGCGGGCCCCACCCAGCGCGCCCCTCTGCCTTGCAGGTGGCCATGGTGGAGGTGCAGCTAGAGACGCAGTATCAGTACCCGCGGCCGCTGCTCATCGCCTTCAGCGCCTGCACCACCGTGCTTGTGGCCGTGCACCTCTTCGCGCTGCTCATCAGCACGTGCATCCTGCCTAACGTGGAGGCCGTGAGCAACATCCACAACCTCAACTCCATCAGCGAGTCACCGCATGAGCGCATGCACCCCTACATCGAGCTGGCCTGGGGCTTCTCCACCGTGCTGGGCATCCTGCTCTTCCTGGCCGAGGTGGTGCTGCTCTGCTGGATCAAGTTCCTGCCTGTGGACGCGCGCCACCAGCCCGGGCTCCCTCCGGGCCCCGGCGGCCACACCGGCTGGCAGGCCGCCCTGGTGTCCACCCTCATCATGGTGCCCGTGGGCCTCATCTTCGTGGTCTTCACCATCCACTTCTACCGCTCGCTGGTGCGCCACAAAACCGAGCGGCACAACCGCGAGATTGAGGAGCTGCACAAGCTCAAGGTGCAGCTGGACGGGCACGAGCGCAGCCTGCAGGTGGTGTGACCCTGCGCGCTTTGCACCCGGGTGGTGCGGGGCCGCGTCCGCGTGCAGAGAGAACGAAACTGTCCTGCATATGCCCAGATCCCACCAGCCAGTTCAAGACCAAAGCCCCACTCCTGTCTTAACGCTGTAAGCCTGGGTCCTTTTCCCCCAGAAGCCAGAAATCTTCAGTGAAACCAGAGACTCGGATGCTAAGAGCTCAGGGCAAAGAAGGGCTGAGTCCTGGGCCCTGGGGACCTCCTGAGGCGGGAGGCCAGGCTCCGGAGCGCTGCCACGTGGTCACAGGTCATCTAGGAGACCCGGAACCAGCGGCCAACGGGGCCTGGAGCTGGGTGGTACGTCTGAAGGTACCACTTTGCTGTGACTAGATGGGACCCAGGGTGACAGCTTGGCCTGGTGCTTCCCTCCCCACTCTGGAGGGAGTGGGGCAGCCTGGCTTGTGGGGAGAAGGAGGGCGGGAGCCTGGCACATGTCAGCCCGGCAGGTGTGGGGGGTGCTCAGGGGGTGTCCGACGTGCCAGGCCCTGGGGGAGACGTTCAAGGGCAGAGGCCTGTCTTTAGGCATCCGGGAGAGGTGCCCCCGTGAAGTGGTTGTTAACCAGGGTGCTCGGAAACACACTGGGCTCACATTCTCTTCCCAGCCAGCCTAGCGCCCTGGCCACATTGTCCCAGCAAGGCCACCAGTCTGGAGGAAAGGCCCACAGTCCAGAGGCCACAGGATGCCCCCAAGTCTAGTCAGCTGCCCCCGAGGCCCCTGGCCGCAGATGGCAGGAGTGCTGGCCTGGGCAGCAGAGACTGCCCATCTCCCTGCTGCCTGTGGTCCCAGGTGGCGGGAGGGGGCGGCCTGGGGGACGCCCTGGCTAGACAAGGCCGTGGCAGCCCTGGCTGAATGCAGGTCGTGCTTATAACGACATGGAGCAACGGAGGGTGACACCACGTAGAGCTCCCCTCCTGGGCCCCAAACACGGACCCAGCTCACACTCTTACACAGCCACGCATGGCGCCAGTTCTGGTGTTTTCTCAAACGGCAGCTGGTAGACCTGAGCCCATGTGTTTAGGCCGAACACATACATGCTACAGCTTGGCTTATGCGTGAGCTTGCTGCGCCCTGAACCGCGTTTACCACACTGGCCAGCAGCCGCCAGAGTGGGTGCCTTCCTTGTTTTCAGCCACTGGACGTCACGCTCCGCTGGCGTGTCTACTCACAGCCTAATCGCTCG
Organism: Catagonus wagneri; assembly: GCA_004024745.2. NCBI lineage: Eukaryota > Metazoa > Chordata > Mammalia > Artiodactyla > Tayassuidae > Catagonus > Catagonus wagneri. Next base: position 246,721 of record PVHT021183640.1, on the reverse strand, counting down.
GTGGGGCCCCGGTTGCCTGTGCCAAGAAATCCCGGCCGGCCTGGCTGAGGTTTCTGGGACTGTGACATACTGTTGCGTACGTAAACCTTAACACGTAGCTCTGAAACGCAGAGACTTACCCCCAGTGCAAGTCGTGGCATTTACAGGGAGCTCAGACGTCACGTCCCGCTGGGAGGGAGGACGGCCCTGGCGTCTTCTGAAGGGTGTGTCCCCTGCCTCCTCTGCAGACATCTGTGGTGACTTGCTTGCTCTCTAGTGCATGTCGCTTCTCTCCCGGGGCCTTGCTGCAAAGGCTCGTCTGGTTTACTGTGTTTGCAGAAGAATGTCAGCCTCACTGCAAGATATTCACTGCTGTGTCCCGGCAGAGACAAGACAGGCTGGCTCCTTCCCAGGGCTGGGAGGCCCCTCTCAAAAGGCCTTTCCCTTGGTCTAAGCCTTTTGAGAGGAAGCCTTGTTAGGCCCACTTTCCCGGGCCATCTGGTGCCCCTGCCCTGTGTGCCAGACCCAGGGCGCCGAGCTCCCCAGACCGTGGTGGGCACACCCTCTGTTGCCCCTGGGCCATGGGCAGACCTTTCTGGCCTGGCTGCATCAGGGTCAGACACTAGGTGCCCAGCGACAGTGACACCCGGGTAGGAAAGATGCCACATATCCCGTTTTAGACACTTATTAGGAGAATAATGTTCTCAGAATTTCTGTTTTCATTTAGTGAGCTCTCCCAGCTCCAGCCTTTCTAGTTCTCAGAGGCGTGGGGCAAAGAGAATTTCTGTGGAGACAGAGAAGACTCTGGGCCTGGGGACTGGTGTCCGGGAGCAGGGCAGCCTCACGGTAGCCCCAGGGCTTGCTCCGGGGTCGGACAGTAGCCGCTATTTGGAGCTGCAGCAGCAGCTCAGCAGGGCAGCCCGGGGAGGAGGGGGGCAAACTGCAGGCTGGAGGTTTCGTTTCTGGAGGTTTAGCCTGACTGTTCCAAGTACAGCGGCCTCTCTGCGGTGAGTGGCGCCACGGGCCGCCCCGAGCCAGCAGGGCTTGCCCTATTTTCCTCCGAGCAGAGCTTCCTGGTGCTCATAACACAGATGCCCTCAGATATGCTGAGGCCCTTCCTAAAGTGGAGCATGGTCTCCATTTAGTACCTGACCAGAAGTTTCAAAACCCAAGGGTTTCTATTTTAGACCAACTACTGGGGCAGACGGTTATCACAGTGTCTTCTAGGAAGGTCTGCTGAGGATAAAACCGCACGAGCCTGAGCAGATGGAAGCTCACCTGCAGTCCTTACCTGTCTCGTGCCGATTAAATCGCATGCATGACGCTGTGGAGACCACACGTGGTGTGCGCACCCCATGTCCAGTGTACGGGTTTTTAAAACCGCTGCCCTGGATCGAACTGAATAAACAATGCTATGAATTGGTCTGTGCTCTTGGTGGAAGGGCGCGGAGGGGGTGAGGCCCTGCCCTTAATCAGTGGTCACCAGTGTCCTAATGGACGCCCAGGTGAAGGGGGCGGACGTCTCTGGGATGGAGAGGCAGGGCACTCGGACCCAGACACGCTCTGCAGCTCCTGTCCAGTGCCCTCCTCTGCCCCCCAGAGAGCCAAGCACCCCTGCCAGCCGTTCCCCTTGCCAAGTGGGGCTCTCCCTTTCTGGAAACAGCACGGGGCAGCCAGCGTGCTGCTGGGGACCTACGTGTCCTCTGGGAGCCGCTGGAGCTCTGGTCTTGCAGGGCTTCCTCCACCTCGGGTGCCTGTGGCTCTGGGGTGAGGCTGGGTGTCCAGCTGGGCAGCAGAAATGCACAGATCCACCCTAGGCCGGGTGGCACTCAAGAGGAGGTCCCAAACAGTCCATGTTTTAACAGCTGCCCGCTGCGGTAGAGGCCCCCTTGTAGACAATGTCTGTCGTTTGCTATTATTTTTAATGTCCTGGCACTTCAACCCAGAGGCTCCGAGGAACCAGGTACAAAGCAGCTGGCACCAGGGTATGGAAAAGCTGCCCATCCGCGGGTCAGACCGCAGCCCAGGAGGACCCCCAGGCCCGGGCTGAGTCTGGAGCTCCGGGCGTGCAAGCCCGCTCTGGACCATTTCCCCAGTGAGCCCAGCTGGCCTGCGGAGGAATTTGTCCTGACTCGGGTGCCTCGCGACGCTGGCGGGGGAAGGGAGACAGGACTGAGACCAGAGTCTCCTCGCCAGGCCCACTTAGAACCTGCTGAGCCCGCTTTCCAGGCCCCACCATCCCTCACGGGTTGCTGGGACCTGGCTCAGGCAGGAATCACCCTGAGGACACTCCCTGGACTGAGCTCAAAGGGAGCCCTCTGCTGGCGGAGCATCTGGCGGCTCCACCCAGGGCCAGGCTGTCCCAAGGCCCAGCCGGTCAGCCCCGTGTTTGCGTGGCCGCCTGGCGGCCGAGGCAGCAAGACGGGCTGGGGCTCTGGCTGGGCTTCCCTGGGTGCCAGCGTGAGGGGTGTAGGAGGGCTGGCAAGGAGGCCGTCAGCCTGGGAAGAAGCCGCCCCCACCCTCCTACGGACCCAGGGAGCAGCAGCCCCCACCGCCGGCAGCTGGGCTCACTGGGCCACTAGAGGCCCACGCAACCTCTCTGCTGGGTCCCTGCCGGGTTTTCCAGTTCGAGTCGATGGATCCACAGTCAGTGCAGGGCGGCCAGCAACTCTGCCCATCTGACAGGTCTTAGAAAGTTCCAGAATGACAGTGAAAACCAGTGCTGTGAACTCTTCCAGGCTGTGATGGAGCCCTGGTCCCCCGAGTTTGGCTCTCAGCATGTGCTCAGTGAGCCAAGTATATCTTGGCATACATCTACACAAGAGGGCTGGCCACCCAGGCCCGGGGCAACCGCCCGCCCAGGTCAACGCCTCTCACGGCACTAGTGCCAGGAAGTGAGCCACCTTGCCCTGTGCTAGGGCCCGAGCAGACTCCCTGGTCCCTAGTTTTTAACAGTACTGGGGGGGGGCCGTGCGGACAGACTCAGGAGAAGGCCCTGTCCTCATCGCATCCCACACCCATTGGCTGACCCGGACACAGCCTGACTCAGGAAGTGCCACCCGCTCTGAAGTCCGAAACAGTTATAACCTCACGTCGTCCACCCGTTCCTTCTCCGACCCAACATGCTCCCTAAGCGAAGGGGCTGCAGGCTGGGATGTTAAGCAACCTCATTAAAGAGACGGATAAAGGAGAAAGTGGCCTGAAGTGGTAACCGTTTTTTAAGCTCAAATTATGTCACCGCCCTCAGACTGTGACAAATTAAACAACCCAGACAAGGGGCTGCAGTACAGGTCAGAGGGAACCGGTCCCCATCAAGCCGGCTGCCAGGGTGCCAGGCAGCGTCCCTTGACCCTGGGAAGAGAGGTCATCGTGCCGGGCACCCCCTTCAATCCTGGCGATTGGTCAGCCCTGGAGCCGGCGCCCCCCAGCCTCCAGCACCAGCTCCTGTCCCCAGGGAGGTGGCTCACACGGGTCTCCCCTGAAAGGAGAGTGAGATTTGCAGAAGTTCCCGCCCAAGTTCTTGCTGCCTCCCGCCGGGACCAAAGTCGGCCGACAGCTCCCTGAAGGTGGCGCTCACGCGGCGGGCCTCGATGTGCCTGCGGTGGATGGCGTGCTTCCACTGGTGCCGCGCGGCTCCCGTCAGCACCAGCAGAGAGCGGCGGGGCAAGGGGACGGCCACCTCCACCTCCTGGCACAGGACGGACCTGCTGGGGGCCATCACGCCTTCCACCAGGGCCTCCGGGAAGCCGGACGGGGCCAGGCAGAGCAGCAGGCTGCCGGGCGCCTCCCGGGACATGGACAGCACGGTGGGGGACAGCAGGTTGAGGCTCACCAGCCGCTCGCCCCAGAGCCAGGCGTCGTCCAGGTGGGGGTCGATGGCCGAGCCCCGCTCCGGGCAGTAGTCCAGGTTACACTGCTCCACGGGCCGGAAGCCCTCCAGGACCGGGTAGAGCCCCATCCTGCGCACCACCTCCCGGCTGAAGCTTGGGAGGCCTCGGAAGCTGGCGGTCTTCAGCTTCTGCTTCCGGAAGTTGACTCTGGGGCCGTAGTCCTGAAGGATGGATGAGAAGAAAACGGAAGTGGCGAAGGGTCTGCGTTTACAGAAATGGCAGCACCCACCAGGGCTGAGAACCCAGTCACAGTGCCCAAGACAAGCAAAGATTTCTGACATTCCAGCAGGAGGAGGCCGACGCCAAGGAGGTAAACAGCAAACATCAGGCGGCAGTAAATGCTGAGTAAAAACTAAAACTAAAGAGGGTATGAAATGTCGGGGACACGGCTCGGCCCCTGGACCCCAGGAAGCAGAGCCAGAGACAAGAGGCTGGGGGCGGGTGGCGTCCAGGATGTGGTGCTGAGGAGTCGGCCCCAGGAAGGAGGAGCAGTGAGGCAGGGCAGGGCAGGCCAGCCCGAGGCGGCCTTACCCATGGTCAACACGGGGCACCACTGGGCTTCAGGACCCCAGATGGGAACAGTTTCCACAGGGCCCAGCTGTGGTTCCACTCCTAGCTTCACACTCAGGAGAATCAAAAGCGCACGTCCAGGAGTTCCCGCTGTGGCGCAATGGGACTGGCAGCATCTCTGCAGCACTGGGTCACAGGTTTGATCCCCAGCCCAGCACAGAGCGTTAAGGATCCTGTCTTGCCACAGCTACAGCGTAGGTCACAAGGGCAGCTCGGGTCTGACCCCCAGCCCAGGAACTCCATATGCTGCCTGGCGGTCAAAAAAGAAAAGCAAGAATAAAAAAAGGATTCTGAGGTTAAAAAACAAAACAAAAACCTGCCAAAACACACCACACGTCCACATAGGAACCGATGCTCAAACGTTCACAGCAATATTCACAACAGCCAAAGCGCGGAAACAACCCAAGTGTCCAACCAGCAGATGAACAATGAACAAACGGCAGTCTAGCCACACAGTGGGGTATTCTGCCGCAAAAAGGACCAAAGCACTGACACCGGCTGTGAAGTGATGAACCCTGAGAACACCACGCGCAGTCAGACACCTGACACAAAGGTCACGGATCACGGAATCCCAGTTAAGGGAACACCCTGAAGAGGCAAATCCACAGAGAGGGAAGGAGACGAGTGGTTGCTGGGAGATGAAGGGATGGGGGAGTGACTGGTAACGGGTATGGGTTTCCTTTGGGGTGATGAAAATGTTTTGGAACTAGAGACTGGTGATGGCTGCACAACACTGTGGACACACTGAAAACCAAACTAGTGACCTGTACACCTGAAATGGGTGGGTTTACGGTAGGTGGGTTCTAACTGAAAACCAAAACTAAGTCGAATATACTTACTCCAATAAAACGTATTTAAGGAGTTCCTGTCCTGGCTCAGAGGAAACAAATCCGACTAGGAACCATGAAGGTGCGGGTTCGATCCCTGGCCTCGCTCAGCGGGTTAAGGATCCGGTGTTGCTATGAGCTGTGGTGTAGGTCACTGACGAGGCTCGGATTCCACAGTGCTGTGGCTGTGGTGTAGACTGGCGGCGGTAGCTAGAATTGGACCCCTAGCCTGGGAACCTCCATATGCCACCGGTACAGCTGTAAAAATAAAGCAGGCTATTTTAAAAAATGAAATAACTAAAATACAAACCAAACCAAAACAACACTGGGGAGGAGCCCTGTGGAATGCACCTCAGCTCTGTGGCCCCAGGCGAGAGGGGACCCCGAAAGGAGGGCGGCTCCATCTGGAGGCAGAGCCTCTCCCCGTCCCTGCCCCCACGGCTCAGTGCCAGGCCAGCCCTCGAGGGCCACCCGACCCCAGAAAGTGGAGACAAGGTCAGGCTGGCGGCCAGCGCAGGGCCTTCCGGGACAGGAGAAGGCCTGTGTGTTTATGCGGAGATGGGAGGCCTGGAGGGCTGCAACGCAGCAGTGAGTCAATCTGACCTGACGTCAGTGGGGTCACTCCTGCCCTACTGAGACTGAGGAGGGGCTGGGGCTGCAGCCGCGGGGAGTGGGGGGGGGTGTTCTCGGGCTCAGGATATGCTTTGAAGGAATAAAGAGCTGACGGGAATCGCCAGGGAAAGACACAGAGGAATCTGGAAAGGTCCGCAGTTTCTGGCCTGGGCAGTGGAAGATGGAACGTGCCAAGATGGAGACGAGGCAGGGGTACGGGTCTGGGCCCGTTGCCGCGGCTCAGCTTAGGGGCTGGAGACATGAGCGAGGGAGCCCAGGTACCAAGCCAGGCCTCGCCGAGACTGTAAGCAGCCGCCCAAGGGCTGGGACCGAGGACTGGCCACCAAGCTGAGGCGTGGAGGTTTTCTCGTGGGTTAAGCAAGGAGAGAGGAAATAACTCTTCTGAGAAGTTCTGCTGCAGAGACGAAGAGGGGCTTACTGGGAGGCGGCTGGGAAGGCTCCGCCCTCCAGGAGAGGGGAGCAGCGGCGGGGGACGAGGGCGTCTGAGCACAGGGGCCGGCATCCAGTGCGCAGCCGGAGGGGGCCTGGGAGAGGTCGGCCCGACTGCTGAGCGGGAAGAGCCTGCTCTGGGTGGACAGCTAGAGCCGGCAGGCCGGGGGCAGGTAGAGGAAGCGGCTGGAGCCGCCAGGGCCGTGGCTGAGCGGCAAAAGCCTGACACGGTGAGAGCAAAAGGGCGAGGGATCCCCGCGGAAGTGCACATGCTCACCGGCCATGGGATTGAAGAAGGGTGAGGCCAGGCGACCGGAGGAGGGAAAGGTGGCTGCTGGTGGGTCCTGGAGGGGGCGAGGGCTGCCAGAGATGAGGAACAGGAGAGAGGAGTGGACCCAAGGAGGAGGGGGCTGTGATCCCCAACAAAGAGAAGGTTCAGTATGTGGAGGCCTGAATGCCAGTGGGAGCGGGCAGGGGGAGATGAGAAACTGAGCGGGAGAAAACCTGGGACGGGGGGCACCTGGCAGCACCTGGCAACCTTCAAGAAACCGTCCGTGACAGGCAGCAGCCCTGGGCAGCGGGGAGAGGGCGGAAAGAGCTGACGGGCCGAGCCCGCCCCGCCTGGGCGGGTCTTGTCAGGAAGGAGAGCTGGCCACGCCCAGGCCACGCCCCTTCCCTGACACATCCCCTTCAGTAGTACGCGCCCCCCCATCCCCCGGTTGGCGGGGGCGCTTGTCCCCTCACGCCCTGGGAGGATGGTGGTGGTGGGTGGCTGTAAAGGAAGGCAGTGAGAGGGAGGTGAGCAGAGGGGCTCCGGCGCCAGGAGCCCGGAAGGTGTGACGGGCTGGCCCTCTTCCCCCAGCCCTGCGCCAGCCCACCTGCTTCCTCCGTCCAGACTGTGAGAGCTTCCAGGGGTCCCGGTCCATCAGCTGCACCATCTCGGCTTCTTCCTCCCCGGTCACGAAGTCCTCAATCAGCGTCACCCCGGGGAAGGGGAAGGCCCAGCCTTCAAAGTCGGACTCCTCGGCCCCCACCGCCCAGCCGGTGTCGGCGTAGTAAATGAACCGGTGTGTTTTCTGCTAAAGAAAGACGGGGTCCTGGAGCCCCCCGGGCCCTTCCTGCCACGCACGCTGTGGCCAGCGGTGCGCCCTCCCCTGCGGCTCTCTGGGAGGCGGCTGGAGTCCAGCGGGAGGTGGACCCCCTGCCCAGGGCCGCCCCCTGGGCAAGGCCCTCAGCAGTCAAGGGGAAGAGCGTCTGCGGAACCATTCTTTGGTGCCCCATTTCACAGAGGAGGAGACTGAGGCTCGGCAAAGTTAAGGACTAGCCCAAGGCTGCACAGCCGGGGAGCTGCCTTCGAGGTCGCTGTTCTGGTGTCACTATGGGGCACGCTCTGTCCTCCCCAGGCTGACGAGGATGGAAGGAGAGGTCGTGTGAAGGCAGCCAGCCTGCTAGGAGCTGAAGAAACATGTTCCCCTAAAGCTGAGGCCCCAGTGCTGTTTGCAGTGAGCAGCGAGGCTGGGAGGCCGAAGGGAGAAGCCCTTCCCAGCCATGCTGAGTGTCTCTGGGTCCTGCCTACCTACACTATGGCAGCACCTCTGGCTGAGTTTTCTCTCAAAAAGAGCAAATATTGCCAGTCACCCCCGAGGAGTGCTGGGCTGACAACATCCTACTGCAAAGCCTTCAGGATTGGCCTCTGATTTTGAGCAGAGGCCACCTTCGTCCTAGGCCTCTGGCCAGTGATGCAGGTCTGGGCTTTTCTGCTCAACACGGGACCGCCTACCAGCAGTCTTTGCTCCAGAGCTTCCAGCGGGCTGGCCAAGACTCTGTCGGATCTACATGGAAGTCTGAGGTGCTCCCTGCCCTGCGAATTCTGCTCCCTCTTCCTTTATGCTCCACAGGCATCGTCAGCACCCCATCCCATCTCTGAACCACACTGCCCTCTGTCTCCTGGCACCTCACATGTGACACATGCAAAGTAAGGAGTGATCCTGTGTAAGTTCCCAGGCCAGGGATTGAACCTGCACCATGGCAGCTGACCCAAGCCGCCGCTGCAGTGACGATGCCAGGTCCTTAACTTGATGTGCCACAAGAGAAACCCCGAAAACATTATTTCCTTCTTTTTTTGCTCTTTTTTTTTTTTTTTGGTCTTTTTAGGGCTGCACCTGTGGTATATGGAGGTTCCCAGGCTAGGGGTCAAATCAGAGCTACAGCCGCTGGCCTACACCACAGACACAGTGACAAAGGATCTGAGCCTCGTTTGCAACCTACACCATAGCTCACGGCAATGCCGGATCCTTAACCCACTGAGCAAGGCCAGGGATAGAACCCACGTCCGCGTGGATGCTAGCCAGGTTCGTTAACCACTGGGTCACTCCAGCAACTCCTGAAAAAAACTTATTTATTTTATTTATTTTGGTCTTTTTCTAGGGCTGCAGCCGTGTCATACAGAGGTTCCCAGGCTAGGGGTCTAATCAGAGCTATAGCCGCCGGCCTACACCACAGCCACAGCAACAGCAACACGGGATCTGAGCCGCGTCTGCAACCTACACCACAGCTCACGGCAACGCCACACCCTTAACCCACTGAGCAAGGCCAGGGATCAAACCCACAACCTCATGGTTCCTAGTCAGGTTCATTAACCACTGAGCCACAACAGGAACTCCAAAAAAACTTTTTTAAAGAAAGTTTTAAGTTGCGGTAAAAAAATATATACAATCACATGTATTTTAGAAATAATACTTATCCTCCAACCTTATTTTATTTTTTTTCTTTTTAGGGCTGCACCCGTGGCATATGGAGGTTTCCAGGCCAGGGAATGAATCAGAGCTACAGCTGCCAGCCTACACCACAGCCACAGCAACACTAGATCCAAGCCATATCGGCAACCTACACCACAGCTCAAGCAACGCTGGATCCTTAACCCATTGAGCAAGGCCAGTAATTGATACAGGTCCTCATGGATACAGGTCGGGTTCTTAATCTACTAAGCCACAGTGGGAACTCCTCATCATTCTACTTACCGTTTGCGTGAACTGGGCTACCCTAGGGACTTCACGTAAGTGGAATCACACTATTTGTCTTTTTGTGACTGGCTTATTTCAATTAGCCTAATGTCCACAGGGTTCATCTTTGTTGCAGCATGAATTTCCTTCTGTCCTTTTAAAGACAATAATACTCCATGGTATGGATGGAGCACGTTTTGTTCATCCTTTCATCTATCCATGGACACTTGGGTTGCTTCCACCTTTTAGCTACTGTAACTGCTATGTAGCTTTTCAAGACCCTGCTTTCAGTTCTTTTGGGACATACCCAGAAGGGGGATTGCTGGCTTACATGGCGGCTCTACTTTTAAGTTTCTGAGGAACTGCCACTGTTTTCCACAGGACTTTTCAAGTTTTTATCACGGACCCTGTGGCAGTTTCTTCACGGGCTTCCCGGCCTCCTTTCCTTCTTGTCCGTTCCTCCCCTTCCCAGGACCTTCCTAAAACTCACACGGAACTTCCTTTAAAACCCTCAAGAGCTCGCCATGGCCCTCAGGACAAGCCCAGGCTGCCTTCTGTGGTCAGGCCCACTGGCCTCCCTCACCTGAGGCATCGCCCACCTTCCCAGGCCTCGGCCCGAGCAGTTCCCCGGCTGGAACGCCCTTGCCGCCCTCAAAAGCCCAGGGTCCCTTTTTATGATTTCACTGGAATGAATTTCCTCCTTGCCCACTTCCGTCCGACTCTCCTCGCGTGTCTCCTCCTCACGGGACCCTGAAGCTCCCAGCCCCAGACGCGCGGGGCTGTGTTTGCTGTCGGACTCCCCCCGGGCTCGAGGTGAGGTGCTGTCGAACTGCACCCACGTCTCAGCCCCCTCGCCACTGCAAGCCCACTCCTCAAAGCCGTCGTCTCCTCACCCCGCAACGCCCCCGTCGCCAGGACCGCTGACCGGTTTGCCTAGCAGCGCGTCTTCACCCCAACCTGGGCCTCAGTTTCCCCGGCTGAAGAATGGAGTTGTGGGCGCGGCCGCTCCCTGCCAGCCCTCACCTGCGGGGAGTGCTGCCACGGCGGGTCACCTCCGCGCTGCCGCTCGCAGATCAGACAGGTCCGGATGCCCTTGCAGCCGCATTCCCGAAGGACCTCAGGGGCCGCCACCGCCGCAGCCGCCATCGCCGCGTCCTGGCAGCCAGAGCGCAGGCGCGGAGCCGCGGGGGCCGCCGGGAGTTGTAGTCCGCGCGAGGGACACGAGGTCCGCCGGGCCGCTTCCTTCCGGTCGTCACGGGCGACGGATTCGCGCGGCGCCACCTCCTGGACTCGGCCGGTCGCTGGCGCCAGCACCGGAGTCCCGGGCCGCCGTTCCGGCCAGAGCGAGCCGCGCCTCCTCGCCATGGGCCCCCTTTCGGTGCGTCTGCTCATCCAGCGGGGGAGACCCAAGAGCGACCGGCTGGGGAAGATCCGGAGCCTAGAGTAAGGGCCTGGGTTGCCGGGCGATTGGGAAGAAAGCCTGGGATCTTTCCTCTCTCCCCTTCAGGCCTCGTTATCACCCTGTTGGTTCGACAGAGTCTAATCATTCGGCCCAAACGCCGTATCTCGCTGTGAGATGGGTCGGGTGGGCCTGGGCTGCTGGGGAGACAGTCTTGCAGAAAGAATAGGGAGCAACCTGTTGAGATAACTGCGGAGGACCTGGAGAGCAGAAACCACCACCCCCCTCCCCACCAGGGGATCAGGAAAAGAATCCTGGAGGGGGCCAGCTGCTCCAAGTTTTAAAGAAGTTCTAAAATAAAGGGGGGGGGGGTTGGAGAGAGGCTGTGCATGCAGGAAAAATGTCAGGTGGAAAGCCTTGTGAAGTACCTGGGTTGCTATGGGTGTGGTGGGAGGCCCGCATACCCCCTAAGCCCTTCCTCTCTGCCTCTCCCCTCAGCCTGTCAGGGCTGAAGCTGCTCTCAGAGCACCTGGACCCCAAGCTCCTGAGCCGCCTGAAGCAGCTGCAAGAGCTGGACCTCTCCAACAACCAGCTGGAGACGCTGCCCGCCAACCTGGGCCTGTCGCACCTGCGCATCCTCCGCTGCGCCAACAACCAGCTGGGCGATGTCACTGCCCTGTGCCAGTTCCCACAGCTCGAGGAGCTCAGCCTGGAGGGCAATCCCTTCCTGACAGTAAGTGGGGGCCCCCGGCAGCCCCATGCCCAGGGCCAGCACTCGGCGGGCTCGGGCCCAGCCACAGGCTGAGATGACTCCCAAGCTCCTCTTCCCTCATCCCCCAGGTCAGTGACAACCTGAAAGTCTCCTTCCTCCTGCCCAAGCTCCGTAAGGTCAATGGCAAGGATGCTTCGTCCACTTCCTCTCAGGTGGAGAACCTGAACCGGGAGCTGACCAGCAGGGTAAGGGGCAGGAAGGTGTCTCTAGTGCTTGGGAGTCGTTGGGGGAGCCAGTGACAGAACTGGATATTTGGAGGACACCTAGGGTAGGGTACGGGGGTCTCTGGCCCATCCCTGAGCTTGACAGTGGCGCTTGGTGCCTTGTCTGTGGAGGTCTGCTCTCCGTGTGCACAGGCAGGTCCCGGCAGTGGGGGCCGGGATGCTTTCGTGGTGCCTTGGCCCTGGGCCAGCGCCTCCCTCCTGGGGCTGTTTCTCAGTGTGTGTTGCTGGGGTTTGTGCAGCGTGCAGCTGAGAAGGCTGTGGTTTGTGGAGGCTCCCCGGAGGCGGTGAGGTTGAGACACCTCTGGCCGTGGGATTCGAGGCAGAGGTGCCACAAAGGGTCCAGGAGAGCTGGGGTGCGCCGGGCCTGAATCTGGCCCCTCTCATGCCAGGTCACAGCTCACTGGGAGAAGTTTATGGCCACGCTGAACCCGGAGGAGGAGACGAAGAAGGCCCAGGCGGACTTTGTGAGGTCCGCCGTCAGGGACGTCCGCTATGGGCCCGAGTCCCTCAGCGACTTCACGCAGTGGCGGGTATGTCCTCACCCCGCTGTGCCAGGTGTCAGTTCTCCCAGCTCCTCCTTGGCACCCACGGCCCAAGCCACCCTGCATGTGTCTGGCCTCGAGGAGACGTGGGGAGGAGGGCGAGGCGGGGGGAAAGACCCCCCCCCAGCTCGGGAAGCACCGAGCCTGGGGGCCTGGGGAGGGCCTGCCCAGCTTCCTAACGGCCTGGCCCCTCCCAGGTGCGGATGATCTCTGAGGAGCTGGTGGCTTCTGGTGGGACCCAAGTACACGAGGCAGACGTCCCAGAGAGGGCCCCCAAAGCCACAGCTGCGCGGGAGCCCAGGGTGAGGTGCTTCCTTCCTGCCTGGAGAGGCATCTGGGAAGCCGGGGCTGGGCCCAGAGTGGGGTTGGGCCGGGGGGCCTCCCTCTGACCCCGACACCCTTTGCGTCCTGCACCCACGGAGGGGCGCAGTCCAGCCTGCAGTGGGGAGGAAGCCCTGGGCAGATGGGTGCGTGGTCACCACGGCCTCAGCCTCCCCTGCCCCCTCCACAGGCCAGGCCGGTGGCCTTGAAACGGCCAAGTGACGTCCCGCTCAGCCTCTCCCCCAGCAAGCGGGAGCACACCTCCCCGCCGGGCCCGGCAGAGGGCAGCCCAGTGGGCTCTGACGGCGGCAGCCAGGTGAGCCAGCAGGGTGGCGGGGGGCGTGTGGCAGGAGCCGCCGGGCAGCCGTGACCCCCCTCCGCCCCTGCAGCTGGAGCCCCTGCACTTCCTGCAGTGCCACAGCAAGAACAACAGCCCGCGGGACCTGGAGACCCAGCTCTGGGCCTGCGCCTTCGAGCCGGCCTGGGATGAGGGTACGGCCTTGCTGGGCAGGCAGGGTGAGGGGTCTGGGAGTGCCCCCCAAGGGAGTCGCTCGGGTGGATGGAGGAGGCAGGAGGGACAGAGCTTAAAGGGCGGCGTCAAGGTCAGACGGAGGGAGCCGCAGTGGGGACTTTACAGGGAACGTTTCACCGTGCCGACCCCTCACAACAGGGCACGCAGGGGCCGCGTCCCAGACGGTGGCCACGTGTGGCGGGGAGGCCGTGTGCGTGATAGACTGCCAGACGGGCATCGTGCTGCACAAGTACAAGTCACCTGGCGAGGTGAGCGCCACCAGGGCCCTGCTCCCGCGGGGTGGTGGGCAAAGCCTTGGCTCCGGGGGCAGGAGTGCTGGGGTCGCGGGCCGAGACTCGGCCACCTACTCACCAGGGAACCTTTTCCTTTGATGCGGGGCCGTGGTCCCCCAGCCGCTCCGGCCCGCGTGCGCACACTGGCAGCTCTGCGCTTGGCTGACTGCTCCCCTCCCCACTCTGCCCCAGGAGTTCTTCTCGGTGGCCTGGACGGCCTTGACGGTGGTCACACAGGCAGGCCACAAGAAGCGCTGGAGCGTGCTGGCAGCCGCGGGCCTGCGGGGCCTGGTCCGGCTGCTGCACGTGCGTGCTGGCTTCTGCTGTGGGGTCATCCGTGCCCACAAGAAGGCCATCGCCACCCTCTGTTTCAGCCCCACCCACGAGACCCACCTGTTCAGTAAGACCTCTCCCCACACCCCCACCCTGCAGCCTGGCGCCTTGGGGCTCCCTCCAGGGGCTGTAGGCAGTGCCCGCAGCTGCCGGTCCTCACGCTGGCTGCCCAGGTCAGCTCAGACTGTGGGAGGAACAAGAGGCTTCATGCTTCACTGACCAGGCTTTGGATCCTGCCCTTTTTCCCAGCCTGTGGCCTGAAGTCACAGCTGCCCTGGGTGGGTCCCCCGGGTGTGGGGGACTCAGTGAGGGTGACATCTGGGCCAAGGCCTGTGGGACGTGGCTTCCTGGTGCGGGGCACGTTAGGTTGGATGAGATGAGGGTGGCGGGCCCGGAGTCCTCTGTCTCCCAGCCGGGCCCGCCCTCCCTGCCAGGGGAGCTCAGCTGACCTTGGGCTGCCTCCTCAGGCCACCTCTCTCCTTCCACCCCCCTCAGCGGCCTCCTATGACAAGCGGATCATCCTCTGGGACATCGGCATGCCCAACCACGATTATGAATTCCAGGCCAGGTGACGCTTTGAGGTGGGGTGCGGGCGGGGGGGCGGCCCTGAGCCCGGCCTCACACTCTGGTCCTCACCTGCCGGCAGCCAGCTGCTCACACTCGACGCCACCTCCATCGCCCTGCGCCTCTGCCCCGTCGCCTCCTGCCCAGATGCCTACCTGCTGGCCGGCTGTGAGGGCGGCTGCTGCTGCTGGGACGTGCGGCTGGAGCAGCCTCAAAAGAGGAGGTCAGCACCGGCGGGCACGCCTTGAAAGCCAGTCCTCGCTGCTGGGCTGCTGCCAGTCCAGGTGGCTGACCCCAGGCACCCCCGACAGGGTGATGCCCCCCACCTTGGGCAGCCACAGAGGCTGTTTTCAGGGGCCTCCTCGCAGAGCTGACCTGTCCCCACCTCCTGCTCATCCTGCGAGGAAGGGCCCCTGGGCTGCGCTCACCTCCCTACTGCCAGCAGTGTGGCATTCCCCTGCGCAGCGTTTCCATGTCTGCAAAGTAGGGACAGTGACTTCCGTCTGCGGGCGAGGGGAGGGAAGGGGGATGGTTTCTAGGCAGGGATGAGGCTCGTCTGTGCCACATGGAAGGCCGAGACAGTGCTTGGCGGGGGTCCCCGCCCTCACAGGGCCCAGAGCCAGTGGGGGAGACGGACATCCAGACCCCGCAGGGAGGCTGACGGTGGCTAGGAAGCAAAGAGAGTAACTGGTGCTCTGAGACGGGCGGGGAGGCCGAGGGGAGAAGTGACCCAGGGCCGACGAGCAGGCCTTCAGGCTCACGCTATCCACATGAGCCCCTTGAGGGAGTCTGCTGGGCAGAGGGACGTGTGTGCAGAGGGCCAGTGGCGGGGAGGGCTGGCCGTGGCTTGGAAAACCGGAAGGAAGGGTACAGGGTGGGGTGGCAAGGTTGCCTGGGCCCAGGGACACTGGCTCTGTGGGCCACGATGACAATGGCCTGGGGAGAACTTCGGGGGGCGAGGGATGCCTCAGCACAGACTGTGGCCATTGTCCAGCCAGGTGCCGGGGGGCCCCTGCCGTGCCTGGGAGTTACCCCTGGGCTCGCCTCCTCCCTCCCCGTCCGCCCCACACCTCTCTGACGTGTCTGCTTCTCGTGGTTGGTACTCGGCTGCCTTTTTGGCCCCAGGACCCTGGGCAGCCCCTCTGAGCAGTGTGACCCCTGCCCAGCTCGGAAGCATTTGGCAGCCATGGCCCACTGTCCCGGGATCAGAACAGAGCCTCCCCAGCCTCCCCCTTCCCAGGTCCCCTGCCCTTGGCCTAGAAATGCCTGCCTGGCTGGCTAGCGACCTGCTCACCGCAGCCCCAGGGGCGCCCCCCTGCCCCACCTGTAACTCTGAGCACTCTGGTGCTGGCTCCCCTTCCGGGCCTGGAAGGGAAGGCAGGCCCCCGAGTAAGTACTCAGCCAGCACCTGACCCAGCTAGCGGCTCTCTGTGAGCTACCCCACCGCCTCCCTGGCTGACCAGCCGCTCTGCTGCCCGCAGGGTGTGTGAAGCAGAGCTCGTCTTCCCCGAGGGCTCCGAGGCGTCTGGACGGAGAGTGGACGGGCTGGCGTTCGTGAACGAGGACATCGTGGGTGAGTGAGCCCAGCTCGGGACAGGCCAGCTTCCTAGGGCCCAGGTGGGCTCTGGTCAGGCCTCTTGGGGTCCCTTCTCCCTAGGCCGGGGTTTGAGTCCAAGGGCTTCTGAGAGGTCCCCACCGTGGAACAGGAATTGCCAGGCACAGTTCTTCATTCTCGCCAACAGCCTCCAAGGGGAGCGGCCTGGGCACCATCTGCCTGTGGAGCTGGAGCCAGACGTGGCTGGGCCGGGGCAGCCAGTCCACGGTGGCCGTGGTGGTCCTGGCTCGGCTGCAGTGGTCGCCCACCGAGCTGGCCTACTTCTCGCTCAGCACTTGTCCTGGTGAGTCGCCCGCCTGCCCCCCTCCCGGCTTCCGCCCCGCGGAGCTCTGCCCACTCAGCTTCCACCTGTCCCGGCAGATGAGGGGGTCGTGCTCTGCGGGGATGAAGAGGGCAACGTGTGGATCTACGACGTTGGCCACATCCTGGCGCAGCAACCCCCGCCGGTGGCCCCGCAGGCCCCCACGCAGGTACGCACGGCGCTCCTTCCGCTGGGGCCCGGGGCGGCCAAGGGCCTGGGTCAGGAAGCGGGAGCCCAGCGCCCTCTCTTCCCACCAGATCCTTAAGTGGCCGCAGCCCCAGGCCCTGGGCCAGCCAGTGACCAGGACTATGGTGAACATGGTGGTGGCCGACCCCACCTTCACCTACCTCGCGGCACTGACCGACTCCAACGTCGTGGCCATCTGGAGGAGGGCGCGGCCGTGACCGCGCGAGCGCTGCACTCCGCCAGGCACCAGGGACCAGGGACCCAGCCTAACTTATTCAGCCTTCAGGGTGATGACGGGATCTTTTTATCGGTGAAAGTTTTTATTAAACTCTACCACATAAGGAACCTGAGATCTGTGTGTGGCCCCAGCTGGTGTCCCTACTCCCAGTGACACAGGCGGGCCCCGGCAGCTGAAGCTCCCAGAGCAGAAACTTTTAGAAGCACATGGGTTTTCAGTGTCCTGCTCAAGATCTGTCCTGAGAGCCCCAGGCTCCCAGTTTTGGTCCAGAATGAGTCTGTTCCCGCCACCTGAGCAGCTGTGGGACAGTCCCTTTGCTGTGCAGTCACCTCTCAAGCCACAGCTAGGTCTTTTCCTGCGACATTTATTAGGAAATAAAACATTCTATGTACAGGACACATCTATGCCGGGGCGAGGGGGTCACTGGCGTCTACAGGAGGCCCAGGGCTGGAGGAAGTGCTCCCTCCACGGGGCGCCTGCAGAAGGGCCGGGGGCAGGGCAGGAGGTGGCCAAGCAGGACTCCTTCCAGCCCATCACTCGATGCCTTCTTGCTTGTCTTTGATGGCCACCTGTGTGAGAGGAGGGAGGCAGCACCCTTGGCTGCAATGGCCGGGCTGAGGAGGTCCCAGCGTCCCTGACAAAGGTCTGCCAGGAAGCTGCCGCCGCTGCACTCCCCAGAGTGCAGCTGCGAGGCAGCAAACCAGAGCCCCCAACAGTTCCAGCCAGCCCCAGCCGCCCCTTATGTCTCCGTAGCCCAGGCTCTGCTTCCCGAGGTAGGAGGGAGTCGGGTGGAGCCGAGGTGCTGCCTGTGAGCCTCTGCCTTCAGAGGTGGAAATCTGACAAGCCGTGGATCCTGCCCGCTAAACCGTCTGGACTTTGAAGCCCCCTGTGTGAACAGCTGTGACCACACCCACTTGGCCTTTTTGATGGTGGCGCCCCATTAAGAGGAGTGGCCCTTGAGACAGAAAAACACCCTGGAAGGAACCAGGCCTTACAGACCACAGGCAGGGCGGCCCTGCTGCCATAAGGACCGTGAGGGCACAGGAGCCCCTGGTCACCGGGTGAGGGTCGCTCCACCCCTGGGTGTGGACACCCCTGCTCTGTCATCACCTCTGCTCCTCCCACCCCCCTCCCCACCCCGATAAATCCACATAAACAATCCAGGGGCCGTCCTAGTGTGGGCATGAGGAGGCCGCAGCTCTGGGCACGCAGACTGGTGTTCGCCGACAGCCCCCGCCCCGGCCAGCTCCTCACCCGGAACCGCTCTTCCAGCAGGGAGAGCTCGCTGATGAGGTCCGTGATGGCGTTGGTGAAGGCCTCCTGGGGGCTGTAGTCCGGTGTGGTCTGCACGCGGATGATGATCTTGTGCTCCAAGGGGTGGGGGACTTTGTAGCCAGCGAAGAGCACCTGAGGGTCCTTCAGCAGCTGCCTGAGACAGGGGAGGGCGCTGTGGGGGAGGGGCGTGGCCCAGGGCTCCGCCCTCGCAGTTACCGGCCCTCTAACCAAGGAATCTTCCTCCTGGGTTGGGGCCTGTGAGCAAACGCAGCCACTCTTCAGCTGCAGTTGTCTGTGTCCCCTCTTCAAGCAGAACAGACTCTCTGAGGAAGACACAGCACGTGGGGCCTCCTCCCCCAACACCTACAGCCATGGCGCTCAATGACCCTCCCTAACAAACGGGGTTCCCAGCAACCTCTTCCCTCAGGGGACACCAGGGAGCCCCCAGTGGCCCAGAGAAACCTCCCTAGGCCGTAAAAACCCAGCCAGTGCTCAGGAAACCAGAACACAGTCGCCCCACTCCCAGCCCCCGAAGAGCATCTAGCACAGAGAACAAAGGCAGCAGGCGGAGGCGGCCCCAGGCCCTGCGCGGTTAGTGAACCGAGACAGATGTCCTCCTGGCACTGAGGCCTCAGCCGTGAGGCTGTGAAGCGAAGCCTGCACCACATGAGCACATGGGGGCTTCTCCACGGGAGTTCTGTCAACTGGGCACTGCGGGGGTGGGGGTGGCACAGGTGGGAACTCCGAGTTCCCGGGGTGGGGCCAGCAGGGCCCCAGAAGAGCTTTGGTGCACCACTGGCGTGGCTCTGGGCCGGAGTCCCCAGACAAATGACGGGCAGGGCCAGCCCCTGCTCACACCAGGAGGCCGGGCAGGCTGCTGCCCATGGCCTCTACCCTGCAAACCTGGGAAGACACGGCTTCGCTGGTAGCACTTTCCAGGAGCAAGACGGCAAGTCCCTGGACCAGAGCGGCAGTCGCATCGCTGGTCACCCACCTGGCCAGGACTTCACTGGTGTAAAGAACACCCACCAACCAATATCAGGTACCCACAGGAGGGGGCACCGGATGGCCATAGAGCCCCTCTCCGACCCCCTCCCTTATTCTACCAAGCTATAATCTCTGGCACATCCATCTTAGAATGCCAGGTGTCACCGAGGTCATTGTCATAAATGGTGGCAGGGTGAGTGGCCAACCCGGACTGTTTCCCCATGTTCATGAGCACAGAGCCCCAAATGGGCCTACTTCACGACTCGCTGCACATTCACTTACTTTAGCCAGACAACTGAGCCGACACAGAAACATGGCTATGTGAACAGAAATGGGTCAGTGTCACTCTGAAGAAAAGGTACTAGGATGTGAATTCCCAGAGCCAGCATCTAGAAGGACTTCCCCGAGCTCAGAGAGACTGAGCTGGAGCCTATGCTTGTCCTTTCAAAGAGCCCCACTAAACATAACCGCCGAAAGCCTCTGACTTGGAACTTACGACTTAATAATATTTCCTAGCGTGTGGTCTTCCTTGTTGATGGTGAACAAACAGGCGTTGGGTACCTTGGTGTCCTTGTTGATGGTGATCCTAGGAAGAGGCAGAGGCAACAGGTGGGGAGCTGGGGGTTCCCTTCTCCCCTGCCCTTCAAGGTAGGCTCAGCCCCACCTCCTCCTCCTCCTCGGAGCCTTTCCCCATCTCTTCATCACGAAGATCTCTCTGTCTCAGAGCAGCAGTGTGACTATACCCCAAACCCAGCCACGCCTGGTTCTGTGGGACCCTCGTCGACTCTGGATTGCTCCTTCCTCCTAAAGCAGAGCTTCTCCACGTTGGCACCACTGACATTTTAGGTCAGATAATCCTTTTTTTGTAGGGGACTCTGATACACTGTGGGATGCTGGCAGAAGCCCTGGCCTCTCCCCACTAAATGCCAGGAGCATGCCCTTTATGATGACCAAAAACGTCTTCAGACACTGCCAAAGTCCTGGGGGCGGGGGTCGCAAAATTGCCCTCCGGTTGGGAACCACTGCCTCTCTCTTTTTTGTTTTTTGTTTTTGTTTTTTGTCGTTTCAGGGCCGCACCTGCGGCATGTGGAAGTTCCCAGGCTAGGGGGTCCAATCGGAGCCACAGCTGCCGGCCTACACCACAGCAACGTGGGATCCAAGCCGCATCTGAGACCTACACCACAGCTCTCGGAAACACCGGATCCCAACCCAGTGAGCGAGGCCAGGGATCAAACCCGCAACCTCATGGTTCCCAGTCGGATTCGTTTCCACTGAGCCACGATGGGAACTCCCGAACCACTGCCTCTTAAGGGAGATTGGCACAGCTGGCAGGGGCTAGAACACAGAGTCCTGCGTACCAGGCAGTTATGAGAAGGAAAAGCCAGTGCCGAGCCCTGGACTAAACACTTTTCGTTAAGTACCTCGTTTAATCTCCGCTTAGAGAATAACCTGTGATTTCATACAGTAATAAGCCCATTTTCTAGATAGGGAAAGTGGGCCTCTGGCAAATTAAGTCACTTGCCCCAAACCACAGAGTTCTTAAAAGGAAGATCCAAGAGCCAAGCCCAGTCGGCCTGAGCACTGGATTACACTTGGCTTCACCTGCAGGCAATGAGCAGCTCCTGAGGGTTTTACACCAGCGAATGAAGATTCGGTGTAATTCTGAGAGCCATCCCTCTGGCTGCAGCAAGGAGGATAAAGGAGCTCACCAGGGGGCCACCAGATCCCAGAATACAGACCGGCCACTTTCTGTTACTTAACCTGAGCCTTGGTTTCCTCAACTGCAAAACGGGGAGACTCACCACCGCCTAGGACCGTTTTAAGTTTGGCAAACACAGGTGTGAAGCTCTCCACCGAGCAGACGCTCGAGCAAGAGCTGCTTCTGTCCCCGCGCAGCAGAGGACGGGCAGAGACATCCCAGAATCTGCGTGGGCTGACGGTCGAGGGCCAGCCACCTTCCCCGCCCAGGCCGGTCCCACTTACTTCTTCTCGCCCTCGAAGAGTAAAAACGACTCGAAGGCAGGAGGAGCGTTCATCCTAGCACCGCAGCCGCCTCCAGAGGCGCAGTTGCCGCCGCCACCACCACTGCCTCCAGAAACCTATAACCCGACCACTTCCGGGTTAGCGGCTACTTCCGGATTACGCCGGCGCACCAAAGCGGTGTGGGAGCCAGTTTATTGCCCCCTGTCGGTCTGGAGGATCTTGCGCAGGCACGAGAAAAACCGGAGCTGGCTGGTTGTTCTGCGCACGCGTGATTCCGGAGGCTCTTCTGCGGGGCTCTTCTGGGGGAGCAATTTGGCGCATGCTCGAGACGCTGGGGGCTGATCGGTTTTGACACATCCCTGTACGTTTCATGCGGAACCTTGAACTGTACTTCTGTCCACTCCCTCTGTCCCTTGATCCCTCTTTGGAAATGTGCCCTTGGAGTATACAGCAAGAGGCTTCCGAATGAAGAATGGAGCCTCGGGGTGGTAGGGGGGTGCAGCCACTGGGGAACTGCCGGAAACCTCTGGGCTAGACAGTTGTGCATAGATAATCCCCTTGCCAAGGCAGACTGCTACGGGACCTTTGACTGGGTTGTCACTGGCTTGCCAGGTGGGCTTGTGACCTGATGAGCTTCACGTTAGCAAGGGCAGTTGTAGCTGGAGAAGAAGTTGATGTGTACAGGTTGCGGACAAAAAAAAAAAAAAAAAAACCTTGCCTACCATTTCAGTAAACAAAGAAGGTTGCCTGCCATCAAGCTGTCAGCCACTGCCCTGCCCCTGACCTTGAGCCCTGAGGGACATCCAGGATGGAGAAAAACAGGATGCTGGCCCTAGACAGTTAAGATGCATATCTAGGAATAATTCCAATGAGCTCAGATTATTGCATCTTCCCAAAGAAAAAGACTAAAATCATTAACTTGAGAAATCTGTCTTTTGTGATTAGCTGTACTCTTTTGATATTTGATTACACGTTCGTTTTTCAGCAAAAACTCCTAAATATCCAGGCTCCTCTCTCATCTCTTTGGAACAGTTCCTCAGAACTAGCAAAGAGGCTGTCTCCCAGGCTATAATCCTCAATAAGGTCCCTGATACAACCTAACATGCAAATTTCAAATTGTACATTTTTGTTTTGTTTTGAGTCAACACAGATGTGAGAAGAACTCCCAGGGCTAAGTGTGTATGAGCTAGTTTTTGTGGGTTGATATTTTGCAGACTAGTTTCCCTTAGTCCTACCTGAGTGGTTTAGAAGCAACAGGGACTGTGGTTCAGATTAGCTACTGGAGCCCTACCAGCTTCCCAGTTGTTTCTTTAGGGCTGCGCAACACCCAAGGAGCCCCCAAGGAAATCTGGAGCTTTTCTCCACGCCTTCCTGGGAAGGGCTATTTCCTACTTGAGCCTTGAACCCTGGGGCCAGAAAATGTCCTTTGGGGGAGTCCACATCAATTTAGACTCTCCAGGCCAAGTGGGTGGGGGCCTCTTTAACTGGGGAGGAAAAGAAGACAATAACAGCAATGCCGCCCTGAGGTTGTAACCGTCATCCTTCTGAATCATCCTGGGAAAGTCTAGGCCAATGATGCTGCCACTGCCAGGACTGCAAAGACCTTGGGTGATGAGGCTGGCTGGACTTCATTGGGCCAGAGATGGGACGGGGAGAGGATTTCTGTTGCTGTTGTTGTTGTCTTTCTAGAGCCACACCCATGGCATCTGGAAGTTCCCAGGCTAGGGGTCCAGTCGGAGCTGTAGCCGCCGGCCTACGCCACAGCCACAGCAACGCGGGATCCAAGCCACGTCTGCGACCTACACCACAGCTCACGGCAAAGCTGGATCCTTAACCCATTGAGCAAGGCCAGAGCTTGAACCCGTGTAACCATGGATACTAGTTGGGGTCGTTACCGCTGAGCCATGACAGAAACTCCCAGGAAGGAAGCTTTTTAACCTAGCAGGTGGTCCAGCCCCTGCCACTGCAGATGTCTGTCTGCTCTAGGGAGTTCTGGTCACACTTGCCCTTTGATACCCCGACCAACATGAGATCCTGAGCTCCAGGAGTTGTCAGCCTCCCAAAGAAGGTTCAGAGGCTCGATGCTGGTGTGCCCCAAAAGGAGGCCAAGTGGCCATTCCCATCTTCTCCTAAGTGGAAGGGAGCTCGGTCTGCCCGGCACCACTGTGGAAGGGGCTGCTAGACTGCAGGCGCTAGGAAACATTATCCAACCTTGGAAATAACAGGAAGGGAAAGCGTGGGGGCATATCTCATCAATGCCACACTGGAGCACCACTGAACAGGCCTGACCAAGGGTTATTTAAATATCTAGGGCAGGAATTATCAAAATGTGAGGGTGCTGGGACCAAATCAAGTCTGCCACCTGTTTCTGTAGATCAAGTTTCACTGGATTATGCCATGCCCTTTCGTTTCCTTATTGTCGGTGGCTGCTTTTGTGCTGCAAGGGTAACTGTGACCAAAACCTGCAAGTCTGGGCCTTTGCAGAAAAAGTCTGCCAAATCTCTAATCTTGGGAAATGGACCTGTGTTTGACATTGATCTTTATTATTCAATTAAGAACCCAGACACTGAAGTTACCTATTAACTTGTAGGTTTCTATCCCACAGAGAAGAAAACCCCATGAACCAGTTTTATATCTATTATTGTAATCTTGTTTTAACATTACTCAGGTTTTCAAAATAGTCCACGAACCAGTTTTGCCAAACACTCATTTCCTCCCCGAGGTGTGATAAATCGTTGATACGTGTTCATTCTATTTTGGTGTAAAGAGTCATATTTAAAATTTTTTTTTTTTTTTTTTGTCCTTTTAGGGCCACACCCGCGGCACATGGAGGTTCCCAGGCCAAGGGAATAATCGGAGCTACAGCTGCCAGTCCACACCACAGCTCGTGGCAACGCCAG
The DNA here is from genome assembly GCA_004024745.2 of Catagonus wagneri. Taxonomy (NCBI): domain Eukaryota; kingdom Metazoa; phylum Chordata; class Mammalia; order Artiodactyla; family Tayassuidae; genus Catagonus; species Catagonus wagneri. The sequence continues at coordinate 222,947 of PVHT021183640.1, read as the reverse complement.
ATCCTTAAACCCACTGAGAGGGGCCAGGGATCAAACCCGCAACCTCATGGTTCCTATTCATATTCGTTTCCGCTGCGCTATGATGGGAAATCCAAGAGTCATATTTTTTGACATATTCGAAAAGTATACTTTGTCGGGAATTTCCCAAGAGGAGGTTGCTGGGAACTTGCTCAGATTTCTATGGAATCGGCCCAGAGTATGAAAAATGCATGTACCATGTGAGCTGCGCCCACTTAAGGCTTCCCGGGGTGCCTGCCCTGTAGTGAACGCCAGCCCCCTAGACTGCAGGTCTCCTTCTGGGGGCCCAATCAAACCCTCAGGACATTTGGGGGCCCCAGGTGAGTAACAGGCCTGGAGATCCGGGGGGAAGTGGTGGCGTCCGCTCCCTGTGCACATGGAGGGTGTGGTCTCTAGGACCTGCCGTGCTGTCCTTTTTCCAGGTGGCTTCCAAAACGAACGTGGCATCCTGGATTGCAGGTAACTGCTCAAAACCTGAGAGAAGAACCTCGGGTGTGAACAGTTAAGAAGAGGTGGGGGCAGCGCCAGGCAGTTAGTCATTTGAACTCCACTTCCGGCCACGGCGGCCACGCCCACACCAGGATCCATTGGAGGAGAGGGTGGTGGGCGTTGCCAGCAGGCGCCTGTGGGTGTGCGGCTAATATTAGCCCGGTTCTACTGGTTGCATCGCCTGCAAGTGCCTCTGTCTCCTCTTCACATCCTGTCTTGGGGCTCAGTAGACCCTGGGGTCCAAACTTCCTTACCAGGAGGTGCTTGAAACCCAAGAAGATCCAAGAGGCCTGCGAATCTGTATGTGAGGCCCTAAGGAAGTAGCCAGAGAAGCGGGCTGCTGGTGAAGGGGGCGCGTGGGGAGCAGGCCCTGGGCCAGGAAGGGAGAGGGGACGCCAAGCCCTGTGAAGACGCTCACAGGGCCCATAGGACGGTTATTTAGCATCGTGACCAAGAGGCGATGAACGTCCACGGGGTTGGGTTAGCAGGCTGTCAAGGCTGCGGCCACAAGGAAAGGTCACTATGGCCCCAAAAGCAATAGCAAAAGGGGAGGGGCCAACCCCTTGAACCTTCACCCCCTTTACCTCATAGCAGGCAGCACGCAGCCTGCCCACGTGGCCCTGCTCAAGAGCCTGGTTAGTCAGTGGGCCAGGGTTCCTGCCTATGACCCAGGCTCTTGGGGACTGTTCTCGGTCTGGGATTCACAGGTGAGGCTCTAAGCTTGGTTGCATGAGTTTTAAGAATGTGCTGAAGACCCGGTGCCTCCTGTTTTTAATGATGCCGAAGGTCGCCGCGTACCTAGGGATGGGTTGGGACGAGGGTGGGGAGGTGGTGACCAGAGGAAGCCTTGCCTGGGACGAGGGGGCTAGCATAAGACACCGCCAGGGCCAGGCCACGTGGTTAGAGGTTCAGATCCCCGCGCGCAATCTTCAGGACACGTGGAGGAAAGGTCTGTTTGGGGGCGCATGGGGCTCTGCAGCCTCTGGGGGATGGGCCCCAGGGGTGTGGCTGGAACGGCGGGTGGGAGGAGAGAGGAGGCCCCTGCGACACTGGAGGGCCCGGTCCTTGGCCACGCCCACCGGCCGCAGACCCGTCATCACGAGCGAGACCCCCGAGCCTCCGCAGTGCCAGCACGTTTATTGTTGGCAACAGAGCACCGCGACGCGCTCCCTGGGGCACAGGCGAGGCCGTGAGGAGAGTGGGTGGGGTGGTGGCCGGGAGCAAAGGGGGTGTGGAGGTCGAGCCTGGTCTCCTATGCCCTGCGATCCCTCCTGCCTCTCTGGGTCCACTGGGCGTGGACCGCCGGAGGGGTGGTTTCCGGCTGGGTCTGCCCTGGGCAGGAGAGGAGTGTCCCTGGGGAGTCCGGGCTGCAGGGGTGGCTAGGAGCAGCCAGGCCTCACAGAGGAGCAGGCGCTCCTGAAGTCCTCGGAGACGTCAGGTGGGCGACAACGGGCCCGAGTCGGGTCAGCTCTGGACTTCCTGGCCCTCTGGTCCCCTGGCCCAGGAGAGACCCAGGCGCTGTACTCAGAGAGGACTGAGGTGAAAAGCGGGGCGTGCACGGGGGTCTCCCAGCACCTGGCAGGGCTCGGCGGCGGGGGCGGCGGGTGTGTGGGGCGGCCTCACGTCTGCAGCTCCAGGAGGCGGCTGGGCTCCGAACTCGGGGAGCTGGCTGGGCTGGATCTGTGGGCCTCCCGGAGGTCCTGCAGAACCTGGAGCAGCTGGGCCAGTGTGTCCTGCGGGGCTGGAGGCAGATGCAGGATGGGGGCAGAGCAAGCGGCCGAACTGGAGGTCAGGGGCCCCTGGCAGGGGACTCCACTGGCAGCACCCGCGATGGGGCTCAGGTGGGAGGCACCTACCTTCGCCAGGGCCCCTGGGCACAGCACCTGCCTCTGGGCTGGCACTCAGCTGCCGGTGCTTCTCCCTGTGGGGGCGGACAGGGTGTGAGTGCTCCCCGGGGGCCCTTCCCCAGAAGGCTGGGGGGCCCAGGGTGGGCCTCCTGAGCTGGGGGCTCCTGGGAGCAGAGGGCTGACTCTTTCAATGCACAGGAAGAAATTCAGCCCAGGTCTCAGCCCCGGTCACCTCCCGATACCCCTCTTCGAGCTGCCTCCTCGGGCCCCCCACCCCCACTCCCACAACGGAAGGCACCAAGCTTGAATGGCGTCACCCGCGTGCAGGAACGCCCTTGGGAAGAGAGCCCCCTGGGGCCTGAAAATCACCTAAGGTTAACTGGCCATGGAGATTCCTCATGAGACTAGAGACAGTAACATTTCTTCTTCTTTTTTTTTTCCTTTTTAGGCCGCCCTCAGCCTGTGGAGTTTCGGGGCCAGGGATCAGATCCGAGCTGTAGTTGCGACCTAAGCTGCAGCTACAGCACCACCAGATCCTAACCCCCTGTGCTGCGCTGGGGATTGAACCTGCGTCCCAGTACTCCCAAAACACTGCCGGTCCAGCAGAAACTCCAAGACAGTAACATTTCAAAGCACGGCTCCTAATCGAGATTCACCAAAGGTCTCCAGCCCCTCAGGAACCATCCTCCGTGTACTCCCACAGGGAGTGTGAGCGGCCGTGCGCCCCGTGCTTACAGGTCCTTATGCAGGAATTCTACCAGCTCAGCCCTCTGATCACCTCCCTGCTCCGCTGTGGGAGAGGTGTCCCTCCGCTAAGTCGGACACACGCCTCCCCCCAAAGATACCTTCTAGGCCCTGTGGGCTCGTCTGGCCCCTTAGCCTGCTGCTCGCCTGCTTTTTCAGCACTTACTGTAAGAGGATAAGTCTGTGTTGTTTGAGCCACATTGAGCTGTTAGAGCCACAAGGAACTAACACAGCAGGGGGCCAGGGGCTGGAGGTCCTGGCGGGACAGGAGGTCTGGGGGTGCTGGGTGGCAGGGGCAGTGGCTGGAATGGGAGGGGGCTGGCCCGGTGGCTCTGGAGGTGGAGAGGCCCGGAAGGCTGGCTGTGCTGGTTAGGACTCTGGGTACTGGTCCCGCCCAGACCCGAGGTGGCTTGGGTTTGAATCCTAGCTGCACCGTTTCCTGCTTTAAATGAGGGCTCATAAGAGCACTTACCTGGTTCTGTGATTATTGATGTTAAATGAGCTTATACATGAAGTGAAACTAAAATAGAGCCTGAGAAATGAGGAGGAAGGGTGCGGCCAAGCAAGTGAGGGAGGGTCCGGGTGGGTGGAAGAGTCCCAGAGGCGGAGAAGTGTGGGTCTCCGGGTGGAGCAGACAAGGTGACGGCTTTGTCCCTTGGGTGGAGGACAAAGTCACTAAGCATGGGCGCCCAGAGTAGGGGTGGAGAGGAAACCAGGGACAGGGAGGGCCACACTGTCAGAAAGAAGGTGGCTGCAGAGTGACCTGGAGGCCACGCTGGTGACTGAGCTCACCGGGCAGAGGTGGCTGTAGTCTGACTGCAGGAGCTGTGGGGGGCTCTGAGGAGATGATAAACCCTGGGAGAGCGGCGAGGAACAGGAAGGATGCCCGGCATCCCTGGAGGCCCCGGGGGACAGGGGTGTGGGAGAGAAAACGCCTGCATTCCAGCAGGCTCCGGGAAGCTGGGCTCTTAAGAAGTGATGCATTGCTTTAAAACGTCCCCAGCCCCAGAGATTCTGAGCCAGTAGGCTTGGGTCCAGGCATCCTGTTTTGTAAAGTTGCTTCTTAAAAGCATCCTGCATTTTCCAAGCTGGAGCCAGGGCTGAGAACCACTGGATTAAGCCAGCTGGCCGAGGGCAGCCCCAGTGCTGTGCTCTGCTCTTCGGGCACCAAGGGCAGGCTGGGTGGAGGAGGGGGCTGGGTCACCCTGGGGCGGGAAGAAGCCACGGCCCAGACCCTGGGCTTCCACAGTCCTGGGGACCTTCATCCTAACTGGAGCCGGCCTCGTGCTGCAGAGGTGCCTCCCCAGCTGCGGCTGCCAAAGGCAGGAAGGTGCGGGGCCTGAGGAACTCCGAGCCCGAATCCCGGCTCCGGCCCCCGCCCGGCACGTACCGCAGCACGGCCTCCACGCCCAGCAGGTGCCGGTAGATGAGCTGGGCCTCCAGGTCGTGGTCCAGAGGGTCACTCCACTCCTGCAGGGTCACGCGGGGCCGCGTCTTATCGCAGCCTAGATCTGGGGGCAGAGAGGGCAGAGCTGCAGGCAGGCACCGTGAGTGCTCACGTCCAACTTCCTGGAACACAGACGGGGACACTGAGGCCCGGAAGGGGCGACGGATGGACTTGGGGGGGCAGGGTGGGGCTGGGCTCGGGGCACAGCCTGGGAAGTCTGGCCCAGGGCCTGCCTGTGGCGCCCACACTTCCAGGGGGCAGCCCCTCAGCTCAGGTTCAGCTCCTGAGCCGTGGCCTACAGGAGTGCAGGTCATGGGAGCTAAGCAGAATAAAACTTAGGGAGCTGGACCTTTCTGGAAGGTTGCCTGTCTGGAAGGAAGCAGGGAGCAGCATGGAGCTGTAAGATCATGGTGAGGGGAGCCGGCGTTGCGGGGGGGGCGGCGGTGCCTGGAAATAAGCTGGACCTGCCACGTGCTGGCAGAGGAATCTGCCCTCGCTAAGCCTCAGTTTCCTCCTCCACAAAATGGGGCTACTGGGCCCTACCTGGTGGCGCTGGAGGAGCCCTAATGCACCAGGGACAAGGGTTATTGCCACAAGGTTACAGCCAGAGGCCGCAGGTCAGGCCAAGCAGCCAAGGGACACCCTTGTATCAAGCTGCCACTGCTCAACCTCAGATCCAGGGCTGGGTTACAGCAGGTGGATCAGCTTCCGAGGGCCTCGACCACGCTGGGTCCGGGGGTCAAGGCTTGGCCTGGCCTGGAGGCTGGGGGCTCCATGTGCTGGGTCTCTGTGGCTGGAGAGCAAGCATTTTGTAAAGCAGGTAGGCATAAGGGAAGAAAATCTTGAACGTTCTAGAACTGTGCTGTTCAAGATGGTAGCCACTAGACACAGGAGACCATTTCTGTTAAAACTACTTGAAATTAAAATAAATTCTAAACTTGGTTCCTCAGCTGCACCAGCCACATCACAAATGCCCGATAGCCACGTCTGTGGCTGGCACACAGTACATTACACACCACTTCTTTTTTTTGAGGTCCACACCTGCGGCATACAGAAGTTCCCAGGGCAGGGGTCAAATCAGAGAAGCAGCTGCCAGCCTAAACCACAGCCATACTGGGTCCTTAACCCACTGAGCGAAGCCAGGGATCAAACCCACATCCTCATGGACACTAGTCGCTGGTTACCGCTGAGATACAACGGGAACTCCAGTACATACTATTTCCATCACCACCGAAAGTTCTAGAAGAAGCACCTCTCTGCCATCCCTCTAGTGCCCAAGGCCCAGGGTCCCCCCAACTCACAGCTCCGGTCTTGGGCTGCCAGTGTGGGAGGGTGTGAATTCAGGGGCTGTGGTCAACCCTCATTAGCAAGGAACCCCTGGAGTTCCCGTCGTGGCGCAGTGGTTAACGAATCCGACTAGGAACCATGAGGTTGCGGGTTCGATCCCTGGCCTTGCTCAGTGGGTTAACGATCTGGCGTTGCCGTGAGCTGTGGTGTAGGTCGCAGACGGGGCTCGGATCCAGCGTTGCTGTGGCTGCGGCGTAGGCCAGTGGCTACAGCTCCGATTAGACCCCTAGCCTGGGAACCTCCACATGCCGCGGGTGCAGCCCTAAAATGACAAAAGGCAAAAAAAAAAAAAGAAAAAGAAAAAAAGAGCAAGGAACCCCTAACAGGGGTTCTTATTCACGGGGAACAGCAGTTCTTATTCACGGGGCTGGAAAAAGGCTCCCTGTCCAAGGGCTTTGGGAAGTGCTAGGCTAAATGGCAGGGGACGTGGGATCCTGATTCATTTTCAGGCCTCCTCCAGGGCCTCTGAGACACCCACACGCATCACGCCACCAAGTGGCATTTCCCAAAGCACCTGATCACGGGGCCCAGAGCACCCACAGGGCCTGGCTGGCCTTAGGTTAGTGTCCGAAGGTGGCTCCCGGCCAGGCCAGCGAGGCGGGGCTCCAGGGGCCCACACAGCCAGGGGCCTGAGACCTGTCGGGGACAGATGTGGCACCCTGGGGCCCAGGCCTCCATCCCACCTGTCTTGTCCCTCTGGTGGCAGCAGCTCCACTTGTCCCCGCGGAAGACGCCAGGGTGGTAGGAGCCCAGCAGGCCGGTGTTGTTGATGCTGACCTTGCGCAGCGCAGACAGCCACTGGTTCAGCTCGTTTACACACTGCAGGGCACGTTGACGGGCTGCTTAGAGGTCACCCCTTCCAGGAAGCCCTCCGTCCTTAGAGCTGCCCTGCTGCTCAGGACGACTCAGTCCCCGCCACCCTGCTCGACAGTTTTGGGTGAAGGAGGAAGGGCTGCCCTTTCTCTGGACGCACAGAGCCCACACACACGGCACGTGGCTTGGTGAGCAGAGCGAGGACTGGATTTCAGCTGCCAATGCCCCCTTGGCCACGCCCTTGGGCAGTCCACAACCTGCCGACCACATGTGGTGGCCCTACTGTCACCACTTCTTCCCTATGACTCTAGACTCTGATAACAGAGAATCCACAGATGTGGGGCCCCCTGGGATGGGTCTGTAACCTCTACCTTGCATCCAGGACAGTCACTCCGGGGAATAAGAAAAGACCCCCAGCTCAAATGCTACACACTTTTGTACCCTCCTTATCTCTCCCTGTCTCCACTGGTCCCCATTTGACTTTTTTTTTTTAAAAGCTGCACCCAAGGCATATGGAAGTTCCTAGGCCAGGGGTGGAATCAGAGCTGCACCTGCCGGCCTATGCCACAGCCACAGCAATGCGGGATCTGAACCAAGGCTGCGACCTACACCACAGCTCATGGCAATGCCAGATCCTTAACCCACTGAGAGAGGCCAGGATTCAGACTTGCATCATCACAGATACTATGTTGAGTTCTTAACCCACTGAGCCACAATGCGAACTCCCCATCTGACACTTAAAATACCTATTTATGGCTCCATCTCCTTCCCTGGGCTAGAAACTCCGTGAGGGCGAGGACTCTGCCGCTGCACCCCCACCCCTTAAAACAGCGCCTGAAACCCAGCAGGTGCTCAGTAAATAGTTTTTAGATGGATGAATGAACAAGTGAGTAAATGCACTTAGACGTGAAGAGATGAGAAGGGAGTCTGGGCTCAGGCACCGAGAGCCACACACTCACACACACGTGGGGCTGTTATGTGCAGACACCCACTCATGGAGACACACAGGCACCAACTCACAGGCTCAGAAACACGGTTTCCAGCAAACAGACGATATGAAGCTTCCAGCCAGGGGGACGCACCTGTCCACACACTGGACCCCACCCAGACCTACGCCTGGGTGCCGACACAGGGCTTCCGGGCCACCCAGACCCTAGGGGACACTCAGGCCATACGCAGATCAGATCTCACACCCCTGCTGTGCCTGACTGGGGCGGGGGAGGGGGGCGACTCGCTCCATCCTCCCTCCAGCCCCCCCGGGCGATTCCCACAGCACCGCCACTCGGAGCCCCCACGGCCCCCACCTTGCACTGCAGGTAGGCGGTCTGCGGCCTGCCCGAGTCGTCCGAGTAGATGATCTGCATGACGTGGGAGCTGCCAAAACTCTTCTCCTCCACCTTTTCCGCTGCCCGGATGTTGGCGAGCTTGATGAGGGTGCTTTTCTGAGGGGGGACGGGAAGCCTAGATCCTGTTCTGTGCCAGGCCCTCCTCTGGACACTTAGAAAAATCACCTGAACTAATCCTCAGCTGCTAAGTAGGGACTGTGACCTCTAAATTATAGGCCAAGATACCGAGGCTCAGAGAGACTGATGCACTCCCCCTAGATGCACAGGACTGGAACCTAGGATGCTTTTCAGCCCCTCTCTGCTTCCCTGACCTCCAGAAGCGCCCCGCCTCGCTCCTGCACCTGCCCACGAAGCCAGGGCTGGACACTGCAGCCGCTGCCTGCCCCAGGCCCCCTGGGGAGTGGAGCTTCTTTCTCATGGTCTTACGTGACCCTGTGGCTGACACCAGAAGCCTGCACCTGCCTGGTTTTTTTCTCTGACCCCAATGGACCCCAGGATGGGCTCCAAGGAACTGAGAGGGGCCTCCAGGGACCTCTCGGGGCCCCACTGGCCCTCCTCCTGCCTTACCCACCTTGGAGCTGGGCGTCTTGGCAAAGCTGAGGGCCTCCGTGGTGAGGGAGAAGTGGAGCTTCTTGAAGGAGGAGGCCATGAGAGGGCCCTTGCCCTTGGTCCTGTGGATGAAGAGTGGCCCCTCTTTCACCGGAGGTGCCTGCAGGCTCAGGGCTCGCTGCAGGTCCAGCTCTGCCGCCAGGGAAGGAGGGCAACAGGTGAGCACAGGGATGGAGAGGGGCGGGCGGGGGGCGGGGGGCGGGCCCGGGGCGGGGCAAACTGCAATAGCTGGCAGAGGGGTGAAGCTCCTAGAGGCACGAGGTGGGAGGGGCCGTGGGCCAGGGGGCGGAGCCCATGTGATCCGAGGCTGTGGGCGAGGCTACATCGGGAAGCGCTCACCCTCTTTCTCCTGAATGTCCACCAGCTTGGCGATGAAGTCCTTCAGCTGGGCCACGCCCTGGCGCACGGTGGGCTGCAGCGGTTCCATCCAAGCCTCTTTTGCCCTGGAAGCCGGCGTGTCCATGTTGCCCACGTTCTGGACCGCCTGGGGGTGTCGGCAGGAAGGGCCAGGCTCTGCTGGGTCAGAGGCCCGGCTACTGCAGCTCACCCCCTTCCCCAAGGCCCCCAATCCTCAGTCTGTGCTGGCGGCGGAGGCGACACAGACCCCCCCCCCCCACTGGGGATCAGGGGTGAAAGGATCACAGTTGAGGTCTCTCAGGGACTTGCAGTTGAGGCCACTTTCACCCAACCCATTAACCTTCCTCTGCAAATTTAACAACAGATTCTGCTCCAGTGGGTACCCCGGTCCAAGCCTGGTGCCAGGCAAATAGCCACAACCTGGGAGTAAGTACATCAACTCGGGACTAGAAAGCCCCAGTTCATCCTGACAGGCTGTGCAGCCTCGGGCGACCTCCTTCTGCTCATGTACCTTACTCAGGAAACGGGGTGACCTGAGAAAGGTTTGTACACCGAAGCGCGGTGCCACGTGAGCGTATCCGTGGCCTGCCACAGGCTTTCCTGGAGCCCGTGGGGCCCAGGCAAAGGCCCCTGTTCTACACCCAGCTGGGCATCCCGCAGTGCCGGCAATCCCAGACCTTGGCCAGCAGGAGCAGGGTGCGACTGGTGCGGGCATCCGCGTGCCGCTCGCGCAGGTGGAAGAGCTTGGGCGCCATGATGGCAGGAGAGATGAAGCGTAGGCACAGGAAGCTGGTGACAGCGATGAAGGGCACGTTCTGGAAGAGTGTGGGACGATAGGTGGCTGAGCCTGGGCTCTGAGAGCCCGCTTCCCTTTGGCACTGTCGTCCCCTCTCCGCGTGACCTCGGTCTGCTTCCAACCCTTAGCGGCGGCCCAGCCCTCCTAACCATCGAGCCCTTCCCCGCCTCCGCCCAGCCCCAGCGGCAAAGGGCGCACCTCGTCCTGGGCGCTGGGGAAGCGCTCGCGCACGCGCCGGAAGAGCTGGCGGAAGGTGGCGCGGACCACAGCGGGGCAGGAGCGAACCGAGCGACTCAGCGCGCTCAGCAGCGCCGCCAAGTGGGCGCGCAACGTCTGCGCGCTCTGCTCCAGCACCTCAGCCTCGGTCTGCGGGCGGTGCAGCCCGGAGCACCTGAATGAGCCCAAGAAGGGACCAGCAGAAAGATCGAGGTCAGCACCTGCACTCACGACTCGGGCAGGGGCCCCGGAGACACAGGCGTAGAAAGACATCAGCCGAGACAGGGACACAGAGACAACGCACAGGTGGGCAAAACAGATAAAAGGTAGCCCCAGAACATAAACTTACGCGTGCAGAAAAGGCCTGACTTCCCCACACCCGGCGCCCTCAGGGATCACCCCCGGCCTCACCCTACATCCTTGACCTCCACTTTGCTGGGATCCAGTTCCACGTACTTCTTCTCCTCAAACACTCTGTCAATGATGGGGCCCAGGACGCCGTGCAGATACCGCATCCCAGCCACCTGGGGGCCACCGAGAGCCGCATTGGTCCCGTCTCCCATCTCCAGCTGCCCACCATCTCCTAGCAGCTGGCCTCCCAGCCACCCCCGCGCACCACCTGCCTGCCGTATCCACCCAGGATGGAGCCAGGCACACAAGGAGAGGGTGGCTCAACAAACTGCTGCCACATGAATGAATGAATGAACAAATGAATGAAGAAGATTCAAGTTTAAGCGGCAGCTCTGTCTCTTGGCCTCTCTGAACCTGTATCTCATCTATAAACAAAGACAATATGCTGGAGTGCCCTCGTGGCTCAGTGTGTCAAGGATCTGGCACTGTTACTGCTACGACTCTGGTTATAACTCTGCTGCAGGTCTGATCCCTGGCCTGGGAACTTCCGCATGCCGCAGGCATGGCCAAAAAATTTAAAAATAAAATAAGTAAAAATAAGACAAAGACAATACACCATGCAACCTCACCTTCAGAAAAGACTCCATGGACTTGGAGGCCAGAGAATTGCTCCGGAACAAGGTGTTGGTCTCACCTACAAGTAGAAGTTCCAGTGGGGAGAGGGCTGGGAGAGGCACAAGGCTTCGGAGAGGAGGACAGGGGACCCTGGGGCCGGAACTCTACGCTGGCCTCTCAGTAAAGTGCCTCCCCACCACCTCCCCACCGCCGCCTCCTGCTCTTTCCTTTCCTTCTTAATTGGATCTTTCTCCCTTCCCTTTTTTTTTTTTTTTTGTCTTTTTGGAGCATAGGGAGGTTCCCAGGCTAGGGGTCCAATCAGAGCTGTAGCCGCCGGCCTACACCACAGCCACAGCCACAGCAATGTCGCCTCCTCTGACCCACCGAGTGAGGCCAGGATCAAACCCGCGTCCTCATGGATACTAGTCAGATTCGTTTCTGCTGTGCCACAACAGGAACTCCCTCCCTCCTTTTTTTTTTTGGCCACGCCTGTGGCATATGGACGTTCATCCCAGGCCCAGGATCGAACCCAAGCCACTGCAGTGACAACCCCTGTGCCACAAGAGAACTCCAGACCCTTCTTCCTCCAGTTGGATCCGTCGGCCTCCTACAGGAGGACGTCAGGCTCTCTCCCCTCCCAGAGTCCCTGAGGTCCTTGGCTCCTGGCTTCCCGTCCCACCAAGCCCTCAGCAAGTCACTCCTTCCCAGGCCTCACTGGTGCGGCCCAGCTCCAGCTGAAAGAGCAGGTCCAGGAAGTCTTTGGCCAGACCCTGCCCCAGGAGCAGCTTGAGCAGGGTGGTGGCCACCTCCTGGCGACACTCCGTGCTTGTCGTCTCCTCTATGAGTGGGATCAGCTGCCCTGGGCCCTGCAGGAGGCAGCAAGGAGAGGCGGGGCTGCAGGACGCACAGATGAACCCAGCCCTTCTCTCTGAGGACCACAGAGGACCATGGGGGTGGATGGGGCGGGCGGGGCGGCTCTCCCAAGGGATGGAGGGGCTCTGGGCACTGGCTGGTTCCTTGCCACCCTGACAGCTCAGAGTTTTGCTCTTCAGGGTGGGTTTAGAAGGACAGGGAGGACACACCTACTGTCCCTGGGCCCGCCCACCTTCCCCCAGGGGCCCCCTCACCTGGGTGCCCAGCTTCACCTCACGGCACAGCAGCTGCACCAGGGGCTGGTAGCAGCTGGAGGGCAGCACCGTCTCGTCCCGCAGCCGCACCTCCAGCTGCAAGGAGCCCAGGTTGCCCCTGGAACGGGTGGCCTGTGACCTCTCCACCAGGGACCCAGGCCACCCGGGGCCCGGCCCCGTTCCCACGGGCTCTGTCTTCCCGGCAGCTCTCTCCGCGCATGTGCTCCACCTCAGGTCCCGGCACTGCCTCCCCTCCCATCCTTTGCCTGAGCTGCTCTCTCTGTCTGGAAAGCCCTTTCGGCCTCCATCCTCAGGGGAACTCCATCTGCCTTCAAGGTCTGGCTCCCTGCCACCTCTAGACCCCTGCGGAGCCCAAGCTTCACCCACGTGTGCGTGCTGGGCTCCCCAGCCCCGGGTCTGTCAGACAACAGCGCCTGCACGTCTGTATTTCACAAGAGAAGCAAATCGCCAAGCCTCAGGACCATCTGCCAGAGGAAACCGAGACTCCAACAGGCTTAGAACTTGCACATGATGCCCAGCTTCCAAGTTCCCCTGCTCTGATCCCCCCTGGGGAGGCTGCTGCCTGAGGCTTTAGGGTCTCTGAGGCGCCCAGTGCCCCAGCACAGCTCGGCGCGCTGTGACCTGTGGCCTCAAACACCGTAGTTGCCACTGAGACCGCTGGGACTGGGTCTCTGGAACCGCCTTGAAGCTGGACACAACTGTCCGCCCTGCCCCTGCTCTGCTGAGGGTGAAACGGGGACGTGTGTGTCCAGCAAAGAGCCACAGCCATCCCGGCTGAGGTGGGGACACTGCTGGTCCCCCAATTCCGGGCCGGGTGGTGGGCAAAGAGGACAGAGGGCTTCCTCGTTAGGGCTGCCAGGTTTACTAAATTAAAAATAAAAAATACCCAGTTAGATTACTTTTTTCTTTTTAGAGTTGCACCTGAGGCATATGGAGGTTCCCAGGCTAGGGGTCGAATCAGATCTGTAGCCACTGGCCTACACCACAGCCACAGACACTCCAGATCCGAGCTGCGTCTGCGACCTACACCGCAGCTCACGGCAACTCTGGATTCTTAACCCACTCAGCGAGGCCAGGAATTGAACCCCCATCCTCAGGGATACCAGTCGGGTTTGTAACCCACAAGCCACAATGGGAACTCATATATTTTTAATATAAGTTTGTCTCAAATATTGCGTGGACATACACTAAAAAATTATTCATTATTTACCTGAAATTCAGTTTTACCAAACTTCCTGTATTTTATCTGGCAACCCTATTCCTGGAACATTGGGGGAGAGTCAGAGCCATGGCTCAGGAACACTGACTCCATCTGGAGGCTTGAATGTTGATCTGAGGTCTGCAGAGAAACCCTTAAAGAGAAAGGGTCTGAAGGCTTGTTCTGGAATTCACCAGAAGGCGGGAAGCAGGAGGCCTGCACTGCCTTGCGAGGACAGGGCTGAGTCAAGACCAGGACTGTGAGAAGGGGGCAGAGGCGGGACCAGCCAGACGGAGAAGGACTGCCGGCCTGGGGGGCCAGGGCCGGGAGAAACCTGGGGCTGCAGCACCCACCCCGACCAGCACACCTGCCTGCCTGCCGGAGCCACCTGCCAGCCTCCCCGGGGCCCAGAGCCCGCCAGCCCTGCCACCAAGGCCCAGGCACTCACTCTCCCCGCCGGCGACTCTTAGACTGGTCAGGCTGTAGCCGGAACCAGCCCTCCTCCCGCTGGGCCGCGCGCAGTCTCTGGACGTTGACCACCACCTGGGGGGCGCAGAGGCATGGGGGTGGCCCGCTGGGACCGGACCGTCAGGTCTCTTCCTTGCCAACTACTGTTCTCTGGA
>PVHT021183640.1:86958-208883 GCA_004024745.2 Catagonus wagneri | reverse complement strand
CCCCCTCCTCCAGCTCAAACTCAAATGTCTCGTTCCAGCGTGGGTAGCAGGACTTTTTCACGATCTGCCCAGAAAGGGGTGGGTGGGGGCAGGGCTGACTCCAAGGGGCTCGCCAGGCTCAGCCGCGGGCAGAGCCACCCACACACCCCACTTGGTTTCCCCGCAGGGGCCCCGATGCTGCTTCCCTTCCTGGGTCTGGACAGAGGCCCCTAAAGAGCAGAGGTAAAAACTTCCTTTCCAAACCCTACTCACGTCTCAAGTGGGGAAACTGAGGCCCAGAGAGGGTGAGGCACTCGTCCAAGGCCACACAGCAAAATGGTAGGAAGTTGCACTGAGAACCCATGTCTTGACACCCTCCTGGCCAAAGCGGAGTCCCCCACACTCGCTGTTTCCCAGCGGTGAGAAAAGCAGTGTGGGCGGCTGTGGGATTCTGCGGATCAGCCTCAGGCGGGCTGATCGGCCCCGTCCATACCAGGCCTGCTGAGGCCACGGCAGCTGGCACTGGAAGGGCTGGGACCCACTATGCACCCTCAGGGCGGTGCCCCGCTTTTCTGAGCCTCCTCTGTGAAACTGCAGTCCCAACCTGACCTCCCAGGAGATGGCCAAAGAGTGAGGCAACGACAGCCCCGCCTGAGCCTCCCTGCCCGCTCCCGGTCCCCGGCCTCCTCACCGAGGTCTCCTGCGTCCGGCCGTTGTAGCGCACACGGACAAAGGGGTCAGAGGCGCCGTTCCGGTCCTTGGGTGCTAGGTCCCTGGGAGGGAGCAGAGCATCCACCTGTCGCCAAGCCTCGCCCGGGCTATCAGCCCCCTACTGTGAGGTGACCACACCGGGCTGGAAGGGCCTGGCTCATCCTGGCCGGCAAGCTGCGTGGTGTGCACAGTGCTTCTCCCCTTTCGGGGCCCTAATTTCCACCATGTTCACCCTGTGGGTGCCCCCGTGGACGCCACACCAGGCGAAAGGTCCTCCGTGGCTCCTTGTGACTCGGCAGCTGCAGCCCAGCTGCTGCGCCCGCGCTGGCTGCTGGGGAGGCAAGGCCGTGGGCGCCCCCCCCACCGCCCTCTGCTCCCAGGGCAAGGGCCACCCCTCTGAGCTCGGTTTCCTCCCTTTCTCGAAGGTCTGTCCCCACACTAGCCCCTCCTTGAGGGGTGAGCAGCCCTGGCCGCCATCCTGCCTGCTCGCCACAGACAGTCCTTCACGAAGGTCGCGGTGCCCACCCCCGCTGAGAACTCCCTGTGGAAGAACCGCAGAGCCCACCCCGTTCCATTCCCCGTAAATATTGCTTTCTGCTGTCTCCTGCCTTCTCCATTTAATGCCTCCCCTGACTGCTTTTCTTCGCTCCTCAGAACTGCCTAATAAAATTCCAGAGCGTGGCCTTGAAAATCTGCCCAGAAAGATGAGGAGAAAATGTTCTTTCTGCTTCTGCAACAAAAGCAGCTCCTTAGGGGGGTCGGAGCTGAGGACAGTGGGGGATGCGTCCCCCTCACACGCCGAACGGAGGTCTCACCACTGCGCCCCCAGCCCAGGCACTCGCTAAGAGGCCGGGCTGGCTGGCCGCGTGTCCCTGCCGGGCTGGGGAGCGTGTGTGTACCTGCGCGCCGGAGGCTCGGGGAGCCTGGCGCCGGGCGGGGCCGAGGAAGGAGGCGGTGGGTGAGCGAGGGGAAGGATGGCGCGTGAGGATGACTGAGCGTGTCGGGCGTGGCCGTGACTCTGCCCAAGTTCAACCCCTTCCCATCCAGCTGTGCCTCTTTCACTTCCCAGCCCCGGGACGGAAAATAAAGCCGGGGGAGCCACGGGCCTCATTTTCGGGAGGCAGATCTTCCTCTCAGAGCGGCCAGCCCCCTCCACGGGCGCCGGCGGGCTGCTGTCCCTCTGCGGGTGGCAGGCCGAGGCTGGGGGCCGCCCCGAGCCCAGAGGCGGGCAAGGACCCCATGGAGGCGGGTTGGAGCCAGAAAGGAAGGCATTTCTCATGGAGTGTGTGTGACTCACACTCAGCCCCAGATGGGAGTGGAGCCTGCAGCTAAAAATACCGCGGTGGGGTGGGGGTGGGGTCCCTGTCCCAGGTGACAGGCTCACCTTCCCATCCATGTCACACTCCCTCCTGGGGAGAAGCCCCCCCCCCATCTAGAGGTTTTCTTTTCTTTCTTTCTTTTTTTTTTTTTTGCTTTTTTAGGGCGCACTTGTGGCAAGTGGAAGTTTCCAGGCTAGGGGTCAAATTGGAGCTGCATCTGCTGGTCTACACCACAGCCACAGCAACGCCAGATCTATACCACAGCTCAAGGCAATATTTAACCCACCCTTAACCCACTGAGCGAGGCCAGGGATCGAACCTGCCTCCTCGTGGATACTAGTTGGGTTCGTAACCTGCTGAGCCCCAAAGGGAATGCCCCCATCTGGAGATTTTCAGCAACTCCTTTCACCCCCCACCCCAAGGCGGACTTCAGGACAAGTTCATATTGAAGTTAAACCCAAGGGACGCCCAGGAGCTGCAGGATCAGGATTCTGGGCGCCCCCCCATCCATCACCCCCACTGCTCTAGGACCCCTGGATTTCCAACATTAGACCATCGTCCCTTCCCCTAAGAGACACATCCTCCTGAGTGGGGTCACCTGGGAAATGTCATCAGATCGAGACGCCTCCCCAGCTGGCCCCAGAGCCTGCTTTTCCGGGAGGAAGAGGGAGAGGAGGCCCAGCATCCACAGGGGGTTTCTCTAGTTTCTGGGGGGCCCGCTGCCCGGCTGCCCAGCCCCCACGGCTCACCTGGCCTCCAGCACAGAGCAGCGCAGCCGGCAGGCCCGGGTCCCTGACAGCACCTCCAGCCGCAGGTGGATCTCGCCCTGCACCTCCTCGTCCGGGTCGACCTCCGTCAGATGGGCCCACCCGCTGAAACCTGAGGGGCCGTGGCTCAGCCGGGGGCCTGGCCCTTCCTCCCTGGTCCCGCCAGGCACCAAGGGCCCCTCCACAATCCGCTCGGAATCCCCTCAAGCTCCCCCGAGGCAGGGGCCGCCGTGCCCAGCGACAGACAGGGAAACTGGGGTTGAGAGGCTGAACAGCAGCGGTTAAAAGAGCCTGAATTAAAGCCCGAGTCCAGGCCCCCCTGGGTCCTTCATTATTGTGTCAAACCACACTTGGTGGCCCTGCCCCCCGGGCCGTGCTGGGACCGGCCTCTCTGCCTCGGTTTCCCCATCTTAAAACACGGGGAGAGTGACCCTCGCTCAGGGAGGAGGACCTAAGCCCGGGTGGGGAAGCGACAAGGGAATGGCATCACGGGGGCCCCTGGACCCCGAGGGGCGAGCTGGGGCCACAGGCAGGAGAGGCCTCTGGCCTGGCAGGGGCCGAGAGGCTCCGTGAGTCAGCAGAGTCCCCCGCCCTCCAGGCCTGGCCCGGCCTCACAGACAGGAGCAGGTGTTTGCCGGGGTGGCCCCTTGAGAGTGCTGGGGCTCGGGCCAGCCTGAAGCATCTAAGAACTCCTGGTCTCGACCTTCACTGGCAGATGGGGGACTCGGCCCAGGGGAGGCAGCACCTGCTGCAGGTCACATGGCGAGCCTGGGGCAGCGCTGATCCCTCCAAACATTGCCAGCATCCCTGGAGCTATCAGGGGGCTCTCCAGCCTAGCCCAGCTCCAGGCAGACCCTTGCGACTCAGGACACTGGGACCCAGGCTCAGGGGACCCCTGGGGTACAGAGCCAGCCACACTGGGGAGGAGGGCTCTCCACATCTCAGCAATGGCGCATAAAGAGGCCCCTTCCTCTGCCTGCAGATGCCACCAGCAGCAGCCCCTCTCTGCCCTGGGGAGGGAGATGCGGTCCCCACGGGGCGCAGAACGGGCCCTGAGGCCAGGGTGCAGGGGACGGAGAGGGCCGCTGCCCTGCTGGGGGGCAGAGGTGGCTCTTCCTGAGCACGGGGGCCTGAGCGAGCCCAAAGGAGGGGTCTCAGGGTGGAGGGTGGGCCGGGGGCTGCACAGGCCAGTGGGGGAGAGGGAGGGCGGCCGGGGGAGGAGAAGCAGGAGCGGGTGCTCCCCGGGGATCTTACCCTTAGGGTGAGAGGCCAGGGTGTCCCTGGTCAGGCAGACCTTCCCGATAACGTCGTCCCGGCTGGAGGGCGGAGAGGGAGCCAGAGCTGGGCAGGGCTCTGTGTGGTGCCCGGGACCCCGTCCCACCCAGTTCCGGGCCCCTGTGGGGAGCAGGGAGGCTGCCACTCTGGTCGCTCACAGGGGCCTATGGAGCAGGACCCGTGACCTTTCTGGGGCCCTGGATTCTGGACACTCTCGTGGGCACGGGACAGGTTTCTGCAACTGGACTGACACGCGTGCCCAAGTACATGCCAAGCTCTTCTCTCCGGGCGCCCATTTCCCAGCTTGCACCCCGGTACGCACACAGGCCAGCGCACATGCACATGCGTGATGAGGCGGGCGCGCGGTGAATCCACACACGCAGACACCGCCCGGCCGGACCCTGCACCTCCCAGGCCCTCCCGGGCTCCTCCCGGCTGCAAACAGGATGCAAGGTGACCAGCATTCCCAGCGGTGAAAGGGGCCGGGGAGGGACAGATGGCGGGGGCGGGGCCACCCACCTGAGGGCATCCTCGTCCACGACATAGAAGGCCACCGAGTGGAAGGCAGGCGGCAGGTGCACCTGGTACTCCTCGCCCCAGAAGGGGCACAGGGACTTCCACACGGTGGCTGTCCTGCAGGAGACGACCCTCAGCTCCTGCCCCCTGCAGGCCCCGGGGCGGGGCAAGGCGGGGCTCCGGGGCCTGAGCCCCCCTTCCCCTCCTCCCTGGGACAGCTGCTCTGCTGTGTGACGATGCTCCGTGTCCCGGGCCCACCTCCCACCACCAGCCGGTCCCTCCTGACCTTCCTCTCGGCCCCGGGCGCGGCACCGGCCGCATCTTTCAGGCCACTTTCCACGTGGGGAAGCTGAGACCACATTTGCCAGTAGCTGGCCAGAGGTCACACAGCAGGACAGCGGCAGGGCCAGGCCAGAAGCCTGACCTCTCAGCCTCCAGCTGGCTCCCGATGCCCAACAGACTTGCTGAAGGTGGCGGCAGGGGGATGACCAAGTTGACCCTGGAGCCAGACAGTCCTGCTGGGGGGCCTGGGAGCCCAGGTCCAGGGCCTGACCCACAGAGGTCTTACGTGGGCAGAGCCTCACTCAACTCTGGCCACCCCACAGCCCCGCTCCCGGGGCAGAGCCTTGAACTCAGGGCACTCAGCAGGGTTTTGGACGGGGGAAGCTGAAACCCCGAGAACCTGGATGAAGGCTCAGGAAATCACCGTCAGCCCCACCTCTTCTTAAACAGGTCACTTGAACTCTGGGGCCTCGGCTTCCCCGTCTGTCAGGGACACAATCAGAGCCACCATTCATCTCTCCCCACCGTGGGGTCCACGCTCAGGAGAGAATCTGGAGAAAGGGCCCCTGTGGGCGGGTGGGAAGACCACTAACCAAGGTCACATCATCTGCCTTGACTAGCAGTCAGCAGCGGGCACTCAGGTGGGCAGAAGAGCCAAGCGGCTCTGGCCACGAACTTTGAGACAAAGGCCTGGGTGAAATAGGGGACCAGACAGCCAAGACCCTGCCCAGAATCCTGGAGAGAGGGAGACGTCCAAGGAAAGGGGCCCTTCTGGGGGCCGGCTGGGGAACCCCAGACTGGAGAGGGGCAGTCTTTCTGGGGGTAGCCACCGCGGGGCTGTCTCAAGGAGGTGAGCCCTCCCCACATCAGATCACCGACTGGGGATCAGAAGGACTAGGGTTCCAGTCTGGTTTTGCCACTTGCTCGATAGGTGACCTTGGGGCAAGTTACTTAGTCTGTCTGAGCCTCGTTTTCCTCATCTGTAAGTGGTATGAGATGCTACCTTACAGAGCTCGCTCTAAGTATTAGACAGGCTGGAAAAGGTTTAGCACAGGGCTGGGCAGAGACAGCACTCCCTAAGTGACAGCTGTTGCTACTAGCCATCATCATCTGTCCCTTTCCCGGGGTAAAGGTTGTAAGGAACAGAGTCGGAGAGAGGACCTTGGCTGAGCGCTCAGCCCGCAGTACTTAATCCCTCAATGAGCGCTAAGGAGAGCAATTAGCAGGACTAGTCCGCCTTTCTTACCTCCTAGCAGGTTGTCAGTGCCTGAGGGGCCCCAGGGAATCCGATGCGCCAAGTCCTCGCCATCCCCACGCAAATTCCCCCGGCCCCGCCCACCTCACCCACCCTCCGCTGGGGGCGGTACCTGATGATGGGCTCGTTGTCCACCTTCACGATGCAGTAAGGGTCGCTGCTGCCAGTGCTGCGAGAGAGGGGCGGGGCGGGGCTGAAGGGTGGCCAGCCTTGGGTCCGCTCCTCCCTCTGCCAGGGGCTCCCAGTGACCCCAGGAAAAAGACAGGCACCGAATCCTGGCACCGAGAGACTTCAGGCCGACACGTGGGCCCCCACCCTTGATCCTGGAGGGGGCTGTTGAGGGCAAGGCGGCCCCTGCACATTGCTTCCCCGCCTCCGGAAAGGGTGCCTCTCCTTCCTGCGTACCCCCACCCGTCCCACGCTGCACCAACCCAGGAAGGGCAGAGACAAAAGCCCGGGGTGAGCTGGGGAGACCCCTACCCTCAATACACAGGATGGCCCTTCGCGCTCTCCTTAGTTCCTGCTGTTCCTCCTGCCTGGAATGCCTTTCCACTCCTCCCAGAACCCCTCCTCAGCCCCTCCTCTAAAAGCCCTCTCCTGTCCCAGAGGCTGGGAGTAAGGTCTCCCCTGCTTTCCCACGCCTGCCTCCCCCACCCCAGAACTGCTAGCCACGCACCGCCATCAGCTGCCTCCCCTGTCTGACTAGGAGCTACCCGAGGGTGGGGACCCCTTCTGTGTTGACAGATCTTGGCACCAGCGGGGCCCCATGTGTTTGTTAGTGAATGAATGAATGTGTGTAACCATCAGCCTCAAGCTCCGGGCCATCAGGGAAGTCAACCCAGGACTGCTCGAGTCTTCCTGTTCCCGGAGTTCGGCGCAGCCCTGGCCGGGCCCAGGGCTGGTACTGGGCAAGAAGTGGGGCTGGACTGTCTGCAGCAGCGTCCTTCAGGCCAGGTGTCCATTAAAAGGAAGTGTATTTGCACGCTGGGGGTTGGGGACCTCCGGGCCCAGCTTTCCTTCCTAAGAGGCGGTCTTTCCGCAGAAGAAGCTGCTGGAGACAAACATCTCCAAAGGTTCTCCTGACACCCACGAGAAATGTCTTCTAAGACTCGGTCCCCCACGTCCTCCCCCCTGTACGGCGGGACCCGTAGTGCCAGCTCACAGGTAGCCATCCTGGGTCCCTGACTGATGCTTGGGCCAGCCCCTGGGAGGTGTTTTGTAAGTGTCAGCACCGCCCCAGACTACTGGCTTTCTGCCTGTAACCTCTCCCTGCGGTTCAAGAGCCTGTCCTCCAGAGGGCCCTTGGGAACATCCCAGCTCAAAAGCCACCACCCCTAAGCCGGGGACTCTGGGCCCCTGTGCACTGCCGGAGCTGGGCTGGGTGGCAGGGCCCAGCGGCTGCACGCGTATTTGAACAAGGAACTCGGAAGAAGGAGGGAGAGGTCAGACACAGGTCCTCTGCCCTGCTTCTATCTCCTGGCCTGGGGGCCCCGGGGGTCCCGGGGGCAAGCGATTTTTATTCCCTGTAAGCCCAGCACTGCCCACCCTCGATGAATGAGTCTCCACTGAACAGCGAGGTCTGGGGCTCCTGCCGCAGGCAGGGTCACTGGTGTGGACCAAGGCCTGCGGGCAGGAACAGACCTGGTGTGCAGCGCCAGCCATGAGCTGGGAGGCTGGATCAGAGGGGCGGAAGGGGACAGTGTCAAGCATGGACTAAGGCCAGATTTAAGGACCTGGGCCCAACCGTGGTCCCTGGCCAGCTGTTGGCATATGTGCCGTGCCCAGTGCCCTCTGCCCCGATGAGGCCCCTGGGCTGGTCCCTTCTCCCACTTTTCCTTCTCCAAGCCACTGGCCACCGCTGGCCCAGCCTGGCTCCTGCTCCTGGTGGGGCCTCTATATTTAGGGCCTTGGCAGTTTCCAGGCTGTGGAAGGGGGAGGATCAGCGCAAACCCTGAAATAGCCCCGGGCCCGTCCCCAGGGCCACTGGGCGTGGGAGCCAGTGGGTCACCAGTCACCATGAGACTCAGCTCCTGCCTGGGTGCCCCAGGCACCCTAGGATGGGAGACGGTGGGAAGAAGCAGGACAGAGACAGGTGGGCTCGGGAAGCTGTCAGTGAGACGGAGCACAGCTGTGCCCTGTGCCCTTAAGGGGACCAAAAAGCCATGAGTGGAAGTGGCAGCCAGGCGGGTGGCCGCTAGGTGATGCTGGCCCTTCCTTAGAACTGTCTCAGTCAAGATGGGCCATCTTGGAAGAGGTGAGCTCCCCGTGCTCAGGAGTGTGCAAGCCCTGGCTGGAAGGGATGCTGCTCAGAGACAGGTTAGGAGCTGCTGAGGCCCTGTGGGTCAGGCTCGCTGCTGCCCCCGCCTCCAGCACTCAGGGAGGGCCTCCTGTCATCTCAAACCGCTGCCATGCCTGAGCCAAATGCTTTGCATGGCATTTGCGAGGCTCAGTCCCCACTGAGCCTCACAGCAAGCTTGCGGCTTGGGTCCAGCTAGAACGCATAGCCTGTCAGCAGCAGAGTGGATCTGAATCCTGACTTCTCGCCCTATGCTGTGTGGCCTTTGCAAAGGATTTCTGCGTTCTGAGCCTCAGTTTCCTCATCTACAAAAGGAGCTTATCTGCCTTATAGGGCTAATAAAAGGATTAAATGAGAACACCCCTGAATCTCCCCTACTGTGGACCAGGTGTCCCTCCGGGCACCCAGAATGCCAGGATGAATGAGTCATGGTTCCTGCCCTCACAGTCACGTGGTGCACGCAGCCCAGGAAGGAGCACTTGCTAGCAAGGGATTTGTCCTAACTCTAGCTGACCCAAAGTGCTGGAGGGCACAGAACAGGGCAGAGAATCCCGCCCAAGGGCACCAGGGAAAGCCTGGAGAGGAGAAGTTTGAAAGGGGTTCTGAAGGATGAATAGGAGTTTTCTGGTAGACTCTGAAGGGGAGTGTTTGAAGGCAGAAGACCCATATGTGCAAAAGCAAGGCAGTGAAAGCCAGTAGCCCAGATGTGAGGGGCTGAGGTGGTGCTGGTTCACAGCTGGATTTAAGAGATGGCTGACAGGTCAGAGCTGTGTACACCGCTGAAGGCAAAGGAGAGGAGGCGGGGGGAGGTGAAGAGGTGAGTAGGCAAGACGGCAGGGCAAGGAAGACGTTCTGGAGGCAGAAATGACAAAACTTGGTGGCCCTTTCCCTGGGGCTGGAGGCACCTGGGCGGAGTCGCATGGCTGTGCAGAGGCACGACAGGAAACCAGGCACCATGGCTCCCAGGTAGGCAGAACCCACAGTTTCACTGCCCCAAGCTGGTGAGAGCCTAGAGTCAGGCCCTAGAGCCAGCGCTGCCAGGATGGGGAGGGAGGCGACAGACGGAGGGGCTGCTCCTCCCAGCCGCCAGCAGCCAGAGAGGCCAAGCTGACCTAGATACCCATGCCAGCGTGGGGGGGGCTTCGAGGCTGGGCCTGGAGGCTGAGACCCTTCTCAGAGCTCATCTGCCCACCCATCCCAGAGACCACAATCCCAGCTCCTGCCCCAACTCCCCCCAACGCAGGGAAACCCACCTTGAGACAGCCCACCCCCCGCACCCTCCCCTCACGCATTGCCATGGCAACTGCTGAGCCTGGCCTCGTCAGGCCCAGGGGGCCTTGAACTGGAACCGCTCGCGGCGCTGAGCATGCTGGGAAACTCAAGGGGGCCACTGTGCTCGTGAGGGAGTCGCCCCTGCCCCTCCTCCTGCACCCCGCTCCCTCAGGCCACTTCTCCGCATCCAGGAGCCCGCAGAGGAGTCCGGGGCTGGGGAGGCTATGGCCCAGCAGACTTTGGACCCTATGCTGCCTCCGGGCTCGCCCGCCCCCTCCAGCACCCCTCAAGCTTTGTACTTTCCACCACCCTTCTCTGACAGGGATTTCCACTTCTGTTCCCGAGAGAGGAAACTGAGGCTTAGGGGACAGGGAGCTGCCTAAAGCGCTATATTACCAGCAACTGGATCAGGCAGCTCAGCCCTGGCACCTACTGAGAAGAGTGGGACAGGAGGCTCTGGAAACCTCCTTAAATCTGGCCAGGGATCAGGGGAAATGCTAGATGTCTGTGCTTGTTAGACGACCTAGACTCAAGACCTTGCTCTGCCACTTGGAGCCAGCAGGTCACGTCTCTAAGCCTTGGTATCCACATCTGTAAAATGGAACTGTGAGAAACGCCTTGCCAGGTGGCTGTAAGGATTAAAGACAATGGCTCAGGTAAGCTCCAGGGCACAACAGGAGCTAGTACCCAGACAGCCCATCCCGCTGGGGTCCTGGCCTCCTGACCTACAGGTCCACTTTTCAGACCAGCCCCTCCCTTCCCAAATGCACAGCAGGAAGCCCCAGGACCATCCCTGGGCCCCAGGGCGTTTCAGGTGCACACTCCCAGGTACTAAGGGTTCCAGAACTGCCAAGGAAGGACTCCCCCCCTCCCCCGTTTCAGGAGGGCCCTCCACCTCCTCCAGCCACACCCCCTGGTCTTGCACAGAGACGCCTGCCCTTCCCCACCGCCTCCTCGCCCAGCTTCATCCTACCAAAGCTCCCTCTCCTCTCGAGCCTCCATTCTCTCCCTCTTCCTTTACTAAGGCTCCCGCCCACCCGAGATCGCTGCCGTTTCTCAGTCCCCAGCTCTTCCCTGTCACCCTCGTCGGGTGCTCTCAGCAAATCTCACCGCCCCCATTTGCCTGTCAGTCTCCTACTGCAGCCACACTCGCCACACACACCACACCTTCGCCGCTGCTCTACTTATGGGGACACCGTGTGGACCCCAAAAAGATCAGGGATAAGGGACAGCGCCCCCCTGGAAAGTTGGGGTTCCCGCCCCCCAGCCCCGCTCACATGTCCTTGGCGGGCAGGTTCTTCCCCTCCACGATGCGGATGGACAGCGAGCTGCGCTTGGCCATCGCGGGTTCGCAGCGCAAGGTCCTGGCCCGGGGGAGCCGGACGTCAGGGTCCAGCACAGTCGCAGGCAGGCAGACAGGCAGGCAGGCAGGCAGACGCTGGACTGGGCGCCGAGGGGGGGGCGGGCCCCACTGGGCGGGGGAGGTAAGCGCGGGGGGCGGGGGAATCGCTTCCACTTCATTCACCCCCGCCCCCGCCCCACGTGCCAGGGGACGGGGACACTGCGTCCGCGCGGACCAATCGGCGTCCGGGGCTCCCAGGGTGGGCGGGGCCGGGCCGCAGCGCTCATTGGGCACCTGGGGCGGTGTAGGGGAGGGGCCGGCGCGGCGGGAGCCGAGGGGCATGGGGCGCCCCTTGAGGCGAGTGGAGACGCAGGTTGCCTGTTGACCTGCGCCACGGGCACGTGTGGGCGGCAGGCGTGGTCTGAGTGCCTGGCTGTGGGCCGGAGGGCGCGCTGGGAGGCGTGGGCAACTGGCAGGGGTGCGCAGGCGGGGTCATGTGAGGAGGACAGCCCTGGCCGCCAGAGGCCAGAGCGTGGGAGGCCCTGTAAAGGTGCAAATGGAATGAATGAATAATCGGGTGAATTTTGCAAACAATAGGAGGATTTGTGTTAGAGTCGCGGGGACCCAGAAGGAGGTGAGGAAGGGCAGCCCAGAGGTTTGGGAGAATCCAGAGATTGTGGGGGCCAGTCTAAAAGACCTGGATTATTTAGGGGAACCCGTCTGGGGGGAGGGAGCTTCCTTAGCTGTCTCATTTATGCCTTTTTAATCCCCAGAGTGAGAACCCAGAGGAGGCGCTCGGGTTCACAGAGAGGAAATTACTTGCTGGAGTTCAAGAAGCTGGCCCCAGGCGGGGCTAAGCAGGCCCTACCCGGAACTCCATGACCGAGGCCTTGCCGCTGGGACACTATCCTTCTCCCAGGCTCTGCATCCAAAGCCGAGTTTCTAGAATTGTCTCCCTTCCCAGATCGAGAGGTCCCAGTACTAGGGCTGGCACAGTGGCAACTGGCCCTGGGCAGTGGGCACCCCTGGAAGGTATTTCCCCAAGCAGACCTGGGTCCCAGCCCTAGTGCCACCTCTCTCTTGCTGGGTGATGCAGGGTGGCTTCCTGAACCTCCCTCAGCTGGTTGCATCTCATTACCTGCAGAGAGGGAACAGTGACACCTGCCACAGACACCCAGGACACGCCCTGTGTGGGGGTGCCTAGCACAGGTTCTGTTTTCTCTTACATTCTGTTTTCTCTATATACTGCATGTGCATTTTACAAATTTCAAAAACTATCGAAGGTTTACAGTGCTTTCAATGAAAAGTCAGTCTCCTTTCCTAGCCACACAAATTCCCTCCCCCAGCATCCACTATTCTTTTTTTAAAACTATTTTTAATTGTAATTTTGTGTGTGTGTGTGTGGTCAGCCCTGCAGCATGCAGAAGTTCTGGGGCCAGAGATCAAACCCATGCCACAGCGGTGACTGGAGTCACAGCAGTGACAATGCCTTAACCTGTGCTACCAGGGATCCCGGCACCTACTCTTCTTGATCCCTGTACGCCCTTCTGGACAGTTTCTGCTTTCAGTGCATCAGCAGACATATTTTTTTTCTTTTACACACAAAGACGAGCTGAGTGGTTACATCCAGACTTTCAGTTATGGGATCTTTGAGAGCTGGGCACACCCATACACAAAAAGCCGTTTACCCTGTTCTCTTTGCCGTTTACCCAGTTTCACGTTGTGTGAGGGTACCATCCATCACGTCTTTGATGTCCTCTGTTGGTGGTTGGGCAGGCTGTCGCCGTCATTTGCTTTCACCAAACAATAGCACTACTCCCACGTCATTTGGCATGTGAGCAAATGTAGCCAAGGAGAAATTCCTAGAAGTGGAATCCCTGGGGCAGAAGACATGTGCGGGTGGGACTTCCGCAGGCTTTGCCAAATTTCCTGCCGCAGTGGCTGTTCCGGTGTACTCAGCGACCAACATGCAGGCGAGTGCCAGTTCCCCCGTCCTGGCTAGCACACTTGTTATCAGCCTGTGATCTTTGGCTAAGCGATTAGTGGGAACCTAATTGTTTCTCAGGGTACTCAGGGCTGTTTTTCCAGGTGGTTTATCAGGGCCATTATCAGTCATCCTCCGTTACTAAGATTTGTCTCTTCTGCCTGGTCTTCCTTCAGCCGTGTCCCCCGACCCCTGAGTGTGGGTCAGGTCACTTGGGGAGTGAGGAGCTTTGTTGGTTTCTGGTAGATCAGGGGCTCACCATCCCCCGCCCACACTGTGGGTGGGGGCAGGGACGGCCTCTGTCAAGGTGAGTGTTTGGGTGTTGCTGCAGGCTCTTCTCTGTACCTAGCCTGGAGACATGCACCAAAGCAGAGCCAGAGAAGCCCAGCCTGGGCTTCTTTTGTCTGCTTCAGGAGCCAGTCCTTGCTTACCTCCAGTGTTGGGGAGCTTACGCCCTCCAAAGCAGCCCTGTCTGTCTTCAAACTATTCCAGCCCTGAGCAAGGCCTGGACCCCCACCTCCTGACCCGCCAGAGTGGCCCTTAGGGCCTAAACTGTTGCTGTTCTCCCCAAAGCCTTCAGCTCACTGAGCCCCAAGCCAGGCTCCCCTCCCCCCCACTCAATTCTAGATCCCACGCCTACCTGATCATTGTCCCCTAGAGAGACTCCACTTTGCTATGGGCTCTTCTGGAATGTAGCTTCCAGAGTGGATCTGAGCCTCCCTGCTGTGCTCGGTGCTACACAGAACAGACATGAACAGATAAAACCCTCCCTTCTTCTGGGCACTAGACCTTTAATGATGTCACTCAAAATCCCCTTAGCTTTGGGGGGCCGCACCTCCCTGGTTTCTGGTTCCTGACTCATTGAAACAGAAAAGGGTTCACTAGAGGCCACTGAGTGTGTCAGATTCTCCGGGAGAGCCAGAGAAGCAGGCTCAAAGGCCACACCTAGCCAGGAACAATGCCCCAAATCACATGCCAGAAGTGGCTTGGTGCAGACACCCCCACCATCACCCTGGCCAGACACCTCTTTTCAGGCCAGCCCTGGACACTGGATGCTGCCACCACAACTGCTACACAGCTGCATCTCCATGTCCCCTTGGAGCTGGGAAAGCCGTGACGGCATTGCCAGCGTCTGTGCTGGGAGCAGGGGAGGCCCTGACAGAGGGAGGGCGTTCGGGTGCTGGGCATCTCCGAGGGTGACAGCAGTCCCTGCAGGGTCTTGAACTTCTCCACACTGTGCTCCAGCTGATGTCCTTTAGTAGCTATGGGATTCCGCCTGGACTCCGGCACCCATATAGTTTCTCATTTGGTTCTCATGACAGCCTGTGCCTGGGTGCTGTCACCCCAGTCCCCCTGAGGTTTCCGCAGTCCTGCAAACCTCCACTCCAGAAGGAAAGTCTCAGGCTGTTCCCACCCCCACCCCCGCGAGGCCCTTCCCTCTGCACTGCCTGGTCCCCAGCCCTGGGGCCTCGGAGCACGGGGACTCCTGGGGCGGAATAGGGTCAACCCAGGGGATTCAGCCAGGGAGGAGAGCCAAGCTTCCAGCATGTTCCCAGAACCCAGTCTCTGGAGGGTGTGAATCAGAGGGTAAGGCTGGGGGGGGAGCTCGGCCTGGCTCCACCATAAGTCTAGACCTCCATCAGTGGCGGGGACAGGAGTACAGCGGGGATCCATTTCCTGAGCGGACCACTGCTCTCTTTTCCTGTTTCCCTTATTTATTCAGTTATTCTTTCACTCGTCATTCACTCAGCCAGCTGCTTATGATTCGGCATTCACTGGCCTGTGCTGGGCACTGGGGATCTGTGGGAAAACCAGCTGCCCTCAAGGGGTTCACAGTCAACGGGAAGAGACGGACGTAAAAGGGCAGGGAAGTGCTACAGCAGAGAAATGAATGAAGAATACGGAGGGAGGGGGCCTGGGATCTTCCAAGAGCCAGCGACACGTGAGCTGGGTCTCAAAGGATATGCAGGTGTGCAGGATCTAGTCCAGGTGGGAAGAGGGCCTCCAGGGGAGGGGGCAGCCAGAGCCAAAGTGTGCAGCCTTGGGAGTTCCCGCTGTGGCTCAGCAGTAAGGAACCAGACTAGTATCCATGATGACGCGGGTTCCATCCCTGGTCTCGCTCAGTGTGTTAAGGATCTGGCATTGCCATGAGCTGTGGTGTAGGTCACAGACGCAGCTCAGGTTCTGCATTGCGGTGGCTGTGGCGTAGGTTAGTAGCTGCGCCTCTGATTCAACCCCTGGCCTGGGAACTTCCATGTGCTGCAGGTTCAGTCCTAAAAAACAAAACAAAACCAAGTATGCAGGCTTGATGAAGGCTGGGGTTTTCTGGAAACATCCAAGAGGTTGGAGGCTTTTGGTACCTGAGATTGGAAGGGCTGATAGGAATCAGCCAATTAAGGGCCTTGACGGCTGAGGGCAAAGCTTGGATGTTTTCCTGGGCAGGGTTTGGAGCCAAAGAGTGACTTGGACAGACCTGGGTGCTGGAAATTCAGTAGGCTGACATTTTGAAATGTTAGCATGCGGGTCTCCTCCCCCGCCCTGGAACTTCCTGTACTCTAACCCACGTGGTCAGTTGAATGGGGTACCTCTGCCCACATAGTTTGAAGGACCCACAGAAATGCTTCAGTTTCTTTTTAGAATCATAAGAAACAATGAATAGGATAGCAATGAATATCTAACAATGAATTCAGCCTGGGTTGCATCCGTCTTTATACCAAAGTGGTCATAAACAGACGTTTTACGATCTTGACCCACACCAGCAAAAGTGCCTAAGGCTTGTGAAGGTCTTAGTGTCCCTGACACAGGACAGGAGGTAGCACTTGAGCCTCAAAGAATGTCCATGAAATTCATGGCAAATTAATAACATTGAAAGAGAAAGCAAGTTGCAGATTCTGGGTTTTCGAGCATTAGAGAGGACTTGGAGGGGCCGAGAGGACTGGCTACGTGTCCAGCCTCCGCCAGGGATGGAGAAAGAGACTTAGACAAAGGCGAGCTCCTGGGTGCTACCCCAGGGAGGGCGTCAGATCCAAATTGGCTGAGAGGAAAAGTGCTGAGATGAAAAGTGAGCGTTCGATTGATATCACATTGAATGATGGGAAAATAAAATTGTATTTCTGGAGCTCCTGAGCTTGTGTATTGCATGCCTTGCCCATCACACAGAGCTGGTTTTGGACTTGCATGAGCCAGGGCTCCACTCCACACCCCAATAAACATTTAGAAAGACACCCAGGAGTGTCTGCTGTGGCTCAGTGGTTAACGAACCTGATTAGTATCCATGAGGATGCGGGTTCGATCCCTGACCTTGCTCAGTGCATTAAGGATCTGGTGTTGCCGTGAGCTGTGGTGTAGGTCACAGACGTGGCTTGGATCCCGTGTAGCTGTGGCTGTGGCGTAGGCCGGCGGCTACGGCTCTGATTTGACCCCTAGCCTGGGAACTTCCATATGCCGTGGGTGAGTCCTAAAAAGACAGAAAAAAAAAAGGACACCCAATGCGGGGCGGGGGACATGGAGATAGTCTAAAGGCACAAACTTGCATTTATAAGAGAAGTAAGTCCTGGGAAGGTCACGTACAGCATGGTGACTACAGTTAGTTAAGAGACTAGATCTTTAAAGCTCTCATCACACGGAAGAAAAACGTAACTATTTGTGGGGATGGATGGGAACTAAACTTAACTGCAGGAGTCGTTTCACAATATAGATCAATATCAAATCATTAACCTAAAACAAACACCATGTTGCGCGTCAATTATTATCTCAATAAAACTGGAAAATAAATAAAAATGCACCCGTACCAGGTTTCTCAAAAGATTAAAAATAGGCTTATCATGGGACCCAGCAACCCCACTTTGGGGTGTACATCTAGAAGAACTGAAAACAGGGTTTTGAAGAGATATTTGCACACCCTGTTCACTGCAGCATTTTTCACAATAGTGAAGACGTAGAAGCAATCTTAGTGTTCACTGATGGACAAATGGATGCGGGTTCCACCCCTGGCCTTGCTCAGTGGGTTAAGGATCTGGCATTGCCGTGAGCTGTGGTGTAGGCCACATGTGCGGCTCAGATCCAGTGTTGCTGTGGCTGTGGCGCAGGCCGGCAGCTGTAGCTCCGATTTGACCCCTAGCCTGGGAACCTCCATATGCCCTAAAAAGAAGGAACGAAAGGGAAGGGAACCCAGACATTTGCTACGTGAACTAACCTGGAGGACACGATGCTAAGTGAAGTAAGCCAGTTACAAAAGGCAAATACTGTGCAATTCTACTTACCTGGGGTGTCCAGTGCAGTCAACTCAGAAAGTGAAGCAGTGCTTTCCAGGGTTCTAGCCTGAGAGGGGGAGAATGGGGAGTGGTCATTTAATGGGTATAGGGTTTAAGTTTCGCAAGATGATAAACTTCGGAAGATCTGTTACCCAGCAACATAAATATGCTTAACACTATGGAACTGTACACATAGAAATGGTTATGGTGATGCATTTTATGTTCCACGTTTCTTGTTTGTTTTTGGCAGAACCCAAGGCATGGGGAAGTTCCCGGGCCAGGGGTGGAACCTCACCACTGTTTCCACCCGTGTCACAGCTGTCGCAGCCTCGCATGCTTAATGATGCACTGTGCCACAAAAGAACTTCCAACGTGCGTTTGTTTTACAGTTTACAAAATGCAAATATATCCCAAATTTGTATGCATTTTTTTTTTTTTTTTTTGCTTTTTAGGGCCGCACTCACGGCATGTGGAGGTTCCCAGGCTAGGGGTCAAATTGGAGCTGTAGTCACCGGCCTGCACCACAGCCACAGCAATGCCAGATCCGAGCCACGTCGTGACCTACACACAGCTCATGGCAACGCCAGATCGTCAACCCACTGAGCAAGGCCAGGGATCGAACCCACAACCTCATGGGTCCTAGTTGGATTCTTTAACCTCTACACCACAACGGGAACTCTCTATATGCATTTCTTTAGTCGTAAAAATATTTGAAAATAATTTTTTTTTTTTTTGCCTTTCGTCGTTTTAGGGCCGCACCCGCAGCATATGGAGGTTCCCAGGATAGGGGTCTAATAGGAGCTGTGGTCACCGGTCTATGCCACAGCCACAACAATGCGGGATCTGAGCCGCGTCTGCAACCTACACCACAGCTCACGGCAACACTGGATCCGTAACCCACTGAGCAATGCCAGGGATTGAACCCGCAACCTCATCGTTCCTAGTCGGATTCGTCAACCGCTGCGCCATGATGGGAACTCCTGAAAAGAATTTTATAACTTGGCTTTTGAAGCTCTTGGGGTTCAAGGAACTCATTTGATTTGCCACGGGCTTTGATTTCTCCACAAACATCATGTGTTCTTAGGAATCTTGCAGATTCTTCCAAAGTGAGAAAATGTGACCTAAAATTGTTTTCATACACAGTGACACATCCTAAAACGCTAAATTTAACACTGGATGAAGCTGAGTGTTATATTTAGAAGAAATTTAAGTAAAGGTTTTACTATTTAACAATTTTTTATACTACCATATAGAAAATAGCCAGCAAGGGCCTGATGTCTAGCATAGGGAACTCCACTCAGTATTCTATAATAAACTCTATGGGAAAAGACTCTGAAAAAGAATAGCTATATGTATATGTAAAACCGAGTCACTTTGCTATACACCTAAAACTAACACAACATTATAAATCAACTATACGCCAATACAAAATAAAATTAAAATAAAACAAAATAGGGAGTTCCCATGGTGGCTCAGTAGTAATGAACCCGACTAGTATCCATGAGGATTTGGTTTTGATCCCTGGCCTCGCTCAGTGGGTTAAGGATCTGGTGTTGCCATGAGCTGCGGTGTAGGTTGCAGATGCGGCTCAGATCCCACCTTGCTGTCGCTGCAGCTCCAATTCGACCCCTAGCCTGGGAACTTCCATAGGCTGCAGGTATGGCCCTAAAAAGCAAAAACTAAAAACTAAAAAAAAAATATATATATATATATATATATTTTGAAGCCAGTGCCCTCCCCTTCCCCAGATCTTGAGGATTTTAATGAGCTGGATATTCCACGCCCACAGGGCAGCCCAGGGAAAACTGTTCCTCCCCAGAGGAAAGGCCCTCCGGTGCGGCCCTTCTGTGCCCCCTCGCCCCGGCCAAGCTGGCCAAGTACCGGCCAGGCCCCAGGAGGAGATTCCTGGGAGGAGTCAGGACCCTGAAAGATAGGGCCTGCAGGGGGGTGCTGTGAGTTAGAGAGAAAGCGGGCCAGAGGAAGGAGCAGGGCGTGGGGCGGGAGCGGTGGACGTGCTGAGGGCAGCCCCACGCAGCGGTCAGGGGGGCCCAGCCATGGACCCACTAATGCCAGGCACCGAGCTCTGGACTGAGCGCAGGGCCACAGGGAGCCCTGGCAAACTCCGGGCTGAGTGACAGCAGTGTGTCAGGAAGTTTGAACTGGCCAGTTGTGAGATGCCTGGAAGGGGCAGGCTGAGAGGCAGACAGAGGCCACGGCAACACCGGATCAGAACCGCGTCTTGGTCCTACACCACAGCTTGCAGCAACGCCAGGTCCTTAACCTGCTGAGCCACAATGGGAACTCCAAGGCCAGTGGGGCTCGGTCTCCAGCTTCCCCCTGCCTCGCCAATCCCAACACCCCCACCTGCCCTGTTTAGACAGAGAGCATTAAATAGTTTTAAAACCCAGGCCCACAGTAAAGAGTGTGAGCCCTGGAACCAGACCCCTGAGTTCAAATCCCGGCTCCGCTGCTGCAGCAGGACCTGCTGCGTGATTGTGGGCAACTAAGTCAGCTTCTCTGGCCCTCATCTGGCTGATCTGTAAAGTGGGGCGATGGTGGCCACCCCACAGAGTGGCTATGAATGGAGTCTGCAGATGTCAGTGGACCTCAGGCGGCACATATCCATGCTAAGAACGTTGGGGTCATCCTCTCGGTCCCCACAAGGGCCAGGGGCTGTTCCCGTCACCCTTTTTATGGACGGGAAACCAGAGACCAAGCCCCTACTATGTGCGGGCCATGCCTCAGCGCTCTGAATCCCCACCAAAACTCTGGCGTTATGTCTGCCTTTACCTGCAGCATGTGGAAGTTCCCAGGCTAGGGCTCGAGTCACAGCTGTGGCTAAGGCCACAGCCACAGCCACGCCAGACCTGAGCTGCATCTGCGACCCACACCACAGCTTACAGCAACGCTGGATCCTTAACCCATGGAGTGAGGCCCGGGATCGAACCCACATCCTCATGGATACTAGTCGAATTCGTTACCTCTGAGCAACAACAGGAATTCCCACATCTGCTTTGGAGACAGGGAGCTGCAAGGTCACTTTGACAAAGTCACCCACTCCTAGCCTGGCCCCCACCCTCCCTGGGAGGACAGAGAAAAAGACCCTGCTTAGAGCGAAAGAGACACAGGTGGGAAAAAAACAGAAGCAGAGAGACAAACAGACAGACTGGAAGTCAGAAAAAGAAAATCCAGAGACAGAGGGAACATTCTAGATCCCAACTGAGGTGGAGGCAAAGTGAAGGCGAGTGTCCCCCCCTTCTCCCCAGGGAGCTCTTTTGCAGGTTGCGGGGGAGGTGGCAGGTCCCTTGGGCCATGCCAAGGTGGCCAAGAATAGCTTCAGGCAGCAGCCCAGGTGGGCAGAGGCTGACCCGTGTCCCTGAGGTGTCCTGGGGCTCCCAACAGTGACGGAGCTGCCCGAGGGAGCACAAAAGTCCCCTTCCTCTGAGGCCTCCCCAGAGCTGCAGTCACCTAAGTCCCTCAGCCCCAGCCCCGTGGGTGAAACCTGCCCCCTCCCAGAGTGGGAAACAGGCAAGTGAAAAACCAGGGGTCCTGGCTGTTGAAACGTCAAGGCTGAGGGGCCATCATCTTGGGTCCAGATCTCTGTTCTGGTCTTGGGAGCAACCAAGGGCGCCCTCTTCTTGTGGAGGGCAGAGACGTTCCCAGTGGGCTGCCTGGAGGAGGTGGCACCAGGCTGGACCTGGAGCAGTAGGGCTGGGGCCGGGAGGTGGGGCAAAGGGGCCAGGCACAGCTTTCCAGAGACCTCCTGAGCAGAGACGGTCCAGGGCCAGGGGGTGGAGAGGAGGGTGTGACTCCGGGGAGATGCTGGCCTCCAGCGCCCTGGCCGAGTCTCTCCCGGCTCCAAGGCGGGGGACGGGGCTTGGCATGGGGCCAGCACAGCCGCAGCCGGAATATAAACCTGTCGTGGCTTCTGGCGCCACCACCTCCCCACTCCAGCTCCGGACGGGACCCTGGCCAGGCTGACGGAAACCAGGAGCCTTGGAGCCGCGGGGCTGCGGAGGCGGGGGGCGCAGGCCCGGGAGGCGGCTCCTAGGTCCCAGCCCTTCGCCTGCGCGCCTGCGCGGAGGGGTCGTGCTCGCGCCTCACACCTGCTCAGCGCGCTCCTCCGCCGCCGCCACCAGCGTCTCCGCTTCCACGGCTCCGGCGCACGGTGTGTGCTACCGAGTTCAGACTCGTACTGCGCTGCGAGACAGGCCACGAAATGGAGAGACGAGTGGGCGGCACGAGGAACAGTGTCCACTTGGGAAGCCAGCAGACCAGGAAGGGGGTCGACTAAGCGTCTTAGGCAGCCGCCTTCCGCCTCAAGCTTCTTTTATACTGAAAGGGGCGGGGCGGGGCGCTGACGCCCGGAGGGCTTCACGTTCCGTCCGGCCGTGCGCAGGTGGGCCTGCTCGGGAGGTTTCCTGGGAGCTGAACAAGGTTCTTAGCTTAACGCTCACTACCTGGGAGGCAGGGCTCCCAGAGATGGGCCATTATGTGTCATAAAAGCTTATAGACAACATCCCTGTAGTGATTAATTTCTAATAGAATACAAAGATTCTTCGGTAATTTTTTTTTTTTTTTTGGCTGCCCCTGGGCATATGGAGTTCCAGGCCCAGGGATCAGATCCAAACCTCAGTTGCCACCTAAGCCAAATCTTTAACCCACCACGCCGGGCTGGGAATCGAACGTGCGGCCCAGCACTCTCAAGACGCCACCAATCGCGTTACACCACAGCAGGAACTCCAAAGGTTCTTCCCTATTACATGGGCACTTGGGACCCTGGTCTCTGGGGGCCCTCTAGCCCTCAGCTCACAAGGGTGCCCCTGCCTTAGCCACCCCCCAACCCCAGCAAGACCCCTGCTGTCCCTCCTACCGTCTCTGCTTCTGCTCTGCCGGGGACCTTCTGTGTGACTGTCCCTTCCCTCCCCCGCTGGACCCCACACAGACTTTTTC
The DNA here is from genome assembly GCA_004024745.2 of Catagonus wagneri. Lineage (NCBI taxonomy): Eukaryota > Metazoa > Chordata > Mammalia > Artiodactyla > Tayassuidae > Catagonus > Catagonus wagneri. The sequence goes on along the minus strand of PVHT021183640.1, from coordinate 186,679 downwards.
GGACCCATGACGCTGTCCTTGGCCTGAGTGAGGGGCAGCCAGGCTGACAGTGTGCGCAGGACAGGGGGACCAGGCCTCTCGGGGCAGTAGACAGCTCCCCACACCCAAAGCTCCTGGGGGGCGCAGGCCTCTGTTCCCCGCTGTGGCCGCAGTAGTGCACAGTGCCAGACGCCTGCTGAATAAACGTGGGTCCCTTTTCTTACAGTGAGACACACTGATGAATTTTTACACGTGCATACAGCTGAGTGACTACCACTCAGATCAAGATTTAGAACATTTGGGAGATCAAGATTTAGAACATTTGGGAGTTCTTTTACGGTGCAGCAGGCTAAGGATGCAGCATTGTCGCTGCAGTTGCGAGGGTCACTGCTGTGGTGTGGGTATGACCCCTGGCCTGGGGACTTCTACATGCTGTTGGTGTGGCCAAAAGAAATATATATATATTTTTTTTCATTTTTGCCTGCCCCTTGGCATACGGAGTTCCCGGGCTAGGGATCAGATCTGAGCTGCAGTTGTGACCCAAGCCACAGCTGTGGCGAGGCCAGATTCTTAACCCACTGGGCTGGGCTGGGGATCAAACCTGCATCCCAGTGCTCCCAAGTCACCGCTGGTCCTGTTGTGCCACAGTGGGAGCTCCAAAAATAATTTAAAAAAAATTTTTTTTTTGTCTTCTGTCATTTTAGGGCCGCAACCGCGGCATGTGGAGGTTCCCAGGCTAGGGGTCTAATCGGAGCTGTAACTGCCGGCCTAAGCCAGAGTCACAGCAACACCAGATCCGAGCCGCGTCTGTGACCTACACCACAGCTCACAGCAACGCTGGATCCTTAACCCACTGAGCGAGGCCAGGGATCGAACCCACAACCTCATGGTTCCTAGTCTGATTTGTTTCTGCTGCGCCACGATGGGAACTCCCAAAAATAATTTTTAATTTAAAAATAGGAGTTCCCGTTGTGGCTCAGCAGGTTAAGGACCTCTGTGCGGATGGTCAGGTTAAGTTCTGTTAGCGTCCCTGTGAGAATGTGGGTTAGATCCTTGGCTTCACTCAGTGGGTTAAGGATCCAACGTTCTGTGGCTGTGGGATAGGCCTGCAGCTTCAGTTCACCTCCTAGCCTGGGAACTTGCATAAGCTGCAGGTGCAGCCATAAAAACAAACAAATAAAAACTTTAAATTAAAAATAAAAAGATCTAGAACACTTGCAGCCCCAGGAGGCTTCCTTCTGTGCCCCAGTCCAAGGACAGCCTCGCCCCCGTTTGATCTATGGGTGGGGTCACACAGGGTTGACTCCTCTGCATCGGGCTTCCCTTACTCAGTGTATTAACCTCCAGGTCAGTCACTCACGTGGTTGCCTGGGTCAACCCATCCACGCTTCGTCATTGCTGAGCGGTGCTCCACCGTGTCGATGGAGCTCCCATGATGCATTTCACCAGTGGATGGACACCTGTACTGACTAGGTCCCATCACAAATAATGCTGCTATGAGTGTTCTTGCTTCTTTTTTCTTTTTTATAGCTGCACCTGCGGTGTATGGACATTGCTGGGCTACGAGTCGAATCAGAGCTGCAGCTGCCGGCCACAGCCACAGCCACAGCCACAGCTACAGCCACGCCAGATCCGAGCCATGTCTGCAACCTAGGCCACCGCTTGCGGCCACACCAGATCCTTAACCCATTGAGCAAGGCCAGGGATAGAACCTCCATCCTCATGGATACTAGTCGGGTTCTTCACCCATTGAGCCACGACGGGAACTCCGGCCTGCAGCTTTTCACCACTTGAGGCCTTCCTGCGGGCTTGGCATGCCTCTGCGTCCAGGTGAGACTAAGAACGTGGTCTTCCCTCCACCTCGGCCAAATGAGCCTTCAGTTTAAGGCAGGCCAGCTGGGACAATGTCACGGCCAGCCATGGCCACATCGGCCACCCTCCCCAGACCCTGCAAGCCCAGGGGAGCGAGTCCATGGTGGGAAGAGAAGGGTTCTTTCGGCCGGTCAAGGCAAAGAAGGCCCCTGGTTGGTGTCTGACATTCTCGGAGACGCCTCAGGGGCCCGCTGGCTGGTCGGAGGGGCCAAGCCATGGCCCTGGGGCGGCAGGCAAGCAGGCTCTGTGACCAGAGATGCCATCGCCCATCCCGCTCTTGGCCCTCAGCCCAGACTCAGGTTCCTCTCTTCCCAGAAGTCCATCCCCCTGAGTGGTGTTCCGTGCTTAGCCCTCATTAACCTCCTGAACCTTCCAGAAAGGAGTGGAAACGCCCGGCCTCATCTTCCCACGGAGGAAGCCAGGGGCGGGAGTGGGAGAAGGACAGAGGACCCCCCTGGCTGCTGCCCAGATCAGAGGCAGAGGTCAGGGAGCTGGGCACCCCGGCCTCCCGTCGAGGGCCCTGCAGTGCCCTCCCCTCCCCTCCAGCAGAGTTCTGAGACCCCCCCACCCTGGCCCGGCCCCCACTGTGTTCCCACCCTCTGTGCTCCCCACCCAGTGGTACTTACCACGTCCGCATGTCTTCATCTGTGAAACGGCGCTAGTCCCGGGCTTGCCCAAGGACTTGAGCGCTCATGGATGCGAATTGTCCAGGCCTGTTCCTGGTGTCCAGTAGGGGCTGGACAAGGGTCAGCCCCTCCTCTGAGTCACTGTGCCTCTGTGTGTGGCCTTCGCTGGGTTGAGGGGGATTGGCAAGGGGCTCTGAGTCTCCCCGTCTCTGTTTCCGTTGCTCCCCATCTCTCTGTCTCACTCCCTTTGTCCTCGGTCCTGGGGACGGATGGAGAGTCAGCTTTGCGGGCGGCCAGGAGATGTGCTGGGAGTCCTTGAGATTCAGAGGAGACAGATACTTGAAGAGGGAGTTCCCTGGTGGCTCAGAGGGGTAAGGATCTGGCATTGGTCACTGCAGTGGTTCGAGTTTGATGACTGGCCTTGAAATTCCACGTGCCTCAGACACAGCCAAAAAAACCAAACCAAGCCAAGCCAAACCCAAACCACCAAACCAAGACAAAAAAATTGGTAGTGGAAGGAAGTCACAGGTGGCCACAAAATCACTCAGAGGAGCTGGGCTTGAAGGATCAGGAGGATCTGGGCCCCAGGTGAGGGGGTGGGAGGCAGGAACAGCAGCAGGGGGGCGAAAGGAACAGCATTTGTGAGCCCTGAGCCGTCAGGACGACACCAGGACCTTGGGCCTGACACTGGGCAGCTCAAACCCCCCCTCCCCGCCCCCCAACGGGCAGCACGGATCCTGCAAGTCCACGTCCCCAGCACCCCTGCGGGTCTCCAGGGCACCAGGGACACCCAGTGGGTCCTGGGGTGGGGGGGGCAGGCCACGCCCTCCACCCGGACTGTCCTCCTGCGAGGGGCCTCCCGACAGAGTGGCCGGGGCCCTGGAGAGACCCCTCTCTCAGGTCACACGCTTGCAGTTTGGTGTCCCAGGTGGAAAAGTCCCTCAGGGAGCGAGGCTGACGGGGGTCGGACCCGGAAGCAGCCCCCCTCCCAGACTTCAGACCAGCCGGGTCCTTTCTCTCCCGGGCCTCACGGCGGCCCCTGCCTGCCTAGGTCTGCACCCTTCTGGGCGAGCCAGCATTCCCAGGAGAACCCCAGCTCCACGCCGAGGAGGGGGTCCAAGTACACACTGCAGGGACAGGGGGCCACCTGGGCCCCTGCAGCAGGGACGGCCTGTGTCTGGAGGGGAGCCAGGCCATGGAGGGGGGAGCCCGGAGCAGGAGGGGCCCGGGCGACCCCCTCTGTAGCTGCCATTTGGGGCGACGGGCTACGAACAGTCCCCGTTCCTGACACGCATCATCTTTCTTCCTCTTCTTTCTGCTTCATTTGTGCCCTTTTCCCTACTGAGCCTGAGCCTGGCGCAGAAGCTGGCTCTTCTGATTTTGTCTTGTGTTTACTGAGCAATGCTCGTGCCCATCTCTGGGCCGGCTCAGAAGGTGTCCCCCCCGCCCCGCAGGAAGCGAGAGAGCTCCCGCGGCCTGTCGGAGTTAAAAATAGAGACAAAAGATGAGTGAGAGGCAGAGAAACACAGAGGGGGACACAGAGGGAGAGGGCGAGAGAGAGAGGAGAGGGAGGGAGCCAGAAAACCGGGGCAGAAAGAGGCAGCAGGTTAGCAGGTCCTGTGCCCTGATCCGTCTGTCCATCTGTCAGGCTGACGTCCGACGGCACATGGGCCACTGGGCGTCACTTCATGGCTCAAAGCCGTCATCCCCGAGTCTGTCTTCCCAGGTCTGTGCGCCAAGAGCTGGAGTGCTGAGTAGGTTGGCGTCCTGCACCCACTCCCAGCGGTCAGTGTCACCCCGCCCGTCCCTGCCCCCGGCAGCAGGGTCAGCATCTCCACCCTGTGACAGCCCCCTCGTCCTCTGTGCAAGCCTGGCTCCCGCTGATGCACGGCTGGCCTCCAGGGCCAGGACCGAAGTCAGTGACCGCCTGAGTGCGGGAACGAATGAATGAATGAGTGCAGGAGTGAAGGAACAGGAGTCCTGTTCGTGGATGAGAAGGCCGAGCAGGGTCAGGCTGGGTGCCGGGGCTGAGGCTGGGACGCAGACCCTCCCAGGGCCCTGGCACCACCCCGCACGGCTCTCCCTGAGAGCAGATCCCGTGACACTTCTCCGGAGCCCTCTCTGCTCCACAGGGTCACGGTCAGCGGCTTGACAGGGCCAGCCACCCTGGCTCGGGCCTTCCCCTCCAGCCAGTCCTGGACTCCCAGGCTTCCGAAGAGCGCAGGGAAGCAGGCACAGGCACGGCTGAGGCTCCTGTGGGAGCCTGGGGACAGAGGGTGGGGACATTCCATCCGCACTGTGGGCAGGGCCCAAGAAGCTGGCTTAAACTTTGTGGCCAGGCTGTACCTGTCACAGAAAGTGGTGTATGTCCCTTGTTGTTCGGGACAGAGGTTGACTGGGGTCTTCTCCAGAACTCGGCTTTGGGGCTGCAGGACCAGGGCACCAGGAGCGGGCTTGGGGCTGAGGGCAGCTCTGGGTTTGGCCCTGGGGTGGCATGGTGGCCTGAGGGGCCTCTGGGATACCTGGTCAGAGGCAGCCAGGATCCCTGTCCTCCATGACTCAGGGATCAGCTCCAGCAGAGACCCCTGCCCGCCCCCTGGGACAGGACTTTGTGGCCCCCTTTCTCTGGTCTGGGGACCACAAAGGTGAGGGAGGGTCCAATTCCACAGATTGGCACAAGGGCGGCCTGTGTCCCCTCTGTGATGTGACACAATAACACAGGCGTTCCCACTGCGGCACGGTGGGTTAAGGATCAGCTTTGCCATAGCTGCAGCATAGGACTGGGTTCGATCCGTGGCCCTGGAACTTCCATGTGCCATGGGTGTGGCCAAAAAAGAAAAAAAAAGAAAAGGAAGGAAGGAAGGGGAAAGAAAGAGAGAGAGAGGGAAAGAAAGAAAGAAAGAGAGAGGGAGAGAGAAAGGAAGGAAGGAAGGAAGGAAGGAAGGAAGGAAGGAAGGAAGGAAGGAAGGAAGGAAGGGGGAAAGAAAAAGAAAGAAAGAAGAGAAAGAAAGGACATGTTTAGTCTTGGTCCCAGCTCCTGGCACAGAGCTCTTAAAACCCTTGGGATTTTCTGAGTCCTGGGATAAGGGGAGCATCTTCCGTTATCTACAAGGAGCCCCTTCGGACCATCCGTGTTTATGCTAATAAGTTCCCTTTTTTTTTTTTTTTGGTCTTTTTGCCTTTTCTAGGGCCACACCCGCAGCATATGGAGGTTCCCAGGCTAGGGGTCTAACAGGAGCTGTAGCTGCCGGCCTTCGCCGCAGCCACAGCAATGCGGGATCCGAGCCGCGTCTGCAACCTACACCACAGCTCACGGCAACGCCGGATCCTTAACCCACTGAGCAAGGCCAGGGATCGAACCCGCAACCTTATGGTTCCTAGTCAGATTCGTTAACCACTGAGCCACGACGGGAACTCCCAACGAGTTCACTCTTGATGGGCCCCCAGACAGCTTTAGGATGGAACCAGCCATTGGATTAAAGGGCTGGAGCTCTTAGCTTTACCCCCCACCCCACAAGCGATCCCCAAGGAGGGCCCTGGGACTGGAGACTGAGTTCTGTCATCACTGGCCAGGGATTCGTCAGTCCTGCCTCTGTGACAGAACCTCCAGCGAGACCCCAGGCCGCGGGGTTGGGAGAACTGCCCACAGAGGTGCTGGGAGGGTGGCGCACCCAGAGAGGGCGTGAAAACTCGGCCCCCCTCCCCAGCCCTCGCCCTGGGCAGCTCTTCTGTTTTGCTCCTCCTGAGCGGCAGCCTTTGTCATAATCCAGCAACGGTAAGCGAACTGTTGTCCTGAGCTCCGTGAGCTGTTCTAGTAAATTATCAAATCTGAGGAGGTGGTGACAGGAATGGCCCATTTGCAAGCACGCTGAACAGAGGTGTGGGTGCCCCGGACTTGCTACTGGTACGAGGAGGCGGGCGGTCTTGCGGGCTGAGCCCTTTACCCACAGGCTCTGCCCTGACCCCAGGGAGGGAGCGTCAGAATTGAGGTCAATGGTAGGAGACCCAGCTGGTGGCCAGAGGGTGGCCAGGATTGGTTGGCAGGAGAAGAACCCACGCGTGTGCTGTCAGAAGTGCCGTGAGTGACAGACAGGCCACAGCACCAAGTCCATTCTCGGCCTTTCTCAGCCCTGCTCTGGGCCCAGGAGGCTGGCGCACGGACCACACCACGCGGACGGCTCTGGTTAGGCGGGGTCCGTGGAGGCACCAGCATCAGAAGGCGTCAGAAGGCCAGAGGAGGAAGGTCGGGGTATTTAGCCCCGGCTCCCTCTCTCCAAAGCCGCCCGCTCCTGCCCCGCAGCCCCTGCCCGTGGCTTCTGCTCGGTGGCTCTGGAAACAGCCCCGCCCTCCGGGGCCTGAAGTGCTAGGACCCCATCCGTGCCCCGGGTTCCCTTAATATGCTGCCCACACCTTTTCCAAAGCTCTCGATTGCCCTGTTGGACAGCGTGCCACCTGTTTCCTGCCGGTGCCCGACCTACACAGGGTGCGGGTGGAGTGCGGGCCTCACAGTTACCTGGCTCGGCCACCGCCTTTACACGCAGGGAACACGGAGGCCCGGGGACGGTGAGTGACCTGTCCGGGGTCAGCCAGCCCCTCCCGGGGGGGGCCCACGGCTGCTCTGGAAAGGCCACGGAGAGGTCAAGGCTAAGCTGGGCAGAGGCAGGGATGCTGGGTGCCCCCTGCCCTCCCCGCCCCTTCCAGGCTGGTCCCCAGAGCATTTCCTCCACAGCAGGAGCCGGATGTGTCTGTACCGCCTTAATAAACCCATTAGGGCCACTTGCACCACCCAGACACGGGCACCTGGGCACCCAGCCAGCACCCTCCTTCCCTGCCCCAGTGGGTGAGGCCCTCCATGTCGCAAGGGGCGCCTCCCAGCCTCCCTGCTGCTCCTCGCCCACCCTCCGGCCGCCCCAGCCTGCCCAGCCAGTAGTCCCAGTGGCTTCCAGGCCTTCGTACATGCTGCGGTGGCTCCCGCCTGGGTCCCCTTCTCCAAGGCCACACCTGCCCAGAAACCTCCTCCAGCAGCCCCTCCACCCCTCCAGCTTCCCTCTCCTCTCCCCACAGCTGTGGGTGACTTGAGGCTGAAACCTTGCCCAGGTCATCTCCGGCCCCCCGGGGGGCCCTGCCCAGAGTGGGGCTGATAATGAAAATGTGCGGGGCCCTGACTCAGCGTGGGGCCAGAGTCAGCTCTGGGCTCGGCCCCCCACTCCTGTGATCCACCCCTAGAAGCTCTGAGTCCTCCAGCGGGTGGGAAAGAGGCCACGGAGGGGAGGCTGGGGGGAGGGGCAGCAGGTGCCAACACATGACACTCAGGGCTGGTGACCACGGTCACTTCCCAGCTTAGCCTCCCGGGGGCCCGGGGGGCCACTGGAATCCCCACTTGACAGACAGGGCCACTGAGACCAGAGGAAAGGCTGGCCCTGCCCTGGTGGCTCAGCTGGCCTAGGACCTTGGGCTCCACCCACGGTGCTGCATCCTCCTGAGAACCCAAGAAGAGCTGGGGACAGGGGTGCAGGGGGACCGCCGGGGTACAGTGACACGGTCATGCAAGGGGCTGCTGGGAACATTTATTTCTGGGGGATAGGCCCAAACTTAGGGCTAAGCACACCATCCTTCCACCCTTACGTGGAAACACTCTCGCCCAGGGCTCGGAAGCAGCAGGGCCGGCCCCCAGCCCAGGCTCTGCCACCTGGACCAGGGCGCAGGCTGAGGGGCAGAAGGAGGGCGCCCAGGAACCCCTCAGGAGCCCCCCTCGGCTGTAGGGCTGAACATGTGGTGGGTGTTATATCTTCTCACGCACACCGACTCCCCTGGGCCCGAGATGGGCGTGCTCCCGCAGGTGTCATAGCTTGTGGGGCGGGGAGGGGAGAGGGAGACACCCATGAACACAGGGCATGATTGAAATCCAGTGGCTACTGCTCGGAGCTCTGTTCCTCCACGCCTCCCACATCCAGCTTGCCTCCCTCCCCTTGGGCCTCCGCAGCCCCCATGCTCCCCTCCCCCGCCCACCCCCAGGACGCCTCCAAAACATCCTCTGTTTCCCCTGCTGCAAACAGCCACGGGCTCCCTCTGGTCTTCTGGGTACAGCCCATTTCCTCAGCTGGAAATCAAGGCTTCTGTCCCCAGAACTTCCCCATCTTCTCCCCTCCCCCTCCTCCCCACATCCTCCCCAGCGACCAGATGTCCTCTTTCCTCTAGGAAGCCTCGTGGACACCCCCTTCCCAGCAGGCCACAGCATCTGAGCTCTGAAGGAAGCCTGGAGGCAAATCTCAGTGCTTAGACTCAAAGTAATTCACCTCCACCTGGAGTGACTCATCCGTGCCCTCCGCTCGCAATTCCAGCTCTTGCCACCAGGGGGCAGATGGTGCACACGCAGAAAGCGCCCCGCCCCCAACAGGTGTCAGGCCGCGGGAGGGAGGAGGAGGGGTTAATGCACACACACGCAAACGTGCACACAGCTTCTGGAACCTTGGGGATCCCTTGATCAATGACTGTCACCCGTTTGTGGCCTTCAGGGAAAATACTTCCAGCTGGGCTAGCAAGCGGGAGCTGGGCTGGGGGCCTGGGCTGAGGGCAGGAGAAGGGATACGGGTGGCGCAGATCAGGGACCCAGCCCGCCCAGGGCGGCCTCGACCCGTCCACTCACCAGGTGTAGATGAGCAGGGCAAGGAGGCCGGCGAGAAGGACGGCCAGCAGGACCGACAGGATGGCAACGATGACCACGGTGCCCGCACTCTGGGACCCCGGGGCAGCCTGGAGCGCCCCGGCTACGGCGTGGGCGGGGGAAGGAAGGAAAGAGTGAGAAGGGGGACCTGGGACAGCCTCCAAACCAACCGCCTCACCGCCTCCAGGCTGGGGAGGAGCCCCTGCAGACAGCAGGATGGTAACGGCAGCCTGCGGCTCTGAGGGGCTGGCCCATCCTCCCAGAACCCCTCACCCCGTCTCCAGGAGCCCCCAGCCCTGGTGTTTGACCTACACCCTTGGCCTCATACCTTGCTGCAGGAGGGTCTCACCGGACCACTCTGTCTCAGCCACGGGCCCCCTGTCACTCATCACCAGGAATTTCACTCTGAACAGGAGACCCAGCGTGAGGGTAGGCGGTCCCCAGGACCTGAAACCCCAGCCGTGGTGTGTGTCATTCTGGCCCCTTGCCTCCCAGGGCCTGGTGGCGGGCAGGGGACAGCCTAGAACTACAAACATGGCTTAGAGTCCATCCCAGCTGTGACATTTCCCAGCTGTGTGGCCTCGGGAGCCTGTGTCCTCATTTGGGAATGTGTGTGGATGGACCAAACCCCCCAGCACAGAACATCAGTGAGTCAAGCCCCAAATGAGGGGAGACGGGGCAGAGGTCACTCTGCCCGGATGGGGAGACGCTGCTTGCGTGGCCCATCAGGGAGGAGGGGGGCCCTCTGTCCAAGAAAACAGGAGAATTCACCCCAGCTTCTCTGACCCAGGCCCCCTTGTCCCCTTGGCAGAAGAGGAGCCCAAAACACAGGCAGCCGGCTGGGAGCTGCCCCAGGGATTTTGGATGCCCCCCTCACCCCTCTGGATGCCAGCAGGCCCCCCCCCGCCCCGACCTGGCTGCTCACCGGTAGGGGCCTGGGCCCGGCAGCGGGTGGTTGCAGCCCCTGGTCCTCGGGGAGCAGCGGGTATCGTTGCCAACGCGGAGGACACGGAGCTGGCGGCTGGGCGGGCCGCCCGGGTAGAGCGCCCGGTTGGCCATCAGCGTCAGGTAGTAGCCCCTCTGGGGGAGGTCGGCTGGGACCGGGGTGTCCTCCACCCTCTGTGGGGCAGTGAAGTTCTGGGTGGCTGAGGGTGGCGCCGCGAGTCAGGAGGTGGGGGCTGCACGGGCGGGGACTGCGCCATCCCCCTCCCCCCACACCTGCTTCTCCCCTCAAGTCTGCCCCCACCCCGTTTCACAGAGCGAAAAGCCAGGCCCGCGCCCCACTCCCCGGCTGCACCCACCGTTGCTGTGGGCCACCACCAGCCAGATGGCATCAAAGTCCGAGATGTTGAGGTGACTGAACTGGCCCCTCGGCTGGTCCAGTGTGAGGGTGGACTGGGTGAGTCTCCCAGCCAGGGTGGCGCTTGAGAGCTGGGGCACATAGTTGATGCGCTCTGGGGCAGGGGGACAGAGAAAAGAGGCTCAACGGGATGCCTGAGCCCTACAGCCTCGTCTCGGTGCGGGGATCGCGGTCCTGGAAGCCCCAGGCGAGGGGGACGTAGGACTTTTCCTGGGAGCTCGGGTCAGGCGTTGGTCAGGAGGGCTCCCGGCAACCCTGCGTCCAGCCCCCGCCCTGGCTGGGAGCCTACTGGGGGGGGGACATGGGGGGAGGTCAGGGGGACGCCTTGCCCCCTGAGTCCCTGGGGTCTCAGTGACAGTCGGCGCCTGGGAAAGAGGCACAGGAGGCCACCTCCCAGCTGCACGCGCAGTTCTGGGGAGGGCCTCAGCTCTTGCTGGGGAGTGACTCAGATTTGGGGGAGTCCGAGCCCAAGCCAGAGCTCTAGGCTGGACTCACTACCCACTACTCAGTCCTACCTCGAGCTGGCACTACTCCCTACCCGCTACTCATTACTCGCCACTCACTACCCACTACTACTCACTACTACTCAGTTCTACCCACTACTCACTACCCACTACTACCCACTACTCACTACCCACTACTACTCAGTACTACCCACTACTCACAACCCACTACTACCCACTGCTACTCAGTACTACCCACTACTCACTACTCTGAGCTCTGAGTCTCAGGGCCTCAGCCCCCACCTCTCAAGCCTCCCAAGCCTCACCCAAATGACCCAGGTTTGTTTGCTTGATGAGATAAATGAATGGCTTGGGGCAGGAGTGACACCAGAAGGTCCTCACAAGACCCCGGGCCCATACGTGGGCTCCAGGAAGCGTCCTGGCTCATCCTTCCCCACTCAGTGGGCACCTCCCGCCCCACCGCAAGGCTCCCCGCCCTTCTGGAACTTGTCCCCGCTCTGCCTGGCAGCTTAGAGAGCTCAGAACCCCTGACTCCTCCCAGGCCCCTAGAGAGCAGAGCTCCTCCTCCCTCCAGCCCCCACCCCAGAAGAGCAGCGGAAAGGTGAGGTGGGCTTTATGGAAATCTCCAGAACCCACTACCTCTTTCAGTTCAGTTCAGTTCAGTTCAACATGATTCATCTGCATTTAATTCTGCTCAACACCCAAAGTTCAGGGCTAAACTCCTCTCTCAATGCTCCCAGCTCTAATGCTGAGGCCCTGGGCACACAGCACACAGCAGGTACTTAATATTTGCTTAATGAAGGGAAAGGCCTGGAGCAACAGGGATGTGGGGTGGGGGGCCCGCATCTCTAAGTCCTTCCAGTTTAAGAGCCCCGAAGTAAACGATGCCTGTATCCGTCCTTGGAGAGCTGCCTTTTGGGGAAAGCATTATCCTGAAGACTTCTTTTTCTTTGATGACCGCGCCCACGGCATGTGCAAGTTCCTGGCCAGAGACTGGATCCAGCCATGACAACGCCGGATCCTTTAACCCACTGCACCGGGCTGGGAATTGAACCCGCCCCTCCCCAGCAACCCAAGCTGCTGCAGTTGGGTTCTTAACCCACAGCGCCCCAGCGGGAACAGCCCTGAAGACTTCTTTAAATCTCTCCCGGGGACAGGAAGGAGCGGGAGGAGGGGAGCCGTTTGGTGGGAACTGGGCTCAGGAGTCTCGGGAAGAGAAGCCCAAAGAGAAGGGGGAAGCGCGCCCCCTCCCCCGTCTGGGGTGGGGGGGATGGCTCTTCCGATGGGTGGTCTCCCTGTCCCAGCTGAGACCCAGTCCCCAGACTGGGGGCTGGAGAGGCAGCTGAGCGGTGGGGTCTGTCCTCTGAAGCCCGGGGCACAGCGGGCACCCTGACCCGCGCCTCACTCACCCAGGCCGGTGGCCGGCTGAAGGCAGGTCAGCAGCAGCAACGGTGGCATCAGCAGGAGAGACTGTCCCCTACTGAGCCCCATGGCCAGGCAGAATGTCTGTCTGCCCGAGGGTCTGTCTGCAGCGTCCAGAGCCCCAGAGGCTCCACAGTCTGTGCTGGGCGGGGGGGGGGGGGGGGGGGGGGGGGGGGGGGGGGGGGGGGGGGGGGGGGCTGCTTCTGGCACCTCCTGCCGCCCCTCCCAGGTGCCCCCTTCTCCTAAACGACTGGTTGGACAGGTTTGGGGGCAGAATCTGCCGGCCCCAAGGACCTGGCATCGCCAGGGAGGGGTCTGAAGAGAACAGTTAGCTGCGGCCGCCGCCTGACGAGCCGGGACACCCCACCCCCGCTCCAGGAGGGCCTGGCCAGGGAGGGGCCGCCAAGGGGGAGGCAGCCCCGTGGTCGGCTGGTGACAGTCCTGCCACACCTCGTGGAATCTCCTTGTCCAAACAGTCCCCCAACCTGGCAACCAGGGCTCCCCCTGTCCCCGCTCCCCCTGCCCCGTGGGGAAGAGAGCTACCCTCATTTCCCAGAAGAGGTGAACAGAGGGCAAGGGGGCCTATCCAAGGTCACCCACCAGCCAGGGCAGACTGGAAACGGAGGGTCACCCCCAAAAGCAAGCTGGGGGGCACTCCCTGCCGTCCCCCTGCTGCCAGGCTCCAGGCAGGGGCTTCCCCACATGGTCTTCCCTCCTCCTCATCCGGGTGACCCGCCCTCTCTCCTGCATCTCTGGCCACCGCGGGGGACCACCCCCCACCTGGACCAAAGCAGCAGCCCCTCAGCCCCGCCCCCCACCTGACCAGAGCCACCCCCTAAAGCACAAATGCCTTGGAGGAGCACTTAACATTTTTTTCAGAAGCTCATTATAAATATTCTGTAGTTAGTCTAATGCATTTGATTTCTACTTCTATATCATCTAATATATAATTTACTTGCCAGCCCACCTGTACCACCTTTCTTTCCAAAAAGAATTACACTCTGCACATTTTTTATTGCGGCAAACTTCGGAAAAGGAAACTATTCCTATCAACACTATAAAATTACCTGGTAGATCTTTTGCGACCAAGTGCTAGCAGACAGTTCCAGACTTTTCAAGACTCCACGTTACTGAACCTCACCAGCATGCTGGCGCTTACAGGACGGGCTTCAGATGCAGGCCACCCTGGGTCAGCCTTTAGCCGTGGGCTGGGAGGTCGCGCAGGCAGAGTCGAAGCAGGTATGCAGGTATGCGGGCCTCTGAGAGGGCGTGGCCAGTGCTGCTGGGCCCGGATGCAGAAGAGAGCGGGGACACCAGTGGGTCCAAGTGGGGCCCAACCTGCAAGTCCCGGTCACACCCAGCCCTGGAAAGCCTTCTTTTCCTCCCCAGCCTGTTATTACAGAAGTAGGCACACCTGGGGAAGTTGAAAACATATAGAACAATGAATGCCCTTACATACTTATATTCAACCATTGTTTGTTTTTTTTTCTGGTCACACCTGCAGCATGTGGAAATTCCCAGGCCAGGGATTGAACCCATGCCACAGCAGCATCCCAGGCTGCTACAGTGACAATGCTAGAGCCTTAACCCACTGAGCCACAAGAGAACCTCCAACAGTTAACACTTTGCTGTATTTTCTCTCAAGCCTCTCCCTCCCAGATATATATATATTTTAAATCATATTTTATATATAAAATATGTATTTTATGTTGTGAGCCACGAGGGAAGTCCAATATGTTTTAACATAATATATATTAATAAGTATATAGATTTACTGCTTTCCTCTCTTTATCTTTCAAAAGGCTGATTGATGAAAGCAGACATGGGAAGAGCTTCATGCTTTTCAAAGTCCGTTCTTGCTCCTCAGCTCATCTTCTTAGATCCCCAGAAGCGAGCAGGGCAGGCATTCTCACTAAGCTCATTATTCAGATGAGAAAGCCGGCCCCCACAGGCAGAGAAACCTGCAGCCCCGCGGACGCAGACGGTCAGCGGCAGGGCTGGAAGTCAACCCGTGTCTCGCGATATCCAGGCAGGACTCCTTTCCCTTTGCGTCTGTTTGGCTGAGGGGCTGCAGGAGTAGAGGTTTATGTGTTTCTCGGTTTGCCGCACCCTTCCTGACTGCTCTTCACAGGATCCTGCTTTTATTTATTTTTTTAATATTCTCTCTTTGTGCCCATCTATCCCCCTCCCGCCCTCCCCCGCAGGCACCCGCTCTGCTCTCCTCGGTTTGGTAGGTGCCTTGTAGCTGTTACCTGCGGCTGCTGGGATAGAGATTATGGTCTTGTCTGCGGGACCCAGCACACAGCTCCCAAAGGAGCAGCCTCGGTGCCCTGAAATAATTCCAGAGTGAGAAAGGTGAAATGGGTGTTTTTTGTTTTTTCTAACAATCCTCTTTCAACCATACCTGAGTTTCCGTTAATGCGGTGACTTTCCAAAGCCCCTAGACATCCGCAGGATGGGGGCTGGTTGCCAAGGGAACCAGCCACAGGATTAGAGGGTTGGACCTTTCAGCGGTATCTCTCCTACCTGTGGGGAGCGGAGAGGGGCTGGAGGGAGAATCATCGTCCACGGCCAGTGCGTTAACCAATCACGCCTACTTAATGAAGCCTCCATAAAAACCTCAAACACTGGAAAAAACCTAAAATACTGAAAAATCAGTCCTTTCTCTACTAATCTGAAATTCCATTTTTATCACACGCCACAGATGTAGGCAATCCTCAGTGTCCCCTCCCAGTGTGATCTGGGACAAGTTCGCCTAATGTACCAGGGGTGTCCATAGCCACAGTCCACTTGGGGCTCCAGCTGGCTCCATTTGTGCCCCCAGGCCCAGGTGTGAGGGGTCCTTCTTGAGCCTCAGGGCCTGAGGAGCCCCGCCCTGGCCCTGCACTCGACCTGGGGCTGCTGCAGGTGACCCGGTGGGAATGGAGTAGAACCAGGATGCCCAGGGGCTGCGGAGGTGGGGGGCGGGCGGGGTGTGACCTACCGACCCTGCGGGATAGTCTCTTCCCAAAGAGCTACCTTGCCGTGTAGCTTTGGGGTGATTCATGGGACAGGGCGGGGCTCCCACCCACCCCCTCACACAGGCCAGGCGGTTAAATGTTCCCAAAGGCCCGCCCAGCACCGTGTCACCAAACAGGGCCCCTGCTCCATGGCAACCGTCACGTCTCTGAGGAGGGGCACAGAAAGCTCTGGGCCCTTCCAAGGGCTGCAAGGCTCTTCCCATCCCTCCAGCAGAAGGAGGCCCCAGTTCCACAGCCGAGAGGGAGAGTGCTGGTGACTCTGTGCCTTCCCCCCTCACCAGCTTGGCCTCGGGGCCACTCACCTGACACACGCCCCCTGTGCTACCAGCAAGCAGAAAAGCCCCGACAGTTCGCGGACGCCCAGCGTGGCCCCGAATCTCCCTCCTACACAGTGGTCCAGCCTCTTCCAGGTCTGCCTGTCCCTCTCTCAGGACAGGCCCCCTCCCCAATTCAGAGAAAGCCTCACACACCCAGAATCTTAAACCAGGAAGCTCTCCCAGTAGGAGAACACCCTCTCTGCATGAACTGTCCCCATGTGGGGCCGAGAGGCAGCCACCCTGGGTCAGCCGCGATCCACCGAGCCTGGGGTCAGGTCCGCCCTGCTCGGGACACCGGGCAGCTGGCGGGCAGAACACCGAGGGCTTTTTAGTTGTTGCATCTGATGCAACTGTACACACGCTGTTTATTGAGCCTCTGGGATGTGTCTATTGCTCGTAACGAACACCTCTCAAGCTCTGAGGGTGAAAACAAACGCTCTATCATCTCTTGAAAGCCTGTAGGTGGGCTGGGCTCTGCTGGGTGGTTTTTCTGCTCAGTCTGCATCAACTGGAGTCCCTCACATGGTGACGTCTAGCCGGGGCTTCACCCACATGGCTGGGGTGGGTGGAAGAGCCGAGGGCTGGCTGGACCTCCTCCTCCAGCCAGCTCAGCCTTTTTCTCTCCAAGAGGCCACTGGCTCATCATTCAGCGGTCCAGCCTAAGCTTCTTCACACAGCAGTGAGAATCCCAAGAAGGCAAAAAAGGGCAGCTGGCAGGTCTGAACATCAGAGCATTACAGCAGCCACAGCCCATGGCCAGAGCAAGCCCTGGGCTAGCCCAGGTCCATGGAATTGGAGATGCCCCTTGAGTCGGGTGCAGCCACTGTGTAGAGGTGGGTGGAAACACATGTCCATCCTTGGAACAACCCACATGGGTCCCGAGGAAGGAGCGTCCTGATGGTGGTGGGTTTGCGGGGGTCGGTGAGGCTGGGGGATTAACTAGGGGGGGAGAGAAGAGGTAAGAGGTCCTTGAGATCAAGGGACGTCACAGAGGGCGTGGGGCTGTGCAGGGTGATGTCCGGACTCTGGCTTTGACCTTAAGAGAGATGAGAGTCTCTGCGGGGTCAGAGGGGAGGAAGAGCATGGCCAGGCTGCCTGGGGCTGCTGTGGGGAGACCAGACTGAGGCCAGGGGTGTGCTGGTCTCCTGGGGCTGCCGGAACAAGCGCCGGAACAAGCGCCGGCAAATGGGTGACTTAGAACAAAGGAATCTTACTCTCTCGCGGCTCTGGAGGCCGCAAGTCTGAAATCAGGGCGTCACAGGGCCGCGTTCCCTCCGAAGTCTCTGGGGAAGGGACTTCTTATTTCTGGTGGCTGTGGCCTTCCCGGGGGCCCTGGCATGACCCTGATCTCTGCCTCCGTCTCCACACGCTCTTCTCTCTGGGTGTCTGTCTCTGTGGCCAGTCTCCCTCTTCTTGGAGGGACGTGGTCCCTTTGTGGGCTGGGGCCCCGCCCCGATGCAGGATGATCTCATCTTAACTGCAAGGACCCCACTTCCAAATAAGGTCACATTCCTGCCTTCCTGATAGCCGTGCATTTGGGGACATTATTGAACCCCCTCGGGGGTGTGAGGCAGCTGCTGCTGGACCCAGGGGAGACGAGGGAGTGCGGTGGCAGGAGGACCCTCTCTAAATTCACCCCCATCCCAACCCTGGGCTGCACAGGAGCCCCCCCTTCACACCATAGCTTTTCTGAAGCTCAGAAGCCCTCTGCCTGGAGCCCAGGCAGCGGGGGCCCTCAGGGCTGCAGTGTAACGCTGGGGGACAGAGGG
The DNA here is from genome assembly GCA_004024745.2 of Catagonus wagneri. NCBI lineage: Eukaryota > Metazoa > Chordata > Mammalia > Artiodactyla > Tayassuidae > Catagonus > Catagonus wagneri. The sequence continues at coordinate 169,186 of PVHT021183640.1, read as the reverse complement.
TTAACCCAAGTCCTACCAGGCACCCCCAGCAGGCCCGCACCTGACCTTGGGAGCAGGAGGGGGTGTTCACAGGAGACACTGTCCCCCAAGTCCCAGCTCAGGTAAGCCCTCTGCTCTGCCCGCGGCTCACTCGGCTCTGGCCACTGAAGGCCTTCCCAAAGCTCAGCCTGCCCCTCCTCACTTGGATGAGCTCCCGGACTGGCGTTCAGGACACTCCACGCTTTGCCCCAGGCCAGACCTCCTCCTTCCCGAGCCCCCAGCTCCACACCCACCTCGCTCGGCCAGCTGAGCCCCTCAGCAAACACACTGTGATGCCCGATTCCCTCCCTTCCAGCCTCAACGCAAGCTCCAGCTCAGAGGCCACCTCCTCCAGGAAGTCCCCCTGTGCCCCCATACCACCCCCAGGCCGAGCCAGATGCTGGGTGGTGGGCTCCCGCCACTGCCTGTTACCCCAACACAGGCCCTCTTCCTACCCTGTACTTTCTGTGCCAGATTTTGGCTGCCCCCAGCTCTGCCCAACAGGGGACCCCATGCAGAAGAAGCACCCAGAGATGTCTGACGACTTGAGCCCACTCTCAGCCCCCCACCCCTCCTGCCCAGCCCCCCAGCCCCAACCCCTTCCCACCACCAGCCCTGGGGGCTCTCCCCCTGCCCGGGCTGTGGGGTCATGGGGTTGGGCTCAGACAAGGACAGGGCTCAAGGCACAGGGACTGGAAGGCAAAGCTGCGCCCAGAGCTTCCATGAAACACTCGTGGAGGCTCCCAGCCCCCTCCCCTGCGGGGGGGAGGTTAAGAGGGGAGGGAGAGGCCAGGATGATTAATGGGACAGTCCTCTCTGGCCCCGGGGGAGAAGTCAGGGAGAATAGCTGTTAAGGGCAACACATTCTTCTGCGGAGAACTGCAGCCTGCGTCACCCACAGGGAGTGGGGTTTTGGGAGGTGGGGACTGGAGTGTCTGGGCTGAAGGAGCTTAGAGGTGTCACCCACCCTGCAGGGTAAACTGAGGCCGGCGGAGGTGGGCAGGGCTCCCCCAGCAAATGAGGCATAAAGAGGGAGCCCTGGGCTCCTGTCTCCCTCCTGGGGCTCTGTCCCTAGGAGTCAGGGGCATCCAGGCTGGGACCAGTGGGGGAGTGGTCAAAAGGGGAGGGCTGGGACCCTGCTGCCGTGGCCTCTGGCTTCTCCACAGCGTTCACGCTAGTGTCGCTGACCCCCGCCCTGTGGCTCCGCCCCTACCATTGCTCACGTCCATATCACAACACCAACACCGCAGTGGTTGGTGAATTAGTCTGCTCCTGCCGCCAGAGCACAACGCCACAGCTCAGGTTGCTTAAACAAGAGGCCTTATTTTCTCACGGTTCTGGAGGCTGGAAAGCCAAGATCACGTCAGCAGGGTGGGTTTCTTCTGGGGCCGCTCTCCTTGGCTGGTAGATGGCCTCCCTCTTACTGCATCTTCACAAGGTCTGTTCTCGGCTGCACCCCTGGGGTTCCGTGTCATCTCTTCTTTTTTTGTTTCCTTTTTAGGGCAGCACCTGCACCCTATGGATGTTCCCAGGCTAGGGGGCGAATTGGAGCTGCAGCTGCTGGCCTACGCCAGTGACAGACAGCAACTGGATCTGAGCCATGTCTGCAACCTACAGCACAGCTCATGGCAACACTGGATCCTTAGCCCACTGAGCAAGGCCAGGGATCAAACCCCGTGTCCTCATGGATACTAGTGAGGTTTTTAACCCACTGAGCCATGACGGGAGCTCCCACCTCATCTCTTATAAGGACACAGTCAGAGTGAATGACTTCCCCCCAAAGGACTGACTTCAATACTTCATTATCCCTTCAAAACCCCCTCTCCAAACACAGTCACACTATGAGGCACTGGGGTTAGCGCTTCAACACAGGAAATCTGAGGAACAGAGTTCTAGCTATAGCAGTGTGTGTGCCCACTGTCGCCCTCTGTGAGTGGGACACTCTCTAAGGACAGGGACAGGATCTGAGCCTTCTGCGTGGCCTGGTGGGTGTCTGGGCTGGGTCTCTAGGGCTGCATCCTGCCCTCCCTCCCCTACCCACATCTGAGGGACAGGGAGGGGCGGCCAGGCTGCAGAGTGAGCAGGGAGGTGTGGCTATGTCCCTCTGCTCCTGTTTCACGCCAGCCCCTCCCGAGAAGGTAGTGCCTGCCGCACCGTCCACCACAGGCCCGCTGGCCGCCCAGGCTGCCATGCGCAGGGACAGGAGGCGCTCCAGGGAGCCCAGGAGGCACAAATGCTGGCACAGCTCTGAAGAAGTCCCAGCACGTAATGAAGTTCTTCCATCTCCCCATCTCCGGGAGCATAAAGTCAAGCCTGAGCTCCCCGTCTCCCCCAGTGCCTGGGGACGGCCAAGTTTCTGGGGGTGACAGATGGTTGCTGTCCTGACCGCCTGGCTCCTGGAACACCCTTCTTATATCTGGGACATGGCTTTACTGCTGCTCTGTTCCCCTGGCCAGCACTGGCCGAATGATGTCTTGTGAAAATCACCAAAGGGGGTCTCTTTTCAACACTGACTCCGCCCCTTCACCTCCACCCGCCCCCCACTATGGCAGGCACCTAGTCTGCACCTCCCACTGTAGCAGCCAGAGAGTGGGACATGCCAGGCACCCATGCAGTCAGAGTGACCACAGCTCACACACCCACACCATACAAAGAAGTGAGTGTCACCGGCCAGCCCAGCCGGCGTGAAGATGGATTTGCTTTTTATAAAGCATTCAGTTGACACACAGTTGTTAAGCACCTATTCGGAGCTGAGCACCGTGCAAGCTCTTAGGGGTATGGACCCTCAGGAGCAAACCTGATCCCTGCCCTCTGGGAGTTTACAGCTAAGTGGAGGAGACTCAAAAGCTCAGTTTAAAATGTCCAATTACAGGAGTTCCCGTCGTGGCGCAGCGGAAACAAATCCGACTGGGAACCATGAGGTTGTGGGCTTGATCCCTGGCCTTGCTCAGTGGGTTGAGGATCCGGCGCTGCTGTGAGCTATGGTGTAGTCTGCAGATGTGGCTCGGATCTCGCGCTGCTGTGACTGTGTCGTAGGCCAGGAGCTGTAGCTCCGATTAGACCCCTAGCCTGGGAACCTCCATACACCGTGGGTGCGGCCCTAAAAAAGACAAAAGACATAAAAAATAAAAATAAATAAAATGTGCAATCACAAAACAGAAAGAAAACGTGCGGAGAAAAGAACATGGCTCAAGGAGAGCTGAGGCGTCAGGAAGGTCTTCCTCGAAGTGACGGTGGAGCTGAGGAACGATCGAGAGGCAAGAGCCAAGTGGAGGAATGTTCTGCACTGAGCGGAAGGCATGTGCAAAGGCCCTGGGGCAGGAGGGGCTGATGGGAGCAACAGCCGGGTCACAGGGCCTCAGGACTGAGACGGTGAACCTGGATTCTGTTCTTGCAGGAGGAAACCTCCGAGAGGTGTGACGCCAGCAGGCACACCACCTGGTCCCTCTGGAGGCTGGGAGCAGAATGAGGGTCAGGGGTCAGAGATGCTGGGGGCGGGGGGCAGCAATGGTGCAGCCGCTGATGCTGGAGATGGCAGGGGTGGTGGAGCAAAACGGATGGCTCAGGGGCACAGAGGAATCAAGTGAATCAGAGGGTAAGAGGGAGGAGGGAGGGGTGGTGAATGCCGGCCCGGCTTCTGCCTGCTGTCACCCTTACTGCTTTGATTTTTGGCCCGATGAGTCACCTGCTAGTCATCATCCCCACAATCACTGCTGTTTTTTCCTTTTTAACGATGACCTTGTTTTTAACCAGTGAGCCATTATGTTACAGACCAGTGGAGCTGGAGGCACTTCCCCAAATACAGCCCTAGAGAAAATTTGAAACATCATTTAATAAAAGATTCTCTGCAATGTGGTTCTCACTATGCGCCCTGCTGAAGGCTGTCACGAGCCGGCCCTGGCAGGGCTGGGGTCTGACTGATGACCCTCTACAGCGTGACTCAGGCACGAGGGCCCTGGCACCACTCCCCGGGGCCCAGCGTGATGGTGCCTGTGCTGGGCGATGACCTGTCCTGCCACCTCCTCTCTGTGTGGACTCGGTGACACAGCCCTGGGGCAGAACACCCACAGCTGGGCAGGCCTGCGGGGTGGCCTCCCACTGACCAGGCTCGGCTTCCATCTTTGTCAAATATTAACAGTGCTCCTGTGGACTTATCCAGCTGCTGCGATGATGTCCCCAGAACCCCCTTTTCCGGGGATCTGCTCTAAAGTTGGGGTGATAGAGCCCTCCTTTGCGCTCATACCCACGCCCATACCAGAAACCTGGGCGTGGAGCCTCTTTCTGGCTTATCTCCCACATCTAAGTCCCTGATTCCTTCAGTCACCTGCTGAGTATTTCTCGAATCCACCTCTTCCTGTCCAGCCTGATTCGTCTGCCCTGACTCGAGGCAGATACCAACTGCCTGGAAGACCAGGCCAGTCTCCCTCTTACTGGCCTTCCAGCCCCTGGTCCCTGCTGCCCCAACCCCGGGCATCTTCCACGCCACCGCAGGGCAGGACGATTTACAGCGGATCTCTCCGAACGCTCCCTCTCCTCCTGCATTTCCTTTCTCCTTGACTTACCTTTGCCTCCTGAGACTCATCTCACCCCTAGGAGGTCCCCTGGATCTCTCCCGGACTCCCCCACCAAGTCTCCACCCCCCACGTTGCAGTGTCTGTTCAGAGCCTGTCTCTGGGTCAAGTCCCAGGTGGGCCTGAGGGGGTGAGAGCAGCTCCTCAGAGGGCTCGAAGGTGCTGTTCACAAGTGAGGGGCAGCCCCAGGCACTCACAGGACATCACAGGTCCTAGGACCTGCACAGATGCTGACACTAAGATCAAGCCACAAAAAGACCTGAAACACGCAAGAGCTTGGGGCAATTTCTGCTCCTGGCTGATTTCATTCATCCTTTCACTCAGCAAACAGCGCTGGCTGCCTCTTTCTCCCCACATACCTTTCCTGGGCGGGGCCATGCTGGATCTCCTGGACCTTGAGGGCCTCCTTGTCTGGTGTTGGAGACAGGCCCGGGCAGGACAGAGTGAGACGTGCTCTGCAGGGGCAGCCAGCATGGGCGAGGGCACTTTTAACCCTCCTCCAGTTCCAAGAATCCAAAAGGGACCTGGGCTCTACAGTAGCAGAATTTCAAGGTGGCTGCCAAAGGGGCTGGTTCCCATGGCCAGGGGTCCCTCAGACACCAAGGACTGTGCTCCTGACTGCATCAGAATCTGCCTCTGTCTGCACCTGGAGGGGGTCTTGTGGCTGGTGGGGGTGCAGGATGGATGGGAGAGAGGCTACCAGGGACCCGGGGGGCTTGGGTTTAAAGCAGACTCCCCTGAAGTGTTTGCCTGGGAGGCAGCCCCGCTAAATCCAGGGTGGGGAAGGAGGCTTCCTGGCCCCGCAGGGGCTTCTGTTACCGAGGCCACCCCCAGTGTTACAGTTAGGGCTAGCAATCAAGGGGCCAGGCTCAGGGCAACGGGGACAAGCCTTGGGGCCAGCCTGGGCCCCGCACGGAAACGCTCCTCTCCCAGAACCAGCCAGGGCACCACTGGGATGGAGAAGACAGGCTGCATTTATTCAGGTCCAGAGGGGTGGAAGGGAAGGGCCACTACTGGGTGCCCTCCTCCGGGAGACGCGGTCAGAACAGACAGTCCGGAGCGGCCTGGGGACACATGGTGCGGTGACACTGGGCAGAGCGCGGGCGCGCGGGGGTGGGGTGGGGGGGTGTTTACTGAGCCTCAGTTTTTCCACCTAGAAAACGGTGGCAGCTGTGTGAACTGGATGACACACTGTAGATCCTCAGGCGGGAGCGTGACTGCTGATCCCTCTGGCTTGGCCAAGGAAGGACCTGGAGCCCTGACCTCCAGAGACCCCGCTGAGTGGCGGCCGCTCGTGGTCTGCGGGTTCACCGGGAGGGAAGCGCGCTGCTGCGCATCAGCGTGCGCACGCGCGGGATCCTGCGGCTGCGGTGCGCCGGCGCCTCCTTGTGGCCGTGGTGGGAGCCACGGTCTTGCCGGCAAACGGACCTGAGTCTGAAGCCTGTGGTCCTGGGTGGTGGGTGCTGGTGAACCCCGGCAAGCCCCGGATCCCGATGGTATGCGACAATCCGAAGGAGTGACAGCCCCCAAGAGTAACAGGTCACATCAGGACACGTGCTCATCCGAGGCCCAGAGCAGTGAGTGAGCTCCCCAAGACCAGCAGTGGGCTCTGAGAGGGCACCCGCGTCTGACACTGTGCACGGCATGCAGCAGGCGATCAGTAAGCGTTGCGGAGGGAGAGTGAGTGGCTAAGTGCATGAGCCATCTGTGTGCAAGGGGCTCAGAAGTGGTGGCCAGAAGGTCCTAACATGTCTACTTTCTGCTTTACCTTCCAGCCGGTGAGCGCCACCCTCAGAAAGGCCCAGTGTCTAAAGGCTTCACCGCAGCCCCAGCCACTGGTGGATGAGAGCAAGGGACAGAGCGAGGCTCAGGCCTCACAGACCCCATGCTGGGCCCAGCCTGGCCCTCTGCCCAGGGCGGAGCAAGGCGCCTGCAGGCTTCTTCCTGGGGCCTGGAAGCTTCCTGTCAGGGCTTTCTCTCCACATCTCTCCATGTTGCCTCCAGCCTCACTTGAGGCAGGTAGAACAGAGGCAGGGATGGAGGTGGGGGCCAGCCTGACCACAGCCCTCCCCTGAATGCAACCTCACTGCCTGGAGTGGGGGGACTGGGAAAACCAGAGGCAGCGCTGGGCTGCTAGAGGTGGGATTTCAGGCCGGGTGGGGAGAGGCCATGGGCGAGGGGAACGGTGGGTGCAGGGGCTGCGGATGGGGGCAATGCACCCTCCCAGCCCCCTATGGCCCCAGCCATATGGGCCAGGCTAGGGGCTGAGGCTGGGGAAGGGTTCCGCGCCAGGCTCGCAGCCCATGGGCAGGGTGGCAGCCTCACTGGACGGGATGTGGTGGGTTGTGTAGCGCTTTCCCGCGAAGGAGCCGATGCGCAGCTGCCCTGGGGCCTCCTCGGACCACCACAGGCTGGAGCTGGACGGGGAGAGGGAGAGGCGCTGTGTTCCCGCCCGGTGGGGAGGGCTGGCGAGCTCCCCACTCCCAGAGCCCTCCTCCTGCAGCCTCTGACCTCCTTTTCTTCCCCTGCAGAACCAGCTGGAGGCCTGCCTCCTCCAGGTGCCACCCTGACTAGTGGGTGTCAGTTCACTGAAACGACAGAGGGCTCCCTGGAGAGAAAACAAGGCCTGGGAGGAGTGGGCTCCAGGCAGAGTGAAGTGCCCTTCTCTGAACCTGTCACCAGAGGAGCTGCTGGACCACTTCCCGGGCCTCCCAGGTGCGGAATACTCAGAGCGGAGGTTCCCGGCCCATCCCTGAACTGGGCAGGGCGCGGCGCAGAAACAAGGCCACGTGGGGGCTTTCAGGTGCTGGGGCCAGTGAGAGGGATGGGGCTGTGGGTGGGAGAGGGGCCCTCGGGGTATCACCACTCACAAGCGCACGGCGGAGGCTGCCAGGAAGGCCAGGAGCAGGAGGCCGGCCAGAGAAGACAGGACAGAGGTGATGACGATCATGCCGGCGCTCCGCCGCCCTGGCCACGTGTCAATGGAGCCGGGGGACTGGCCTGCACACACGGTGGCTCTCAGAGGCTGCCCCTGGACCCCAGCGCGGTCACCTCCCTACCATGCTCACGCCTAACGCCACTCACTGCCTCACATCCCCAGCCGGCCTCCTGAGCCCACCCGCCTGCCCCTCTCAGCTGGGCATCTGTGCTCTGCCAGCCTGGACCACCCATCCCTCCAGCCTCTGCCCTGGTCTCACCGTCTGGACTGTTCCCACCAAATGCCACTCCCTGTGGCAGGCAGAGGGGCAGCAGAGCTCAGGACTGATTGTGTGGCTGCCCTGCTCCCTGCAGCCTGGCATTTAAGGCCCTCACAGGACAAGACCCACCGCTACCACCCGAGGCCCCTGCAGCCCAAATCCCTGGCACCCTCCACATGGGACACTCTGGCCTTTGACACCCAGTCCCTGACTGATGAACCACTGGCCCCTCGGAGCTCTGCTGAGGGAGGCCTCCCAGAACCGTGGCCCTGACCCGACTCCAGCTTCCTTCCTGCCCTGGCCCTTCTCCGCCTAGCAGTGCTGGTCGGGAGCTTGGCTCCCTGAAGGAGGGCAAGACAGTCTCAGTCCACCACTGGGTTGGGTCCCAGGCACCTGCTGTGGCTCAGAGGGTTAAGAACCCGACCAGTATCTGTGAGGATGCGGGTTCAATCCCTGACCTCACTCAGTGGGTTAAGGATCCGGCGTTGGCAAACACTTGGTGGTGGACAGAGCCGGTGTCTCTGCCAACGGGCTGACCCAGGGCCCCACCCTCCAGCATGAGGTTCTATTTGGGGGCTGGGATGGACTTGGACACTAGCTTCAGGCCCCCAGTCCCATGGCAGCAGGAGGAGGGGCTGGCTGAGCTTGACCGTGGGTGGTGCAATAGTCAAGCAGGGCAGACTGGAGCCAGAGGGCCCCTCCCTCTGCCAGTGCTACCTTGGTGGAGAGCAATGGGGTCAGACCAGCTGGTCTCGGCCTGGGGTGAGCCCCTGGAGTCCATCAGGAGGAACTTCACCCTGGAGAGAGAAGGAAGGGTGAGGCTCAAGGCTCAGCTGCTCTTGGGCAGGGTGCCTACCTCGGCCAAGCCCCAGGCAGTTCTTGCTTGCCAGGCTGCGAGCCTTTCCAGGCATGGGGGGACAAGGCACATAGGGATCAGCCTTGGCCTGGCCCGCTCTAAGGATCTTTTGAGACCTCTGGCCACAGTGACCTCTGCCTGCAGCCCCAAACCATCTGAATTGTCACTCTCCAGACACCCTATCTGGCTTAGGGGCCCTGGTTACTAAATGTCACATACGAGGTGCCTCAGTGGGGTCCTGGTGCTGGGGGCCCCTGCTGTGTGGAGTCTGTGAGGCCATGGAAGGCCCCCCCGTGGGGTGGGGGGGCACCCAGGAAAAGGCTCAGGGAGGGAGGGCGTGATCAGCGTGCACTCAGAGCTCAGGGTCACAGGCGGGGGCTTGGGTTGCATCTTTGTGGTGGGGAACTCTGGAAGGTCTCCCAGCAGCAGGGGAGCCAGGCAGGCTGGCACTGCTGGGAGCTGGCTCTGGTGGCGGCTGGGGGTGGGGCAGGAGGTATACCTGGAGGCCGAGCCAGCAGTGGCCATGGGAGGTGGGGGGGACTGGCCGGGGTGGATGAGAGGCCGGAGGGAGGCAGGGGTGGAGGCTACCCTCGCCCCGCCTTCTCTGCACCTCCTGCCGGTTCCCCCAGTGGCACTTGGACTTCCTGAGGCCATCTGGCCCTGGCCCTGGCGGGGTCTGGTCTCAGCGTGAGTCCCAGTGGTGGTCGTAGGGATTACTGCATCTTGACTTTGCCTAGAATAACACTCATTGGCTCTCCTACCCTGGCCCAACCCTGACCTCAACAAGCCGGCAAGCCGCTTGGCGTCCTGTACCTGCAGAGATGGGTGGCAGCCTTCTCTCCTGCTGCCCTGCCTCGAACCCACTGACTGGATCTGAACTCAGCCCCAGGCTTAGTTTCCTGCCAGTCCCCGCCCCCACACACACCGTAGGAGGGACAGTGGGCTGAGGCTTAGCCCTGCAGAGTGTCCCTCCCCAGGCTGGAGCCTGCAGAACCATCCCCCCATCGGCTCTGTGATGCCCACCGCTTCCTCAGGGGGCCTCCTGGAAGGCCTCATTCTGCCTGCCCCCCAGGGGCTCCTGCCCCTCAGAGGAAGAAACTGAGGCTCATGAAAGGGAGGGGCTTGCCTGGCCTGCAGCCACAGCCGGGAAGGGGCGGGGCCAGGGCAGAGGCCTGGGAGAAAGTGAGCAGGGCCCTGGGGGGGCTCCTGGGCACAAAAGTCTTTCTGTCCGCCTTTTCTTATTTTTAGGAAATGGGCCTCATTCAGCCTCCACGGCCTTCCCTGAGCTCCAAGGGGCAGGCTGCCAGGCGCTGACTGGGGAGCAAGGGGAGGCAAAGACATGGGAACAGCCACGTACAGCCTCGGGCAGCGTCCTGCTTCCCCGTCACAGGATGCACACAATGACGTGGACGTCTCATACCCCTCAGAGAAAAGTGAGATTCCTTATGCTTCTGTTAGAAAGGAATGGCTTAAAATCGAATGGTCTGGAGCCCTCCTTGCGCTTCTCCCTCATTTGACTGCACCCTAAACACCATCACCCTGAGCACAACTGCCTGTGGGTTAAAGGTTATAAACACGTGATGTTTTCCAGGAACTTTCCTAGTGTGTCCTAACCTCTGATCAATATGCCCTTTTCGCAAGGATCATTCTAGGCAAAGTCAAGATGCGATAATCCAGAAGGCCACCACCAGGACTCACACTGAGGTCTCCTGACACACCAGCTTCAGTGACTAAGATTCCCCGAAAGAAAGAAGAATGCATGTTTGCCCCAACCCTGATTCTTATCTGAAACCCTGTTTTCCTCCTTTTAGACAATAAAACTCCCTGCAGTTCTTCCCCAAAGGCAGGCAGTCTTTAAGGCTATGGCCTCCTTTACCTGGCAAAGCAATAAAAGCTATTTTTTCTCCTTCACTCCAAACTCTGCCTCCGCGTTTCTATTCAGCAGCGGTAGACAGAGGCCGATTTTCGGCAATATGTGGAGAGGCCGGGGGGCAGACCCATCTTCTTCCAGCACAGCCCCCCTCCCAGGGTCAAGGCTGGGGGACCCACCTGTAAGGTCCAGGGCTGGGGAGGGGGGAGTTGCAGTAACGTGGCTGATGGAAGTCAGCAAGGCAGCCGGCGTCATCGCCCACCCTGAGCACAGGGGCGCCCCCACTGCCACCCAGTGGGTCCTCACAGGGCAGCTGGTCCAGGGTCAGGGGCAGTGTCATATAGTAGCCATCTGTCAGCAGCTGTGGGGAAGCAGGGATCTCAGCCAGTGTCTGTGGGTTCTGGAAGTCCCTGGAGGCTGCAGGAAGGATGGACAGACAGAGGGGGCTGGAGGGCCGGAGAAGACCGGACCCTCCTCGCCGTAGCCCCTGGCGGGGTCCCAGTCTTCCAGCCCTGGCCCACCAAGCCTCAGAGCCCAGAGGGCCCCTCCCAGCATAAGTTAAACTTTGTCACCTCTCAGAGCACCCTCAGGATAAAGTCTAAACTCCCAATTCACACCCAGTTGTGAGGGGCTCCCAGGGCCCCGCGGCCCCACCCGTCACCCAGACCTGCACCAGGACCCACTGTTGCTGAAGGCCACCACCAGCCAGATGGTGTCGGCTGCACTGGCATGCTGGTCCAGGACACAGCGCGGCTGCTCCAAGGAGAACGTGGTGGCCGTGACCTTTCCTTCCAGGTCCCAGGCCGTTATCTGCGGCGTGTAGAGGATGAACTCTGTGGCCATGGAAATAGGAATGAGGGTCCGGGGCCCACCGACCCTGGGGCTGCCTCTCCCAATCAGAGGAGGTGGACTCCCGGGGTCCAGTCACTCCAGCAGCTGCCCCAGCCCCTCAGGTCTAGCCAGATGCACCCATCCTGGGACCCTCACTCACCGAGGCTCACGCAGGGCTGGGCCCAGACCAGCACCACAAGGGGCAGCAGCCAAGGGCAAGGCTGCCTCCAGGGGAGCCCCATGACTGCTGGCCTGCACAGCACCCACCGGGCCTTCCTCCACATCCGCAGCCTGGGGCTGGTCTGGCGGCCTCCCCAGCCACACCCCCGCCCCCAACACCTTGGGCCTGGAGGAGCTGGTTGGTCAGGATGCCTGGCTGGCCGGCGAGGGCTTGAAAGACCTGAAAACATATAAGTGCACTCCCGCCCCTCCTCCCGGCCCAGCCCACCACGGGGAGGGAGCCGGGCAGGCCAGTGCCAGTCCCACCACCAGGGCTGAGGGAGAGATGCCAGCCAGGTCACCCCAGGGGCCTATGTCTGGATGTGGGTCCCACCCAGACTCCCAGCTCTGGGAGGAGGCCTGATCTCGGGAAACCTGGGCTCAGGGCCACATGCCTGAGATTCCTGCACCGCAGGTGCCCGGAGCCTCCCTGGAGCCGAAGGAAGCAGGCAACCCTCCTTGGCTCCAGCCTCATCACAGCTCCCTGGCCCTGCCACCATCTCTGCGACCTGCGCTCCGTCCACCGGGCCACATCCTCCCTCACTCCTCAGCTCCTTTGTCTGAAGGAGTAACGTGGAGTCAGAGAAAGGGCTGGAGACCCTGGGCAGCTGCCAAGTCCCCTACTTACATTGTTCCCATGGGTTCTCACCATATATATAATTTTTTTGTTGTTGTTAAGATGCAATTCACACACCATAAGATATCCCTTAAAAACATACCATTTGGAGTTCCCTCGGGGCTCAGTGAGTTAAGGATCTGGCGTTGTCACTACACGGCAAGGGCTCAATCCCCGGCCCGGGGACTTTCGCATGCCACAGGCTTGGCCAAAAAATAAAATCAAAGTATAAAATGACATAAAACGTACAGTTCAATGGTTTTGGGGGGGTTGTGTGTCTTTGCTTAAACAGGGAGGGTTTTATTTTGATTAACAAGAATTCTGGAGGAGGACGGCTGTTGGCATGGGCTTGGTCAAGTGCTGACGGGGGCAATGTCTCTGCAGTTCTCTTGGCCTTTTTCTCATTGTAGCAAGATGGCTGCTATGACTCCTGGCATCACGACCTCAAGGACGAAGAAGGGAGGAACAGGGAGGTGTTACCCAATCCATCTCTCCTATTAGAAGAAAAAGCTAGAAGCCTCTGTAGACTTCCTCTTACATTTCACTGGACATAAATCACCACTGATTCCAGAACATTTTCATCACCCCAAAAGGAAACACTATATCCATTAAAACAGTCACTCTCCATTCCCCCTCTAGTAACCACTAAGGTACTTTCTGTCTCTGGGTTTGCCTTTCCTCCCCGGCTCACTTTCTATCTCTTTTTTTGGCAACCCCATGGCATATGGAGTTCCCCAGGCCAGGGATCAGATCCTTAACCCACCATGCCAGACCGAGGATCAAACCTGGGTCTTAGTGCTCCAGAGATGCTGCCAATACTGCTGTGTCACAGTGGGAACTCCTGCCTGGCTTCTTTCACTTGGCAGAATGTTTTCAAGGCTCATCCAGGTTGTATGTATTCATACTTCATTCTTTTTTCCGGCTGAACAGCATTCCATTGTATGGACAGATCACATTACATGTGTTCATCAGTTGTTGGATTTTTGGGTTGGTCCCACTTTTTGGCTATTCTGAACGTGACCATGAACATGAGCCCAAGTTTTTGTGCGGACATGTTTCCAGTTCTTAGATATATTTATCAAGGAGTTTAATTGCTAAGTCACATAGTAACTACATTTTTTAAAAAAATTACCACTTATTTTTTTCTGCATTCAGAGCGTGTGGACGTTCCTGCACCAGGGATCTAACCTGAGCTACAGCAGTGACAATGCCAGATCCTTAATCCACTATACCACCAGGGAACTCCCTGGTAACTACTTTTTGAGGCACTGCACTGCCCGATTTCTCCACCCCCTCACCAATATTTTTTTTCTCTTTTCTTTCCATTGCGCCACTTTATTTGCACATGTGTATCACATCCCTAGAAAAAGAATCCAAGGACTTTCCCTCCTGTGTGTTTCCGTCTTGCTTCTTCATGGTCTGTGATGCCGGCCGAGGTTGTCAGTACAAGGAAACCAAACCAATGGGACGGGAGCAGGTTATTCCACCACTTTTCTAGATCTTTGAATTGCATATCAAACCTGGGGCTGGTAACTCCATGTTCATTTAATCCGCCTGGGAGGTTCACAATCGTTCTCCCAGCTCTGCAATCATCCATGACTTCAAACTGGCCAACGTAACCATGCTTCTTCATTACAGTTAGAAACCTGATGATGACTTTGGACCAGGACCCAGTAAGAATCTGGCCTTTGCTTCGCTTTTCAGCATCGCTGATGCTCTAGAGGACGTCAGTCAGGACGTTCACGTGCGCAATTTGTCCGTATGGAAAGATGGGAAGGGAGTTCCCGTCGTGGCTCGGTGGTTAACGAATCCGACTAAGAACCATGAGGTTGCGGGTTCGATCCCTGGCCTTGCTCAGTGGGTTAAGGATCTGGTGTTGCCGTGAGCTGTGGTGTAGGTTGCAGATGCGGCTCGGATCCCGCTTGGCTGTGGTGTAGGCCGGCAGCTGTAGCTCCTGTTAGACCCCTAGCCTGGGAACCTCCATATGCCGCGGGTGCGGCTCCACATAAAGGCAAAAAGACAAAAAAAAAAAAAGATGGGGAAAGGGCTTTTTTCCTTTTTTTAAAAAAATACTCACCGCCTTAGGGGGTATGAAGAGGTATTACTTCGTGATTTTGATTTGAGTTTTCCTCATGACAAGTAATTTTCATGTGCTCGTCAGTCATCTGTGTATCTTTTTCAGAAAAAGGTCTATTCGAGTCCTTTGCCCATTTAAAAAAATTGGGAATTTGTCTTTTTATTGGTGAGTTGTAAGAGATCTCGACAGAATCTGGATACGAGATCCTTATCGGGCATAGGATTTGCCAACATTTTCTCTCATTCTGACTCTATGCTGTCACGGTGGAGGCTGGGGCGGCCTCGGTGCCCACCCAACTCTGGTGCCCTGTGAGCAGTGGAGTGAGTCTCACTGTGGAACTAAACAAGGCTGGGGTCCAGCTTCTCTCTCGGCGCCTCCTTAAGCCCCAACACCACCTTCCCACAAGGCAGCAGATGCGGTGCTCTGGGCCTATGATACTTTTAGGGACCCACAAAAATGCCTTAACTTATTTTAAAATTAGAAGGAAAAAAAGAACTTTTAGGTGGAAGAAAATGCTCTAAATTATATTCATCTTTGTACCAAAAACACTGTAAGAGAGAATTTATTCTTTTTTGGCCACTGTGGAAGTTCCTGAGCCAGGGACTGAACCTGTACCACAGCAGCAACTCAAGCCACAGGAGTGACAATGATGGATCCTTAACCCACTGTGCTACCAGGGAACTAATTTTTTTTTTTCTTACGGAGAAGAGGGCTTCTGAAGGAGTAAGCTCCCCTGGCTCATGCATAACGCAGCCCTGTGTCCCCTCCCATCCCAGCCCCAACCACTCCTGAAGGCAGACAGCAAGCCTGGGAGCACTGGGTCCTCCTTCTAAGAGGGTCAGGGAGAATCAGAACTTTGAGGATGAGGTTAGACCGGCCCTGGCTCAGGTTCCAGCCCTGGCTCTACCTCTAGTCACCGCACCCTCAAGCCTCAGTTTCCTGACCTGTAAAGCAGCAGCCGTCCCATGTGAGCAGAGCCTAGCCAGCTGGGACCCTGGGCAAGTCCAGGGGAGGGGCTGCGTGGGCGGGGGGGCGTGGTGGCTGCTGGACCACCCCCTGCGAGGAGGATGGGCGGGGCGCGGGCCAGCAGCGGGGGCTCCTGGACTTCCCTGCAGCCTTGGTCTTGTCATTTAGGAAATGGGGGTTGGATGGGCAGCAGACGTGCGTGTGCTGGCCTTCGCTCACCGGGTCGTGCGCACACACGTGTGCACCTACACACAGGCAGCCTCTCCGCCGACGGACCCACCGGAGCCTGCTGACTTTGGCTGTAGGGCATTTATTGCAAACTGAACATCTGAGGTATGAGAAGCTCAACCAGACCCTGGCCTGACCCTGGCTAGGGGCGAGGCCGTCTCTTCTCACCCCCTGCCAGGCCCCTGGCACTGAGGGCCCAACACAGCCCGCCGAGGACGGAGGGGCCCGTGCACTGAGGTAGCTGCATCCTAAGCCCCCACAAGTACAACTCCTAGGCTCGCCCCCGAGTCCCCCGCAGATCCAGGCCCGGCGGGGGACGGGGGCAGGCAGGAGAAGCCCGGGCTCCGCGTGGAGCACACCTGCGCCCCCAACAAACACTCCGGCCTCTGAGGAAAGGCACCTTCCCATCTGCCCATCGCAGGGCGGCCCACGTGGGGGCAGAGACGGGCCAGCCAGGCCATGGTCACTGCTGCTCCAGGCAGTCCTCGGTCACCCCCTGGGCGGCCAGCTCAGCCAGCACGTTCTGCAGGTAGTTGGGGTCAGGGTAGCCGTGGCCTGTGACGTTGCGGTCCATCTCTGTCTTGTGGTGAATCTCGTTCCACACCACCGTGTCCGTCTCGCCCGTGGTGCTGGACGTCCCTATTGTGAAGATAAGTCGCCTCTTCCAGGCCACCTTCAGCAGCTCCAGGACCTGCCCAGTGGGGAGGGGAGGACCGTGAACAAGGGCTTGGAACAAACCCGGCCCCTGTGGCTGGCCTGGAGGGCAGACACCTGCCCCGACAGCCCTCACCTCCCTCAGCCTCGTCACGCCCTCGGAGCCGGCCCCACCCCAAAGCCACCGCGCTGGATGCTCTGTCTGCCCGGAATGCTCCTGCCGGCCTTCTCAGAGCTGGGAAGTCCCAACTCGGGTCTCAGGGGAGAGGTGGCTCTGCAGGCCAGCCCCGATGACCCGGGGGGAAAGCGGCCCCGGCCCCTCCCCATCCTGTCACACTCAGCTGCGGGAAGACGCCGGTCCTCCCACTGGGCCACCTGTGAAGTCGGGTGTCCTTCCCTGTACCCCCAGCCCCAGGGATGCCTAACCCACAGCAGGTCCCTGGGAAGGGGAGGCCCACACCCCCTAGCTGTCCCCGGGCCTTGTCCCCTCCTGTCACAGCAAGAAGGCGAGCAGAGGCAGAGCCGGTGTGGCTGCCGAGCCAGGCCCTCCCCAGCCCACTCGCCTCCCACTGCACACGGGCCGGGCCGCGGGGCCGACGTGCCGGGCGGGGGCACCGCTCCCTCTACCTTGCGGCCCTGGGTGTTGTCTGGAAGGTAGCACTGGCGGGGAAAGCCTCTGGCGGTGAACGGCTTTCCAGGGTTGGGGTGCTCCGGGCCCTGCAGGAGGAACGCAGATGTCGGGAATGGAGCCCAAGGGCCCGCCCGCCGCAGTGGTGCTCGGACACGGGCGTCCGGCCTCAGCCCTTCGGCCTCCAGGCAGGGCTACCCCTGTGCTCGAGTGACTACATCAACTGCCGTTCACGTCTTACTCTGAAAACCCACCATGAACGTGCCCCTCCGCCCACCGCCGCCCTCTCTGAACCTGCGCTGCTCCTCCCGCTAGCCTGCCATTGCCCTCAGAGGCAGGGGCAGAAGCTGCCACTTCGCTGGCCACCCTCTGGGCACTGGGCTCTCTGGCCTGGATGACTGGCCCTTCCTGACACCCTCACTTGGGTACATAGCCCCTCCACGGCTTGCCGGAAGTGGCCAGAGCGGGGCCCCTGGACAGCGGCAACAGGCGGGACAGAGGCTGGGGGCCGGAACCGCGCCTGGCAGTGTCTGCCCTCAGCCACACCGGGCGCAAGTCCAGACTCCCCTTCCGCCCTGCAGCTCCAATGCTGTGGGATCATTTCTAAAGTTCATTCTGAGCCCCGCAGAAGAACTGGAGGGAAACCAGGGAAAAGTCCGTGATAAGACCAAACAGAGGGACAGCCCGTCAGACTCCCGGCCCCACTGCCCTGTGTCTTCTCAACTTGCCCAGGCTCCGGGGTCCCCCAGTCCATGGCAGAGACCTAAGGGGCCAGGGCTCTGTCTGGGTCTCCACTGGGACCTGCAGCTTGGCTTCCTAGCCCTGTGCCCCACTCGGGCCCGGATCTGGCCACTGAGCTGGTCCCTCACCAGCAGTCAGGCCTCACTGTGGGCCCCTCCCTGCCCCGTGCTCTGCCCCCTGGACAGGTTGCTCCCATGGGCTCCCCGGCCTGCCAGCCCGCCCTTCAACAGAAACGTTCCTTCTGCTTCGACGCTTGCTGGTCTCCCGCCTAGTACAAGTCCAGCTGAGATGCCTCTGCCTCCAGGAAGCCCTTCCTGGCTTGGGAAAAGGCCAGCACCATCTCTTTGTTTCCACAACCTTAAGAGCTGGTGCTGGCCTCCAGCACTAGTGTCTCCTGCTTGCTGGAAGCCGGGGTGTCCTCACAGTGACCCGGGGGGGTCAAACTGCCAGGAGAGGAGTGGGACAGGAAGAACACCCAAGGGGACTGATTCCAGGAAGATCCGAGGAGGCCGCTCACCTGAATGCCGTGGGGAATGTTGTACACGATGAGTATCGTCCCGCAGTCCTCGTGGCCAGGGAGGGACACCTGGAACGTGAACACTTCCATCTTCCCCCGGGGCTGGGTCCCGGTTTTCTCCCCGTAGATGGTTTTGCAGGAAGGACACTGCAAGCTTCCATCCTGGGAGGAGGCAGGATGCCGAGGACTGAGCCGGGGGCCCTGAGAGGGTGCCCAGGCCCGGCCACCCCGCTGTCTACACGGGAAGAGGCCCACAGCGACATGGGTTTGGCCCCCAGTCATGTGGTGGGTCCCGGGCATGTGGCCTGACTCTCAGGCAGCCTCCTAGCACAGAAACTTGATTCCAGCAGCCTCCTTGGAAAGCTAAGTTTTACCCCAAAGACTCATTATGCAATTTTCATTAAAGGAGCAAGATACCTGGAGATTGGCACCAGGTGGAAAATTATTATGTTTAGGAGCAAAAGTCTGCATAGTCATGTTTAAAACTGAACAGAAGGCGCTCCCATTGTGGTTCTGCGGAAACAAATCCTACTAGTATCCAAGAGAATGAGGGGTCAATCCCTGGCCTCGCTCAGAGGGTTGGGGATCAGCGTTGCTGTGAGCTGTGGTATAGATCACAGAAGCAGTTCAGATCCCGCGTTGCTGTGGCTGTGGTGCAGGCCGGCAGCTGTAGCTCCAATTCAGCCCCTAGCATGGGAACTTCCATATGCTGCAGGAACTTCCTAAAAAGCAAAAAAAAAAAAAAAAAAAAAATCAAACAGAAAACCCTGTGAATGATGGATTGCTGATGCCAGCACCCTGCCTGGTACACAGTACCATGAGGGTACCTGTGGGCGGAGAGACCCTAGGCCAGGCTGAAAGCCCACCACATACCCTGGTTCTCTCCGTACCCCCATCCTCTGTCCACTCTGGCTAAACTACACCAAAAGCAGGGCAACTGGGCATCACCTGCCACCCTAGGCTGCATGCTGCCCCAGGGTCGGGGCAGCAGACATCTCGAGGCTGCTTCCAAGCCCGCCGTGGGCCCCGCACAGAGCAGCCCTAGTCACCTGCTCGGGTGCAGCAGGGACCAGGATGGGCTGTGGGCAGGAGACCCTGACCCCACCCCAAAGCCACCCCAGGGGTGTCATGGCTACCTTGTTCCCGTTGCAGTACATGGCCAGCAGGCAGAGCAGGTGGAAGGCATGGCTGCACTTGGCCAGGCGGCCCACGGCCACGGGCCCGATGGTCTTGCTGTCAGTCACGTCGCTGTACCCAGATGCCACAGAGAGCTTCTCCATGCAGATGATACAGTCCTGGAGAGAGACCCAACACGAGCACGCTTACCCACGGCCCCTGCGCCGCAAGGGGCAAGTCCTGCAGGACAAGGCCTTCATCTGCCAAAACGCTGGATCCCAGCCTAAGTCAATTCAACAGCTGTTTGTTCCAGAGACTGGGAACACAGAGTCGCCCCGGGATCTGCCCTCAGAGGGCTCAGGGCTGCAGGCGGCACTGAGCACAGGGACTGGTGCGCTACCTGAAGCGCGGGCTGAGATGGCAGCAGAACAGCCGGCCAGAAGGGAAAGAACGGCAGAGGCCCTCGACGCTGGGCTCTGCCAGGGAAAAGGGAACTTGTCAGTTGCAGAGCACGGGGTGTCCCGGGTTGGGGGGAGAAAGTTCTGCAGCCTGAGCTAGCTTCTGGTCTGGGAGGAGGCTGCGCCTGCAGGGCAGGAGGTGACTAGGGCGTAGGAGACGAGACGAGGGAGAGGACCAGATCCCAGAAGCTCTGACAGCCACGCTGGGGGGCTGGGCTTGGTCTCCCATGTCAGGGGCCAGGCTGAGGGCTGTGAGCAGGGCGTGCTAAGTCATCATGGCCATGAGCTGGCTGTGGAGACCGCGGTTTAGAAGGGAGACAGCCCAGTGGTGGCGGATGAGCACAAGGGCAGAGGGAAAGAGACAGACGGCTGCCGTGAGGGGGAGCGCAGAGTGGGCTGGAGGAGGGGCTGATGTGACGATGACCTGCAGGTTTCTGTGCAAACCTTTATCGACCAGGTGCTTCCCATGCCCTAAGCTTACAGGAGAAAGAGGCAAGAGAATCTGGATTGGCACCATTGACCTTGAACCCACCCCTCCAGATTCTCCAGATTCTCTGCTCAGATCGAAGAGGTGCCATTGCCCCGAGCCAAGGATCAGCAGAGAGGTCTGGGTCCTGGTGGAGCCATGCGGGGGCTGGCAGGCTGTGTCAGCCACAGGAAGCCCGACTGGCCCTCCGGACGAGGCCAGAGGCTGCTTGGGAAGCACCTTCTGGCAGAGGACAGGCTGGTCGCCTGGAGTCACCGGTTGTTTCCAAACAAAACCACAAGCAGTGTGGCTCCCGTGACACGCACCTCATCCGGGGCCGCCTTCAGCTCTTCAGTATAGTTTTTTATCACCTGTTCTGGCTCTGGCTTTGGAGGCCCTCCTAGGAGAGAGAAGAACACAGGTGGTGTCCCAAGAACAAAGTGGAGGTGCTGGAATGAGAGAGGAAGGAGACAGGGAGGTCCAAGCTGCCAGGAGGGATGTTAGGGGCTCAGATGGGAAGGTTAGCGTGCAGGAGAGGAGAGACCTGGGCTGGGCACGGAACACTCCAGAGCTCTGCCGCCGGAGCGCTTCCTGACCTGCCCGCTGGGGGCCTGGCCCAGAAGCCCTGGAGAAGAGGGGCAGAGAGCGCAGCTGGCCGCAGCCCTCAGCAGCCCTGCCTGGTGCCTCGGCCACGACCCTGCGCACCTCTGCTCAGGAAACCACGCCAGGCTTCAGAGGACACGCAGGAGCTTCTATAACACGTACTCTGGAGCACATTCTGGCCAGGTCGTTCTACTCAACTTCCATTATTCTTGTTAAGAAAGTCTCAGAAGTAGAGGAGTAAGTTCTCAGACTCAGCACGTGGCCCTGGGAAGGCATCCGTGTGCACGCCGGCTACAGACTGCCCCCGGCCACCCAGTCTTCTAGGGCCTGTCCCTGGACTGTGGGGTGTGACACAGTGTTGTGCTTCCTAAGCTGCCCACAGCTATCCCCACTCTACTGTGCCCTGCACCTCCATAACGCTGAGCCTGCACGCGACAGGCCCCACCCCAAGGACAAGAAGCTCCCCCAGCTAGAGAGAACGGGCGTGGCCGTGGGTTCTCTAGAGGCAGCGGCAGAATCACAGAGCGGCAGCAAAGCCCGTGCGGGAGCAGAGAGGAGGGGCCAGAGGACCAGCGCAGCCTGGGAGAGAGACCCCGGCAGGGCTCCTCATCCTGCCTCAGGGTCGGGGGAGCTCCTGGTCCTAGCCTCTGAGACCAGAGGGGCCCTGGTGTGAGCCCAAGATCATGGCCATCAGCCTGTGGCTGTAGAGACTTACAAACCTGAAGCCTCAACAGCTGAGCTCCCTCTGGACTAGAGAAGGCCAGCTGACAGTTACGAGGGAGCAGAGAGGCTGGGACCAGGTGACGTCAGGCTGAATTCTAGCTCTTGGACTGGGACCAAATCAGGTCACCTCTGAGTCTCAGTTTCCTCATCTAAAAAGTGGAGACCTAGGAGTTCCCGTTGTGGCGCAGTGGTTAACGAATCTGACTAGGAACCATGAGGTTGTGGGTTCGATCCCTGGCCTTGCTCAGTGGGTTAACAACCCGGCATTGCCACGAGCTGTGGTACAGGCCGCAGACGCGGCTCAGATTCTGCATTGCTGTGGCTGTGGTGTAGGCTGGTGGCTACAGCTCAGATTAGACCTTTAGCCTAGGAACCTCCATATGCCTCCATATGTGGGCACAGCCCTAAAAAAGAAAAAAAACAAATAAATAAAAAAGTAAAAGTGGAGACCTAATACCAATCCCAGCTGTGACCTGAAAGGCAGCTACAGGCAAGGGCAGACCCTACACACCCCACACACAGACTTAGGACCCCGGCTCTGGTCACTGGGGACAAAGTCAGACCAAAGCACAGTGAGCGCTGGCATCAGACACCCACCCTGGTAGCTGGGACGCTGTTCAGCCTGCGGGCAGAGGCCTTCTAGAAAAGCCTGCTGGCGACAGGCCCATCTCCAGCTGAACCCCAGGAACCCTGGGGAAGCCCAGCTCAGCATCCCCTTCCACTCCTGCCTGCCTGCACCCAGGCAGTCTTTTAGAACCAGGGGTCGCTCTCCAGGAGCCCCTCTTCTCAAAAGGGGCCAGCCGGGTGACCGCCTACCCCAGAAAAGGGACATCCGAGCCCAGGAAGGCCTGAGGGTCTACTGAGAGCCTGTGTCTTTCCTGGGCAAAGCCAAGTGGCCTCAGGAAGCTGCCGGTGTGCCCTGCCCACGGGTCCAGCTCCGGCTCCGAGGCAGAGTGAGAAGGGGGAGCAGGGCAGGAGCGACCGGTGGGGTGGGGGCTGGGCCGGTCAAGCCCTGCCCCTCCCTGGGTCTCCCTCCTCCCCTGCAGGGTGGGGGTTAGACACACAGTGAACACGATCAGAGCAACCACGTAACTACGTGCCAGGCACTTCCCACGTGTATTTACTTCCTATTTCTCCCACAACCAATCTGCCAATCAGGGGGCACTCCCTCAGGAATGGGGGCGCTTGAGTGAGATCAGAAAGCTGGTGGTGCAGGAGCCCAGACAAAAGCCCGGGCCTGGATGAGCCAAAGTCGGGCTCCCTTTCACACCATCCTGAAGGTCACGGCCTTCCGGCCCGAAGACAGAGGCAAAGCCACAATCAGCTTTAGAAATGGCGGGTTTAGAACTTACTACCCACAGGCCCCTCCACAGGAGTCTTGTTAAAACTCACAGCACCTTCCAATGGCTCCGAAACCCCTCATCCCTGACCAGGTGATGGGCAGGGCGGTGGTCATGGGGGGATTCACTGAAGCAGCCCCACACGGGCTGGCCTTGCCTAAGACACGGGCTGGCCTTTCCTAAGACACAGGGTGGCCCTAGGGAAGGGACAGAGTTGTCCCCCATCCTGAGCCAGGCCTCACCCTGAACCTGTGTTTACAGAGTCACCGAGTCCTCAAGAACAGGCCACTGGCACGCCAACCGCGCCAGGAAGACAGGCCCAGCCTCGGGGTCTCAGCGGAAAGCAGATTCCCGGGCACCTCTGCTGTAGAGCGCGGGCGGGGGGGCTCCGAGCCCACCCCCCCG
This sequence comes from Catagonus wagneri, assembly GCA_004024745.2. NCBI lineage: Eukaryota > Metazoa > Chordata > Mammalia > Artiodactyla > Tayassuidae > Catagonus > Catagonus wagneri. The sequence continues at coordinate 146,086 of PVHT021183640.1, read as the reverse complement.
CAGGCAGAGGAAGCGGCGAAGGGCCGAGGGGGTCAGAGAAGAGCATCGGTGCAGGAGAGTCAGAGGCAGCAAGACTCGGAGGAGGCTGAGCAGAGTCCAGAGAGTATTTGTGAGCAGGAACTACCTTTCATGGACATTTTCCTCAATCTCTTAACTGAGCTGTGACTTTTAGAGGCCAGACAGGAGGCGGGAGGGCTGGCGGGCTGGGGTGCGCGGCTAAGACACACAGGGAGTCCAATGGCTGACATCAGAATACTCGTCATGCCTACACGGGGTGTGAGATCAGACATGCAGAGGGGGAGAAACGTTAGAAGGAGTCGTTCGGCTCATGACCTCCACAAAACCCCGGCTGTGGCCATCTGGCCCAGCCGATCACCCTGGGGCATCCGGCCACTAGAGGCTGCCGGGGCCTATGGGGGCCACAGGTCTAAGCTCTGGGTTAGGAACCAGTGAAACGCCCGGCTAGTGGGAGCCCTGGCCCCCAGGTCCAAGGGGGGGTCTGTACAAGCAACCACGAGGCCGTGCCCGGAGCATGCAGGGCGCAGGCCATTGCTTCAGGAGGGCGGAGGGCAGAATGCCACCCCAGGAGGCCTCCTGAACAGCTCTGGGTGGGCACCTCTCCATGCCAGGCACAAGGAAGGAGAGCAGAGGGGGCGACACAGAAGGGCGCAGCCAAGCTATGGAAATGCGGACGGGGTCTGGAGCGCAGGGCTTTCCCTGTGCTCCCCCGGCCGTGCCCCCTTGCCCTGGTCACCGTGCCCGCAGTCGGGGCACTGCCTGTCTTCCATGCGCCGCCTGGCCTGTCTAGGTGCCTTCAGTGCCATCGCCAGGGCGGGCTAGCGGGAATGCTGTCGCCAGGCCTGCTCCCCCAACTAAGGCATCCCCAAGGCCCCTTTGACCACTCCTCTGGAGCAGCTAAGGTCCCAGGCCGTGGCTTCCCTCTGGCTCCCCTGGGCCGTGGCTCAAACAGGGCCTCTGCCCTGGGCCGGAGCACGGGGGCGGCCCACGGGGAGGAGCTGCAGCAGGCAGCCGTGCTGAATGGACCACGCAAGGGGGCCGCCCACTCAGCCTGGCCCTCTCTACGTCCTGGCCGCCCCTCACCTGCTTGCCCCGAGGACCTGGAACAGAGCGCGTCCTCTGCTGAATCCCCTGTTCTTGCCAAACCCTCAGCCCGCCTGCTGTCCCGAGCACCGCCACCCAAGCCACCCAATCCTCGGGTCCCAGTCTGGCTCCCAAGCCCCTCTTCCCCCAGGGAGGGGTCTCTGGCTTCTCCTCGGGCACCTCCCTGGGTTGTGGGGCTGGGGCCCAGCAGACAGGCCAGGTGAACATGCTGCCGGCTCCAGAGGTGATCCAGAGCAGCCAGGGGAAGGTGGGCCTTGCCATCCATCCGGCCCCCCTGTAGCCGCCACCAGAGAACAGAGGATCTCGTGGGGCAAATGCACCCAGTCGGGGGCAGAAGCAGAGGCCAGCGGCCTGGGCAGCAAAGGCTGTGTGTGGCGGTTGCTCCACGGGGGACACCAAAACGCACATCAGAAGACGGAGGCTGGACCCTGGGCGCCTGCTCAGCAGCTAATGGGATGCAACCAGCATCTTGAGGTTGTTCCTGGGCACAAATGTGGGTTCCCTTGGGAACTAAACGTCAGTGGATGGAGTGACAAGCAGGTCCGGGGGCAGACAGAAAGAAAGGAGAATCCTGGAGCTCTGTACTGACCGTGAGTGACCTCTTTCCCTAGCATCCTCTAGACCTCTCCTCATGGCTGACCATCCCCGACCGCCACCTGAAACAGCCGGGTCCCCCCCAACTCTGTCTCCTTCGCTCTGCTGTTTTCTCACCACCGGAAACGACCCACGTATCTGTCTCTGGACTGACTGTCCTCCGCCGACCGAGCACCCCAGCAGGGCCTGCTCGCAGGGGGTCACAGGTGTCTCTGCCTGCCGAGGAGCAGACATCCCTGAGGCCACCGTGTCAGCCCTGCGAGAGGACAGCCCTCATCAATGCAGGACCCGCGCCCCGAATTCAAGCCACAGATGCAGAAGTCTCAACTCAGACACCCACAGAGGAGCAGCCCCCGCCCCGCAGGCCAGCCTCGTGGAAAAGCGTGGAAATCACCCTACATCCAACGATCCACAGAAGCCGCATCCAGCGGACAGGGTGGGGGGGACACAAGAGAGACCATCACATCTTCCGCGGCAGCAGGGCTTAGGGACAGGCCCCCGCAAACTCCTACTATTCCCAAATCACCGGAGAGCTGGGACAGCCACGATTTCCTGCCCTCGTCTCCACCTGCCAGAGCGGCCGGCAGCCCCGTGCACAGGTATGAACACCCCCTTTCTGACGGCCAGCATCGGCCTGTCGTCAAGTGACCAGGGCTCAGGTCTATGCCCACCCTCTCCGGCCGGGGCCTTAGCAAGCTGGGTTCAAGGCCAGCACCACTCCTCCCTGGCTGATGACCCCTGACCCCTAAGGAGAGGCACGGGCCTGGCACAGCCAGCGAAGCCATCGCCTGAGGCATAGCGGCTGACATGGAGGTGGCCCCCCCGCCAGCGCAGAGGGCCACAGGCCCTTCCACAGCATGGTCCTGGATGTCAACCTACCTGCAAAGAGCTGTGCCCAGGTGCTCACCTCAGTGCGCCCAGCGTATTCCCAAATCCACGATGGAACCCACAGTCCCACCCAGCGGAGAGGCCTCTCCAGACCTGCTTCTCGGGGGCGGCCCTGGGACCTCGGTTCCCTGGCACCTACACAGTGGCCTAGCAACAGGTTCGAGCCCGCGCCAGGCCTTTAGGGGAGGCAGAGTCCGGCCACCGGCTCCTTTCTTTTTCCTCGCTGGAACCGAGTTCCTAAACCTCTGGGGCCTGCTTCCCTGAGGAGTGAATGGAAGTTAAATGCTGCCTCCAGGGTTGCTCTGAGAGCCAAGCGGACACAGAGGACAACCTGGCACGTGGCCCGGAGCCGGTCCTTAGCCGCGAGAGCAGCTCAGCACCCCGGCCACTTCTGAGCTGCATGGAGATGTGATCTCAGTCAGCATCTGGATTAAAGCCTGAGCGACCGCAGAGCTGAATGGAGCTGGACGCGCGCGTGGGCTGGGCCCTTCACCCGCCACCTGTCTCCAACAGGACCAGCACCGCGCACGCGCACACACAGGCAGGGGTCTGAATCACCTACGGCATCTGGTGCCGCGAGAAGACATAAACTGGGCAGGAACTTTTCATCACCACATCTTTGCTCACTATTCCCTCTGCCCCAGCAGAGGGCTGAGCAGCCGAAGCAGGTTCCAGAGGCCCTGCTGGGCAGGGCCTCCACTCCTGGGACCCTGACCCCCGCCTCCCCCCGCCGTCTCTGACTGGTCTTTCAAAGGCTCTTCTTCCCGGCGTCCCACCCGGGTGCTATAAGCTCACATACACCCCGGGTGGGGGGCAGCCCAGACTGCTCTTCTGGGCTGCACAATCAAACGCCCCTGCCTCCGGGACAGCTGCCTGTCTCAGCCGCGGCCATCACCGCCCCCAGGAGCAGCACAGTGTCACGACCAGGAGCCCAGATCCTGAGGCCGAGAATGCCCGGGCGGAATCCCAGATCTGCCGAGGGCTGGCCAGCTGCCCTGGGGTGGTCTCTGGAGTTCTCCGAGCCTTGGGTTCCTCAAACATAAAACGGGAATAAGAGTCCCTCCCCCAGAGAGCTGTTACTGGGATGAAATGAGTTCACACGCAGGCAAAGCCCCAGTCCTCCCTCACTGAGGACGATGCTCTGGCTCCCTCGGCAGCGGCACACCGGGCCTCGCGCTCTTCCTTCCCCTGCAAGCGCAATCCAGTCGCTAAGTCAGCGCCTTCACCTCCGTCCGCCTCTGCGGCTCAGCTGAGGCACGAAGCCCGGCTCCACACGGGGACTCCCTGCCCCCAGCCCAACCAGCCTGTGCTACCCCAGTGACTCGTCCAACCCTGGTCAGCTCACCCCCTGGCCTCAACCTTTAAACAATGGCGACTCCCCACACTCCTCAGTGTAACAGTCTACACTGCCCCTAAGTTAAATAACTCTTCGTGGCTTCCTACTACCCACAGAAGAAATTTTAAACACCGTTCAAAGGTGTACAGTTAACAAAATATCTACTGAGGCACAAAAGCCACTTATTGAAAATGTTAACTCCAGCCAAAATAGTTCTATAAGTTCATCAGGAGGCCCCTTTAGGGAAATGCCTAAAGCATTCAGGGGACAGGAAAGTGACTCTTGAATTGGAATTTGGGGCAAGACCACCCCTGGGCATCCGTGTCATCAGGCATGACCCTCCCAACACTGAGCAAAGTGAGCAGGCACCGGGCTCACTCACTGGGGGTACCCCATCACCAAGAAGAGGCACAGCCCCCCAAGGAACCCCTCTGGGTTTCCACGAGACCACAGAGGGTAACAAGAGCCCAACTCTCCCCCAACCCCCACCCCATCCTCCACCCACCCCAAGTCCCCCCCTGCCGGACAAAGTCTGTTCCAGAACCTGGACTCCAGGGCAGCCTGCCTACCTGCGAGGGCTTGCTGGACCCTGCTGGGCTTCGGCATCTGCACGGGCACCGTGGCGGGGATGCTCCCGGGGCTGCTTGCTGGACCGCTGGGGAGGGAGGCACTTGAGGAGAAGAGAGAGCAAAGCTTAATGTGTGGAGCTGACTTAGCGAAACGGGAGCTGGAGAAACACTGACTGAGGGATTTGCTGGCGCTGCTGGGCCCCTCTGCAGTTTTACTTCCTGCAGCTGCCCCTGTGCCCGTGAGCCCTTCTGGCTTTTTCTTTCCCTAAAGTAAAGATCCTAAGGAAGAGCATCTGGAAGGCGCAGCAAAGGGATCTGATGTTCACCCCCCTCTCAGACCCGCACTAATCAAGAGAACCCGAGTCTGGCCGCTATCACCTCCTCTGTGAGCGCTGGGGGACACAAGTCAAACCCCAACTCAGGAACCGGGGGGACACAAGTCAAACCCCAACTCAGGAACCGGTGAGGGGCAGGAAGAGCAGCAGGGACGGGGCAGGGACACGAAAGAACGCCGCTAGGGATGAGCCTCATCTTTCTATGAGGTCTCGAGATGAAGCCTGGACTGTCCGAAGACGTTGTCCTGGGCAATGCAGACACTCTGAAGACAATCCCACAAGCCCTGTGAGCACCAGCTTCACCTAAACAAGGGCTCTATAGAACCCGAGGAGGGGAAATCCAGCAAAACGACTCCAAGTGATCAAGAGCACCACCACCAGCAGTCAGACCAACCAGCCAATATCAGGAACCCCAAGCAAGGACGGTGAAAAGGAAACAGCACCTTTTGCGATTCCTGCCCAAAGGCCGTGACTTCAGTCCAATCAGGAGAAAACATCTGATGAACTTAAACTAAGGGACGTTCGACAAAGAAACTCTTTGAAAGTGTCAAGGTTATGGAAGAGGAAGAAGGACTGAGGAACTGTTTTACCCACAGGAGGAAGAGGAGAAATGACCAATGGATGCAGAGTGGATCATGGGACTGAATGAGAACAGGGAAAAACTGGTGAACGTTGGAAAAGTCTAGCTAACAGCCCTGCACTCGTGGCAATTCTCTGGCTCTGACAACTGCACTACGGCTGTGAAAGATGTTAACAGGAGAAGTCAAGTAACCTCTGTTACGGACACTCTACTGTTTTTTGTAACTTTTCCATAAATCCAAAATTAGTTCAAAAGAGAGAAATTTTATTTTTTTAAATGAAGGTCTTGCTTCCCACAGCGACTACGTTTGAGTCTCTCTTGGTTTTAGGCCATCATATTTTTAAATGGTAATAAACCCATGCCATCATGGTTTTCGGGGAGTCCTGCACTGGAGAAGAGCTTTGGCAAATGGGCCAAGATGCCTGCCACCTCCTCCCCTTCCTGGCTACTGCGTCCTCCAACCCAGCCCTACCCACGTTAAAGACCACGCGATAGCAAAAGTTACCAGGAAACCCTTCTACACAGCCCCTGCAATGGAGCTCCCCAAGGGCAGGGCCTGGGCACCTTTATCTCTGTTTCACTGGGCCCAGCCTGGAGCCAGGAACTGGGAAGGTGCTCAGGAAACGAAGGACGGCTCCAGTCTGCCGTGACGCCCCTCTGGCTGCCAGCAGACCAGTACCACCTGGTTACAGGAAATGCTTCTGGAAGCTGCCCCAGAGCCTCCCGTACACCCGCCACGGGTCCCAGATCTCACAGGTGAACACTACGGGGAGCTGGCTGCTTCAGATCCAAATCGGAGGACTTCATGCTAGCTGGCACTGGTTTGCCTTTTTGGACCATCCTCCCCGAACAGAATAACCTGTGTGGCCATACTTCCTGCCACCTTCACCTACTCTCAGCCCCAAGAGAACAATGGAACTGGATCTGGAGCAACCAGATAATGCAGTGGGAAAGGGGCTGGGCGTGCAGGACACCCGGACTAAGGTTCTGGCCCCACTGAACTCTGTCTAATTTGAAACCACGCCCCACCCCCTTCCTGAGCCTGTTTCTCCAATTCTCAGGTTCTAGAAATGAAGGAATTTGAGGAGATCCAGCCCTGCAAAGCATCCTTCCTCTCCCAAGCCAGCCCCGTAGGGAGCACTGCACTTCAGTCCTCAGTCGGGAAGCTGGAAAGCCGAAGCTTGGCTCTACCACTCTGCTGGGGTACTCAGTGGGCTGGACACACTGGCCCCGTGGGGGTCTGGGAAGTGGGGTCTTCCTTCGCCAGCGAGAGAGACATATCTGAGGGAGAAGGCCCAGTTTTAGGTTCTAGCACCAAGAACAAGAGCAGAAAGCAGACAGGAAGGAAGGCCAATGGGCAGCTTACTCTGGCCCCGGGACCAGGAACCATGAGGAAGTTCTACCTGCTTAGGGGTCTCCCGATGTTGTTACTTGCCCGTGACTTTCCCCTGCTCCTCCCCATACAGTTCTCCGCTGTGATCAGAAGGAACAGAGCAATAGAAGGATCCAGGGGTTCCCAAGGCGGGGACTCTCAGTGGTGGACAGAACCTGGGAGGTCGGTGATCCCCCACACCGTCCTCCAAGGGCTCAAACCAGCAGAATGTTCCCGAGCAGGGGCACCATTTGCCCATGAAGTGTCCTTCAGAGAATTCCCTCCCCCCTGCCTGGCTCCTGGCTTTACCTACTAGGCCCTCTCTGCCTTTCCCCTCTGGGACCTTCTCCAGGAGCTTCCAAATGGAGATGAGAACACAAGACAGAAAGATTTCCAGTCTTCTACACGCAAGATTTGACAGTCCCAGGGAAGGGACTGAGCTAGGAGGCGGGAGGGCCAGGAGTACAAAGCCTCCCTCCAGTGTCCCAGTGCCGCCGCCCACTGGGGAACCTCTGAGCATGAGCGGCAGGAGGACGTAAGATGTGGAGCCTGGGGCTTAAAGCTGTGTGCCTTGGGCTTGACCAGTCCTCTTTCTGAGCTTCACTTTCTCTCTCTGTAAGAGGAGGATCATTCCCGAAGGCCCCCACGGCGGCTGCTGCGACGCTTAGTCAAATGCCCACTGTTCCCAGTTCTCGGAGGAGGAAGGTGGCTCCTGGCTCCAGAGGAACTGCAGGGTCCTCGCCAAACCCTGAAAAACCACGGCCATGTCAGAGCAGAAGGAACCTTCAGAAGCGGACCTGCCCAAGTTCGTGATCTGAAGAGGGGGGAAAAAAAAGGCAGCCGTGGAAACAGGACAGAGCCGAGCCGAGGGCCTATACCGAGTCAGGAGTACGATACCCCTGGAACCCAGGACCCCATCACACAGGCTAAAGATCCCAGCGGAGAGCAGGATGGGGCAGGGCACGTTCCGAGGCTGGAGGACAGCAGTGACGAGAGCACAGCGGATGAGAGCAAACTAAGAACCCTCTTCCTAGGCTGGGTTAGTGCAGGGACAAAGCACCCCGAGGCCTGGCCGCCCCAAGGCGCGGGAGAGGGCTGGCCGTAACCACCACCCCGGGGCATCAAAACCGTAACCCAGCCGGCACGCCCGCTATTAAAGACACAAGAGTGTGCATGACACATTCTGGAAAGTTTTCCATCCACCATCATTAACGCACACAGTTTGGTGCTTAAAGGGATAGGCTTCAGCTGCCCGGACCTTGACTTAAACCAAGCAGCGCCACGACAGACAGTGCATCTTCTCCATGGATTACTGCATACTCAGAAGGCCTCCTGGGGCCCTGGGCAATCAGTCAGCCAAGGTTTTACCCAGATTGAGCAAGAAGTGATTTGAAACTATGTGGGTTTAAAAAAAAATAATAATAACCCACACTGGTTCCACAAGTTTTGATTTCACTCACTCACATGTCCTTCCCAGCAGCTACCAGTAAATACCGCCCACTCTCAGGCATCTGCAGTCCGTTCCCACCCCACCGCCTTCTCCTACACACACACTTTCACCCAAGACTGCTGACATTCACTTGGCCTCGAGAACTACACTACAGCCACTAGGAGACCAAGGTGCCAAGTGTTTTCGATCCTGCCAGCCCTGCCGGGTGAAGAGGTCAGGGGTTTACTAAGCCCCCTCTGGCTCTACGACAGCCATTAGCGAAGGGTTACCCACAGAGGCCACACTACAAATCAGACCTTGTTTTTCAAAGCAGGGACCGGCCTGTGCCAGTGAATTCTGGCTTCCCGCTCTGAGGGCTGGAGGAGGTCAAGGGCGACACCCCCTTCAGGAGGCAGGCCCCTCTGAGGCTGTTTCAGGCAACAGAGCCGGCTGGTCCGGTTCCCTCCTGGCTGACAAGGCAGGGCATGCAGGGCAAGCAGCAGCACGCACGGCCCAGCAGCCTTCCCTTCCAAAACCTGCCCGGAAGGCACCGTGGGACCCACCTCAGCAGCCTCGCGGGCCCTCAGACTGCGGAGGGAGGGCTCAGAGACCATCTAGAAACTCGCCTCAGGTATCCTGGAAGAACCTAAGCCAGGACGTTAGACAAGGCGGTCCTAGTCGCGCTAAAAGCAGCTCCGGCCTTGCTGAAAACCCTTCTGGGCTGGCAGACGTGATGCGGTTTCCTCCAAGCTAGACTGACCCAGTACTGGAAGGGGCCTCCCGGGGCACCGGGAGCGCCTGGGCTGGCACAGAGCCCAGCCTGCTCGTGCCTCTGAAAGGCCACAGGGCAGGCTGAAGCGCTACCTCCCTGTTCCCAATTCCCAGAAGGATCTCCAATCCACAGGCCCCAGGTCCCAGAGGGAGAAGACACACCGGTAGACGCCTGGACCCGCCGGGCCATCCTTTCCTCTGCGTACCGGGGTCTCTGCACGCATCCCCCAGGACGTGCCCTGCCCTCCTCTCACGCTGCCTGCAAGACAGCTTCGACAGCTCCACACGCCTCCCACAGCCTGCAAGGGGCCTGGGTTTGACCCCAGCACTGCCGCGTCCTGGCTGTGCTGCCCTTTAAGCCGGGGACACCACCTGCAAGCGGCGGTTACAAGGATTCGTGAAATCACTCACACAGCCTGCTTGACAGGCCTGGCTAGAACGTGTGCTCGGTGAGGGGCAGATGTCACCATCTCAGCAGGAAGGGTCCTCTGAAAACCAGATGGACAAAATACTAGAGGCCCAAGAAGCTGCCAAGGAGGTCTCAGTCACACCGGGAAGTTCTCGGCAACACCGGGAAGCTTTGGCCCTCCCCGAGGTCAGGTGGCCAGGATGGGGCTGGGTGAGCAAGGTGACACCCTGGGGAACAGGGCGGGCACAGGCCCACATCTGTCACTGCCTACCCAGGTCACCCTCTCTCAGAAATCAGTCCCCATCCTGGCTAACATTCTGAATTCTCCAAATGTTCTCCAGGGCCAAAGTTCTCGATAATGATCAGTGACAAGGCCCCTCGTCAAGACAGGTCTCTTGAGCACGCCAGGAGCACCTGCCACCCGGTCATTCCAGGACTTACTCTACTTTAAAGTGCCACCCTGGGAGTTCCCATTGTGGCTCAGTGGTTAACGAATCCGACTGGGAACCATGAGGTTGCGGGTTCGATCCCTGGCCTTGCTCAGTGGGTTAAGGATCCGGCATTGCCGTGAGCTGTGGTGTAGGTTGCAGACGCGGCTCAGATCCCGCGTTGCTGTGGCTGTGGCGAAGGCCGGCAGCTACAGCTCCTGTTAGACCCCTAGCCTGGGAACCTCCATATGCCGCGGGTGCAGCTCTAGATAAAGGCAAAAAGACAAAAAAAATAAATAAAGTGCCACCCTGGTCTGGATGGTGCCCATGTCATCATCTTTCTCAAGGTCTCCTATGAAACACTGGCCTGTACCAGCACAGCGGCTGTCCTGTGTCCCCTGTCACTACCACCCCCCACCCCCAATCAGCATTTTACCCTCTGCTCAACCAACTTTTAAGTCTCAAAACTGGGTTCACAGCCTTTTCTTGGATGAGACTGTGGCTTGGGGAGAAAACTGAACCTTCCATGTCTGTGACCTCAGTACCTGGCACACAGGAGGAGTCAATGACACATTCTTAGGCACACAGCACCAGCTACCTGGCACACGGGCACAGCCAAAACGCTGTTAACTGCCCAGAGAGCCCGGTTCTCCTGAGTCAATGAAACAATCACTGGTTTTAGCCCATGTGTCAACTACCAGCACTCAAGTGCCAGAGGTCCGGGAGGCTCCGCGGGACACAAGGTTGTGGATGGCACCCAGACACCACATGACTCAGGCGAAGGAGAAGACACAGCAGGGACAGCCAAAGCGGCAGGTGTCGCATTGTTGGGCCTTTGGGGCAGTCTTCCCAGCTAAAGAAGAAAAGAACCCCCAGCCCGCGGATGAGGCACATGGGTGGCCAAGATACCTGGTTCTACCGGCTGTGGATGGTCCCGGGGGCTGGTGCTGCGGTGCCAGGTGGGACAGGCTGGAGCGGTAGAGGGGCTGGTTCCCCAGGGAGGGCGGTGCCCCAGCCCAGGGGTTGGTGGTGTTCAGCCTGGGTGCCGATCTGGCCCCAGAGAGCGAGGGCTTGTTGTATGGAGCAAAGGCCTGGTGGGCCCCCAAAACAACAGCAGTCCTGTGGGGGGGCTGGGGGACAGGGTAGGCAGGGAGGTGGGTCATGGAGTGGCGGTAGCGGCCTGACACAGGGCCAGTTCCCCCGCCACTGAGGCACTGATGGCAAGAGCAGGCCACTCCCGTGTGGCCCGGCGGAACGATGACGGTGGTGACCGGGTAAGGGGGCCCTGCCTGGCGCCGCACGCTCCGGCAGAAGCTGGAAGTCTTGTTGGTCTGCGTGTGGGTGGCGTAGTTGACAGTGTAGTTGTACCCCAGGGGAGCCAAGTCCACGAGCTGGTTGCCCCTGGCCACCTGCTGCTCCAGGTAGTCACAGATGCTGGCTTCATAGGGTGTCCAGGAGCCTTCGTCACTCAGCCACTCCCAGACGATGCCCTGGCCGGGAGCTGAGTGCTGCGGAAACAGGTGCCTCCGCACAGCCCGCATGGTGCCTGTTTTAAAAGGAGTATTACATGTAAATGGCTAATCTGCTAGACACCCCCACCTTCAAAACAAAGAGAGTTTAAAAATTATTTTTTTCCTGCAACCAAAATAAAACAACATGATCACAGGGTATATACGGGTCACACTGCTGTTTGACTTAAAGGTTGGCATTGACTATTCTCTCCAAATTTGGGGTGAAGGGTAGAGTGCTCTATGCAAAGAAACTGTGGACCAAAGGGATCGAAATGGCAGAGGGGGGACCAGCGCTCTCAGCAGGACTGGGGGATGCTAGAGATGTAGGTCAAAGACCAGCTGTGGCTCAGACTCCATGAGGCTTCACAAAATATTCCGAAGGAGCAACTAGAGATTCTCATACTAAGTGAAGTAAGTCAGAAAGAGAAAGACAAACACCATATGATACCACTTATATGTGGAATCTAAAATATGACACATGGGAAGTTCCCGTCGTGGTACAGCAGAAACAAATCCAACTAGTATCCGCAAGGATAGGGTTCGATCCCTGGCCCCACTCAGTGGATCAGCAATCTGGTGTTGCCATGAGCTGTGGTGGAGGTCATAGATGCGGCTCGGATCCCACATTGCTGTGGCTGTGGTGTAGGCTGGCAGACGTACCTCCGATTCAACCCCTAGCCTGGGAACTTCCATATGTCATGGGTGCAGCCCTAAAAAAAAAAAAAAAAAGGAAAAGGAAAACGTGACATGTGGGAGTTCCCACTGTGGCACAGTGGGTTAACGAACTAGCTTGTCTCTATGGAGGTGCTAGTTCTATCCCTGCCCAGGACAGTGGGTGAGTATCTGGCATTGCTGCAGCTGTGGTGTAGGTCACAGCCTGGCTTGGATTTGATCCCAGGCCCGGAAACTTCCACACGCAGAGGAGAGGGTGTGGCTGAAAAAAGACACGAACCTATCTACAAAACAGAAACAGACTCACAGACTCACAGAACAGACTTGCGACTAACAGCAGGGCAGGAGGAGGGAGTGGGACGCACTGGGAGTTTGGGGTAAGTAGATACAAACTATTCCATTTAGAAAGGATAAGCAACGAGGTCCTACTGTACAGCACAGGGAACTACATCCAACCTCCTGGGATAGACCGTGACGGAAGGTAATACATAAAAGAAGGTATATATACATATATATATATGCAGAACTGAGTCACTCTTGCTGTGCAGGAGAGACTGGCACAATGCTGTAAATCAGCTATAATTAAAAAAAAAAAAAATATATATATATATATATATATATATATATATATATATATATATATATTCCTAATGATGAAACCTATGTAGCCTGACTTAAGAAACTGAAAACAAAATGTCTGAGGAAAATTAAATCATCCATACTCCAGCCACCACCAAGAGGAAAGCAGACAATTTACACAGCAATATATTCCTTCCCACCTAGTCTCCTAGGCATGTACTTTCAGGTGAGGCTGACAATCATACTGGAAACTTCTCCCATTTGCATGTATTATGCCATAAGTATTTCTTAGGTCTCTAAAGCTTTGTAAAACTCATTATTAACTGTTGCACAATTTTCTTTCAGGGCTATACCGTTCCCTTGGACTTTTTAGGTAGCAACTATTAGGAAACACCTGTGGTTAGCTTATATCAATAAATCAAACCTGAAGATTAAGGCGGGAAAGAAAAATCAATTTGGGCCACGCTTCCAACGGCACTTGCCAAAAGATGATCGCTGCGATTACCCCGGACCTCGTCTCCCAGCTTCAGCCCTGCCTCCACCCGCAGCCACAGGGATACTCTTACACCCCAAATCAGACGACGCCACTCTGCCCAAGTCCTCTCAGGGCTCCTCCTTTCAGAAGAAAAGCTAAAGTCCCTTCAAGGGATGGAAAAGCCCTGTACGACCTGACGCCCTCCTGGTCTGTCCACCCCTTCCTAGTGACCAGGCCACCCGAGCTCCAACTTCCAATCAACCTCTCCCTACAGTCCTGTACCTACAGAGGCCAAGGATGCTGCCAGACATCCTACAATGTAGCCTTGCCCCACAGTCCTGACAATCAAAAAGATCTCCAAACACTGTCCCATGTCCTAGAGGACAAAATCACCCCCAGTTGAGAACCACTGATTCAGAGGATAGGCAACAGACCTGGGAAGAAGCTGGTGGCCCCATTCTCAGTAATACTGATCAAAACACACGCACAGGGAGTTCCCTTCGTGGCTCAGCAGTTAACAAAACTGACTAGTGTCCATGAGGATGTGGGTTTGATCCCTGGCCTCGCTCAGTGGGTTAAGGATGCGACGTTGCCGTGAGCTGTGGGGTAGGTCGCAGATGCGGCTCAGATCTGGTGTTGCTGTGGCTGTGGCACAGGCCGGCAGCTGCAGCTCCAATTCAACCCCTAGCCTGGGAACTTCCATATGCCCCAAGTGCAGCCCTAAAAAAAGAAAAAAAAAGAAAGAAAGAAAGAAACACACACACACAAAAGAAACAGGAAAGTCAAATAACATGCCCAGGTGACACAGCTACCACACAAGAGCCAGAACTTATCGCCAGGCCCTCTTAACTAGCATGCTGTGCCACCTCCATGCTGGCTGGCCTGCCTGCCGCCAGCCAGACCCTCTCATCTCTGCAGGCGCAAGCATGCATTTCTGGTTTGGAAGACATGGGGAAAGGGGCTGGGAGGGCCTCTGCACAGCATGACAAGGCACCCTCTACCACTAAGCAGATCACCTCACACTGTGTGGTACCTATCACTCACAGCAGCCGCCTCCTGACTGTTGCAAGAGCAGTAAGACCCTCAGCATCAATTCTGTGACCTCAACACCTAGCCCGATGCCCAGTCTGAAGCAGGCACTTGGACACATACTAGAGGCAGGAAGTGTCTTACCAGTGTCCTGGCGGAATTGCGTCCAGCTGGGGAGGTCGATGATGTAAGGGGCCAGCGAGGGGTCAGCTTGGCCTAAGGGAATGCTATGGGCCAGGCTCCCCAGTCCAAAACGCTGGCCCTTCTGCTGGACAAACTGCTGCTCAATGTAGCTGCAGACGGTGGCACTGTAAGGGTGCCAGGTGCCCAGCCCATCCTGCCATTCCCACACGGCCACTGCCACGGGGCTGGTGTACACCTGAGCCAGGGAAGGGCTTGGGGCCATGGCCATCTTCCCCAGGACTCCCACTGCTTCCCTAACGGCTTTAGACCACCCTGGGCTGGATTCTCAGGTTCATTGCCAACGCTTCCAGGAGACCTGTAAACAAGACAGACAATTGGTTACCAACATGCATGGTGGCCCTGCTCGAGTCAGCCTCTGTGCAAGGAGAAAATCATGCTTTTCCACAGACACTTTCCCCCTAATACCTGGAGGACATCGTGAGCCAAGTACCTAAGCCTGTCTCTTTGCTCAGGTAACCAGGAAGAATTCAGAGTCAATCAAGCAGCCTTCCTCCCTCTGCACACATCCAGGAAGACACAGCAGGGGAAGTCTCGGTGGTAATCGTCAGCCTTGCTTCTATCCTTTCACTAATAATTTCCCTCTGGCCCAACTACTGTGTGTATAGTTTTGTGTTTTCTTTTTAGGGCCGCACCCAAGGCATATGGAAGTTCCCAGGCTAGGGGTCCAATTGGAGCTGCAGCTACCCGCCTACACCACAGCCACAGCAACGCTGGATTCGAGCTGCATCTGCGACGTACACCACAGCTCATGGCAACGCCAGATCTTTAACCCACAGAGCGGGGCTATGGATTGAACCGGCATCCTCATGGATACGAGTCGGGTTTGTTACTGCTGAGCTGTGACAGGAACTCGCTGTATGTATTTTCATGAGTCACCCCAATCCTTCGTGGCCTGAGGCCATGATGCCCCCTTACACCTGTGTGAGGACTCCATGCTTTCCAAAGCAGGTTTGTTTGCAAGACGTAGTAACACCTGCTATGCTAGGAAGTGGGGAAAAAAAAAAGTCTCAGAAAGGACCAGAGGCTCAAGGACAGCCAGGGTGTCAATGGCAGAGCTGAGACTCAAAGCACAGGTTGGGTCCTAGCTCCTCAGGTCTCCACAGTCCCCTGGGAGGCACTATAGAGGAGAGAACCCCAGATAAACATAAAAGTCCCATGGCCACTGAAGCCTTCCTGCAGCCCACTCCCTGGTAGGCCTCGCTGACCAGCAGTTAGGTCCACAGAGTTTATGTATCTCTCGAGACGTTCCTTCCCAGCCAGGCCTGCCCAGCTGCATAATTCAGGGAGGCGCTCCGTCACTTGAACTTCTTTACGGCTCCGAGCAGAACCTTAACACCCATATATACATGGGTGTGATGCCCCCTCAGATGGCAGACACCCAGCGGGTCAGCCTGATCCACAGCTGTACGCCAGCCCCAGCACAGGCCCTGTCACTAGTACGTGTTATACGCGGCTTAGCGCAGAGCACAGGTGAATGGAAGGAGACAACGATTCTACATGAGGGAGAAAGGGGATCTGCGAACACAGCACACTGCGGCAGTCCCCAGGGCACCAGCTCCTGAAGTGCGAGAGGAACGAGACCAAAATTAATGACAAACACCAAATGCACTCGGCTCACTTAAGATGAACGGACTGACAAAGTGGTACTTCTCCCATCTGATGGACAGGAAACCAAGGATCAAAGCAGTCAAGGTGTCTTACTGAAGGTCACATATACACGGCTAAGCAGCAACAGAGTGCAAGCCCGTTCTCTCAGAAAGGAAAGCTCACCTCGAGCTCTACGTTGGGCCCCACTTAGGGAGGGGGTGGCGGGAGGCAGGGGACAAGGAGAGAGGAACTCAGGCCCTACGCATATGTCCACCTAGGGCCTTGGCGCCAACAGGGTTCCCAGTCACATCACCTGCTTCGATTCCCACGGAGCCCCTTTAAGAACAGATATGGAATTTTGTCCCCATTTCATAGATGAGGAAACTGAGGCCCTGGCAGTTGCTCTGACCTGCTTACAGCGCCATTAATGAGGCTAGGATCCTGGGCTTTCACTGCGGTTCCCGAGACTGCACTCTGGCGGCATTTCAGGGAGAAGGCCAGGACTGCCTGGCCCACAGGGCAGGAGGAGCGGGAGCAGCAGCATGTGAAAAGGAGGAGGCATGGGCTCTGGCGTCCACGCCCCGTACTCACTCCACTCTACTCGCCGTGGCCTCTGATGAGGCTCCTGAGCCCTCCAAGCTGAATTTCCCTTGGAAACGGACATATCAACCTCTATCCTAAGTGCTTTTCTGGAGGATTCAGGCAGATGGGTGTGTATCCAGCAGCCGGCACAGCACCAGGCACACAGCGGGAATCCGCTTCCCCTTCCCTGCTCACCTCTGCCCCAGCACCTCCCTGCCCTCGAGTCCGGGTGAGGAGTGGCGGCCCAGGGCAGCACTGAGCACACAGGCAATGAGTCAGCCAGCGTAACTCCGAGCACAGCGTGGGGCTGGGGCTGGCGGAGCTGGAACTGCTCCAACAGGCACAAAGGCCGCCCCGGAGGACTAGACCCAGGATGCCCTCGAGATGGCTGGCTGGCTTATTAGCTCAGTGCCTGCAATTAGAGGACTCTGTAACCACATCCAGGTACAAATCACAGGACCGGTTTCGGGGCCAATTACTCCTGGGCCCGGACTTTCCCCCTGGCACCTCCTGGCTGGCATCTCTCACCTCGCAGGCAGCGGAGGCCTCCCATGTACCAGCATGTCCACACAGCCCCAGATGAACCCACTCAGAGAATGTGCCAAAGAGCCTGAGAAATAAATAAGGTTGAGAACTTCAGCTAAGGCTTTTAAAGAACGTGTCTGGCCTCCAGCCCCACAGGCGCACAACAGTCCAAGCCCTGTCAGGGTACTAGAGATCCAGGGATTAGAAAAATACGGCATAGGCCCCTCCATGGCCAGTCACTGCCCCCACTAATACCAAGGCCCCCACCTTCTGTCCAGTCACAGCAAATTCTAGCAAGTGCCAGAACATTCGGAGCTATTGCCCACCTCCCAGCCACTGATCCTGCTGGTGCACGTGTCTCAACGCTCATCCTCTCGACCCAAGCACCCCTCACCCCCCCGTCTTCCCAGACTAGGCCACAGCACCTGCTCCCGAGCCTTCTGACCCACACGCTCACCAGAAAAAGCTGATCCATCCTCCTCTGCGTCCTCACTGCATATGCCACTCATTTATTGGTTTCAAAGTCTGTCCTCCCACCCCCAACCTGGAACAGGAACTCCCTGAGGGCAGAGCGGGGGCTGACCCAATGCTGGGGCTGCTGCAGCTCTTCAAATCCCAGAGGCTCTGAAACACACAGGACAAAAGAGGGGAGCACCTTCTGCTCCAGGGGCCTGGGGCACGTTTGGGGCGACGCCCAGAAACACCCACTGATGTTCCACTTGAACACAGCAATTATGCACACTCCAGTACCCCTGTCAAGGCACTTAATCTCCGCTACAGGTTCAGCCATCCCCAGGCTGCACTTCAAAAAGCTAATTTGTTTCAGATCCTAATGATACGGCTATTTAGGGTGTTCTTAATTATGAAAAATATTGTTATTCTAATTGGCCATGGAAAAAAGCCTCAATCTGGGGGCAACCTAAACACTTTATAATAATGGAATAAAGAAATTCTCTTTTTTTTTTTTTTTTGGCCACACCCATGTCATACAGAAGTTCCCAGGCCAGGGATCGAACCTGCACCACAGCAGTAACCTTAGCCACCACAGTGACAATGCCAGATCCTTAAGCCACTAGGCCACCAGAGAACTCCAGGGAATTCTTAAACAAGTCATGGTACATCTTAATGATAGAATGAGAATCTTAAATGTTAAAATACAGGATATGTGACTACATATGCTATGTTCTCAGGCAGGCAGGTGTGTCGTTTACTGAGGACCTACTATGTGGCGTGTACTCTGCTTGGTGCTCTTACCATCTTTCAACTCCCAACTGTCCCTGAAGGTAGAAATTATCCCCATTTTATAGAACCGAGGCCAAAAGAAATTAAGAATTTACCCAAGGTCAGGCGGCCACTTTGTAATATCATGAAGTCCACGTTCTTTCTACTTATATAAACTAATTATTTATTTATTTACTTACTTATTTATTTATTTTAATTTTACAGCTGCACTCATGGCATAAGGAAGTTCCTGGGCCAGGGACTGATACTGAGCCACGGCTATGACCCACACCACAGCTGCAGCAACGCCAGATACTTTAACCCACGCACCAGGCCGGGGATCTAACCAGTACCTATGCAGCAATCTGAGCTGCTGCAGTAGGACTCTTAACCCACTGTGCCATGGCAGGAACTCCAATTTTTATTTTTCAGGCCATGCTTGCAGCATGTGGAATTTCCTGGGCCAGAGAATGAACTGGCACCACAGCAACGACCCAAGTGGCTGCAGTGACAATGCTGGATCTATAACCTGTGGATCCTTAACCCACTGCACCACAAGAGAACTCCTAAAAACTAATTTTTAAAAGGCCAGAAGGAACAATTCTGACATGTTACTAGGAATAATGGAATTATGAGACATTGGTTCTTTACCTCTTTCTGTACTTGCAAATGTTTCACAATGATCATATTACTTTTTATGATCAGACCAAAGTTATTAAAAAAAAAAAAAAAAAGGAGTTCCCATTGTGGCTCAGTGGTTAACGGATCCGACTAGGAGCCATGAGGTTGCAGGTTTGATCCCTGGCCTTGCTCAGTGGGTTAATGATCCAGCGTTGCCGTGAGCTGTGGTGTAGGTTGCAGACGTGGCTTGGATCTGGCATCTGTGGCTGTGGCGTAGTCCAGCGGCTACAGCTCCAATTCGACCCCTAGCCTGGCAACCTCCATATGCTGCAAGTGCGGCCCCAGAAAAGGCAAAAAGACCAAAAAAAAAAGAAAGAAAGAACGAAAAGAAAAAGAAAAAAAGATTATCAACAATTGTGACCACAAGAAAAACCAGTCCCATCTGCCCTTGCCTTCCCTGGTCAGATACAGCCACAAACTCTTGCGCACAGCCCCGCGGCTCCGAGGACAGAGGGACGCTGCTGGTCTACCGGCAAAAGAGAAGAGTTATGTGTGTCTGAGATGCAACTCTACTCCCACGGGATTTAGAAAAGCTTTAGAACAAGATCTGAGCTGGCACAGGAATCTGTATGAAACCCGCCCTGCCCAATTGTGGGCCTCCAGGTGGGGGAACCACACAAATGGATCACTTTACAGTTGTGGCCTCCAGGGAGAAGGCCTGGGGCATGGGTTTTAAACCGGTGCCCAGACTGAGTGACTGTCATTTTGCCAACATGTGGGGATCCACTCCCCCCCTCCTTTCCCACTGAAGGACGGAATGGCCTGGCCCAGGCCCAAACTGGGCAGTTCACCCTTGGGTCCGGGCTCCCACAGGGCTGTCCTCCCTCTGGTGTCCGGAGTGGAGGGGACTCGCCCTCAGCTCACATGCACATGCTCCACTGAGTCTCCCACGTGCTCTGCGACCTTGGCACAGTCACCTCCTCTTCTGTGGGCTCTACTGCTTAAGCCTTTTATAAGCAACAGAACCTGTCTCCCAACGTGATTATAAACTGCCCACCGACACATAAAACGGAGAAACTTAGGGTGCTCTTCAGGAGCTAGCCTCCATTCCTATTCCAAGAGGCCCGGGAGCTGTTGTGCAGGACAGGGGCAGACTGAGGAGCACAGATGGAGAGACTGGGGGACTGACAGCTCTATTTTCTTTCTCTCTCATTTTTGGCCTCCTCACAGCATATGGAGTTCCCAAGGGATGAGATCCGAGCCACAGTCTTGACCTAAGCTGCAGCTGCGGCAACACTGGGCCAGGGATTGAACCTGCATCCTAGTGCTTCCACGACACTGATGATCCCGCTGTGCCACAGTGGAAGACCCCCAGCCCTGTTTTCTCTATCGGGTGCTTTCCTAGAAGCATGAACCTGCAGCTCTGAAACCCACCCACCAACATGCTGAGCACGACCTGTAACCTTTAAAGACTTGTCATGGGGCACTGGCCGGCCATCAGGCCACTCTCAGGAAGCTTTGCCACAGACCTGGCAAAGTTGGATCCTGTGCACAAACACATCAAAGAAATGCTCTACTTTACGAGACGCGTTTTTAATACAAATTTAAAAAAACAATGGAGAGCTTTTTTTTTTTTTGCCTATCAAAGCAGTAAAAATAACTCAAGTTCAACAACACAGTGTGACAGGAGTACACTGAGGGGTCATACTGCTGCGAAGGATAAATTCTTTCCAGAAAACAGTTTGGTTAAAATGTATCAAGAGGTTTAAAAATGTTTGCTTGCTTTGACCCAATGATTAAGAAACCTATGGAAGGGGATTAGAGAAACACTTTGACATAAAATAGTCCCCACAGCACTAATTTAACTCCAGGAAAACAGAAACAGAGAGAAAACTCCATGGAAACATATCAAACTGCTAACAACGGCTGCCTTTGAGTGGAAAAACTATAGGAGAACTTTTGTTCGACTTCCCTATGTATCTGAACTTTTCACATTTTTTAAAGTGCGAACGTATTACTACTTCTGTTATCAGAAACAAAAACGCCCACCACTTTCAAGATTGTAAATATAAACCAAACCACTACCACCGTAACTTAGATAAGCAGTTACTTTAAATGGCTGTTCCCATCCCAGGGAGATTTCACTAACAGACTTTGTCAAAGTACCAGGGCACCTCCTTGCCAAGGAACACACTCCCCACCCCTGAGTTCCAAGAAAATGCATAAAACACACCATCCAGGTGCCCAAACTATTACAATAGGGGAGTGCTGCAAGGTGGGGCTTTTATCTAGAAGAGGACCAAGCCAGTGCCACCCAGATTTTTACCAGGTTTCTGAGGGATGGAAGGAACTAACACACAAGACTCGCCCCTTGCCCTCGAGGCTGCTGGAAGGAAAAAGACAATTCCTCTTCTGGCTGGTGCCTGCCTTGGGCCCTCCAAATGGGGCTCAGAAAGCCACACAGTGGCCAGGGGGCAGGCCCTGGCGACCTCCTCCTCCTCCAGCACCAAGAACCTGCTGCTCCTTCTTTGCCAGGAGCAATCTGACCACCCACAGGTGATCAGAGGGCAGAGCCCTGGTTCCCACACCTACCCTGGAACCAGAATGCGGGAGTGGTGGGAGCCATGGCAGGTGCAGGGGCAGTAATCACACCACCAACCAGCCAAGTTTACTATGTCCCAGGCACTGCACTAAGCATCTTACAGTGTTGGCATTCAGTCCTCACAAAACTGCGGAAAGGGTGTTATCTCTATTTTACACATGAGAAAAGCAACTGAGAAGTGCCTGAGAATCCACAGGAATAGGTACACCCAGATCAGACTGCGGGGGATAAGGTGATGTGGACAAATAGGCCTGCCAGATATGTCTGCTTGGCTTACACAGATTTTCAGTTTTGCAAACTGAGCCAATGTTTAAGAACTGGAAAACTCACTATCCAAAAAAAAAAAAAAAAAAAAATCCAGATTTCCAGCTTTTCTTGAAAACCAGAAAAGCTGGACACATTTGCAGGCCTGACCCAGATTCACTATCCGTCCAGCAAGGACTAGCTGTACCACTGTGGTGGCCGGAAATACTCTCAAGGTTACCACGGTTACCATGACTCCCCAGGGCAGGGCCAGCAAACTTTTCCTGTAAAGGCCCAAAAGGTACACATTTTAGGCTTTGCAGAACATAGGGTAGCCTGTTGCAACTACACAACTCTGCCACTGTAGTGTGTAAACAGTCACAGGCCACATGCAAACTAACCAGCATGGCTGTGTTCCAATAAAACTTTATTAACAAAAACAGGCCGTGGGCTCATAAGCCGTGGTTTGCCAACCCCTACCCTACTGCCTTCCCAACATCCATCACTGTGCCCCCACCGTCCTAGATTGAGAAAAACTTCTCTAAACCTGTTTCTCTATCAAAACACGGGAGAGCACTTATGCCTCTGCCTAGCTTCCCCCAGGGCATGCCTGCCCTCAGCAGATGTGTCAGTCTTTGCCCAACACCTATGCAGCAACACAGCAGGAAGCATCTGGTAGGGGCCCCCAAGGAAGCACAACTGCCTCCCAGAGCCAACCTTTCCCTGCATCAGGAAATCAGGCCCTGACCCAGCTCTCCTTCTCCACTCTCTCTCCACTCCCCTGTGACCCTCTCATCCGTTCCCAGGGCGTCAATCATCCCCTGCACGCAGATCATCCAAAACTTCCTTCAGATGCCCTGCCCGAGTCCCTCAGGCCCTCTGCTCCAGCCATCGGCAACTGCAGGGAGAGCCCAGAACTGGCTGTTCACGCCCCTCACCCCCACAGAGGGTACCCACCCCACCTGTCCACTTCCTCAGGCTTAATGCCCAGCTCAAGACTCTCCACCCTGGGAAATCTTTCCTTCACCCACTCCTGCCCAGGGCAGGGAGAAGTAGCCACTTCTAACCATCAAAGTCCATGAGACATCTGAAAGCAATTTATGTACTTGTCCCCTCCACTCGGGCAGGGCTCCTTAAAGGCAAGGATTATGGTCAAGAAAAGACTTTTTCAAATGAGACACAGAACACTGACTATAAATAAAAAGATACATTTCATTGTGTTAAAATTAAGAATGGTTCAGGATTTCCCATTGTGGCTCAGCAGTAATGAACCTCACTAGTATCCATGAGGACACGGGTTTGATCCCTGGCCTCGCTCAGTGGGTTAAGAATCTGGCACTGCTGTGAGCTGTTATATGTCACAGACTCGGCTCGGATCTGGCATTGCTGTGGCTGTGGAATAGGCCAGCAGCAATAGCTCTGATTCAACCCCTAGCCTGAGAACATCCATATGCCCCATGTGCAGCCTTAAAAAGAAGAAAAAAAAATCGTTGCTCAATAAAACATGCTTTAAAGCAAGTGGAAAGTTATAAGCTTGAAAAAGATATTCGCAATAAGCACAAAGAACTAAAATCAACAATACACAAGAGTTCCCGTGTAGCTCAGTAGGTTAATGATCTGGCGTTGTCACCACTGTGGTTCTGGTTACAGATGTGGCATGGGTTTGATCACTGACCCAGGAACCTCCACATTCTGCCAGCATGACGAAAAATTCAAAAAAAAAAAAAAAAAATATATATATATATATAAATTCCTATAAATTAAGTTAAAAAAAAAAAAAGAACCCCACAGAAAAAAAATCAGCAGAAGATATGAACAAATATTTCACAGGAAACACACATGCCAATAAATTTATGAAGAGATGTTTGACATCAGGGCTTAGGGACACAGAAGTCAAAATCATGAAGATCCCATTTTACACCCAATTCCATTGGTAGAAACAGAAAAAGCCTACAGCAAGTGTGGAGCAAGTGGAAGGCCCATACTCTGCCTCTGGTGGAGCGAAAACTCACACAACCACTTCAGAAAAAGTCTGACAATATCTATGGAAGTTGAACATTCATTCACCCTATGAACCAGCAAAACACCATCATTCAGCTCACAGCCCAGAGAGGGTACGTTGCACACGTGCACCAGGAAACATGGACGGAAATGCTCAGGGCAGCCTACGCGTGACAGCAAAAACCTGGAAGCAACCAGGTGCCCATCAACAGAAGATCAGATGTATAAACTGTGGTTCACACCATGGAATATCCTTCAATAGTCAAAACAAATGAACCACATGACATGCAATAATATAGACAAATCGTATCAATTTGTTTATGTTCCTCAGAAATACACAGATACCATAAACCTATATAAAAATGGAAGTGAGGGGTTAATCTTATCTCAGGATGAGACTAGGAGGCAAGATCAAATGACTGGATATGTATTTTGTTTCAAGATCCTGGCTTTTGTTGTGGATGGTTGAAATGCAGTTTACAACACTCACTAAAAGTAACTTAGGTGGAGTTCCCATTGTGGTGCAGCAGAGACAAATCCGAGGAGGAACCATGAGGTTGTGGGTTCGATTCCTGGCCTCGCTCACTGGGTGAAGGATCCAGTGTTGCTGCGAGCTGTGGTACAGATTGCAGACAAGGCTCAGATCCTACGTTGCTGTGGCTGTGGTGCAGGCTGGCAGCTGTAGCTCCAACTGGACCCCTAGCCTGGGAACTTCCATATGCCGCGGGTGTGGCCCTTAAAAAAAAAAAAGATAACTTAGGAAATAAGTTCCAGCCATGCACAAACAGTGATCAGCGTGTATCAGTTTAGCTCTCTGTTCACTCGAGGTAAAAACTAAAACAAACACACAGAAGCGACTGTTAACACATCTCTGCATCGGTGTGCCAAGCACAGGCCCTGGCACCCAGGTCCAGGGCACATGCAGAAGGAACGAGGGACGCTTCTTCCTCGCCCGTGGTCCCTTCCTGCCGGCCTCTTAGGTACCTTCCACAGGTAGAAAGCCAAACCTCCCTTGCTTGCTAATCCCCTCCTCCTGGACCCCCTGGCTCCGCCCCTCCCCAGGGAGTTAGAGAAAAACCTGGGATTCTTGCTCTTCCTCAACCTTCTCCCCCACAGCCTAGCAGCTGCCCTGGCCTCTTCTCTCCTCCCTCCTCACCTCCTCAGACCCTGCTGCCAGCATCTGGTTGGGACCTTCAAGCCTTTCACCTTGATAAGTTCTCTCTCCCAAAGGGCTTCTCCCACTCCTGTCTCCCCTTCTAGCCCATCTCAGGGACAGGGCAAGGTTGAGCTTCCGAAGTACAGTTCTGACCCTCTCTCTTCCACACCTCCCCTGGGGCTCTAGAAAGAACGTTCACATCCCTTGGGTTGACGCTAAAAGAGGGTCACAATCCAGTCCCTCCCTATCAAGGGCATCGGCCAGCGCATTTCTCTTCAATACCCTCTTCCATCGCCCCCCGCCCACCCCTCCCAAAGAGCTTCGGGGATGACATCCAGTCTCCCCACCTCTGTGCCTCAACTCTACCCAGAACCCCAGCCACTTGGCCACCCATCCTTAGCTGACCCACACTTTCAAGACCCCTTTTAAACACCCCCAGGATGCCGTGATGCGCCCACTGGAAAGAAAACCCCCTCTTATCAACTTCCACAGCATTTTGTCTTCCGCTGCTCTGTGTCTATTCTACCTCTGACGAGACCAGGAGCAGCCAGAGGGCAATAGTCCTGTTTGCAACCCCCCGCCAGAAGCTGCAATGGTGTAAGGAAACAGTCACAATGAGAATGAGCCAATCTAATCCATTCCACTCTTTCAAGCCTGGGTGCTCACTTAAAATGCCCGTCAGAGAGTTCCCTGGTGGCCTAGCAGTTAAGGATTCAGTGTTGTCACTGCTATGGCTTAAGTTCAATCCTGGGCCTGGGAACTTCTGTGTGCTATAGGCACAGCCAAAATAAAATAAAATAAAATGTCATTATTTTAGACTATTTTAATAGACTAGTCTTCTGATAGTCTTTCTGTTCCCCTGAGCTTTGGCACGGCCCACAAAAGCCCTCACACTCGGCGTTCTGCCTACCTTTCCAGGCTACTCTGATCCACACCTACTCGCTGTTGCTCCAGCCACACTGAGCTCCTCATAGTGGCTCAGACATGCCAGGTCTCTTTACGACTTTGCATATGCGTACACCTCTGCCAGGCTTCACCCCCTACTTCCTGGGTGCTACTCCTTCTTCACAGCTCGCCTTAGAATTATTTTCTGGAAGCCTTCTCGACCTCCCCTCTTGGGCAAGTGGCGGGGGGGGGCACCCTGCCCTGTGATTATTCACTCCTCAACATATATCACACTGACAACACCTTGTCACTGCCTATGGTTTGTTTATCTTTTCCATCAAACAATGAGCTCCCGGAAGGCACAGCTTTTGTTCATCACTGTACCCCCAGCACTGAGCACAAGGGGCTTGACACAAAGGAGGCACCTGCTAAAGATGCATGCAACAAAAGAAATGCCAATTTCCAGTTCAAATGCAGAAATCGAGACTTGTGTCTTTCATCCCATAAAGCATGCCTGAAAGCAGAAAGCACCCTCTAAGACTGGTTAAACAGGAGACACTGTTGGCAAGAAGCCACCTGAATTTATCTGAGACAGTTGGCAATCAACAATCAACTCACAGGGCTCACTTTCATCCTGGGGACCTCAAACGCCACCCTCCGCAGTCCCCACTTTCTCTAATGAAAATCAGATTGGGAAGTCAGCAATGTAAAGTCCTTGTGGCGCTCACCTTTTCTCTCTGGAGAGCTGGCACAACCTGTGCCTTCTTGATGGAGGTACCAGATCCTTAGGAGGAATGACTTGTTTGAGTTCCCATCTTGATATAAAACGCAAACAACAAAACCGGGCAAATCTGAAAGGCCTGCTGACTCAGCGACAGAAATTCCAAAGCACCTTTGCCAACAAGGAAGAAGATGATCAGGTTTTTAGCTGAGAAACAGCAGTTAGGGAAAACGAATGCACAGATGTTGGGTCTGTGTGCTGTGGCTGGGGACTGGAAACCATCAGATTTATTTTCCAACAGCCTGGGCAGAGCAGAAGGTACAGTAGTCTCCCTCTGCCCACTCAGTAATCAAGGGGATGATTTAAAATAAAAATTCCTAAGCCCTTCCGCAGAAAGGCCTGAAAGGACTCTGTAAGCCCGTCTGCAGTGTAGGCATCCAGGAAATCAACACACCAGACAGGGTAAAAGTTTGGCCAAAGTCGCAGGGCAAACTAACAAGAAGCCTAATTATAGTTACCCTGATAGTTTAAGTAAAGCCTGATCCTGGCTACCAGAAAGTCTGCCCTCTAGAACTGGGGGGGGAGGGGGGGCTAGCATGGCATGCAGAAATACTTTGAATTTCTTAAGGTCAAGCGTCGGTGCACACACTATTTCCACTGCTACTGGCACTTAGGGAAGAGGAACCAGCGCGCAGGACCATATCTGTCTGAGAAAGGGTAATTCCTGCAAAAAGTCTTCCAAATCCTCTTCACAGCATACATTATGCCCTCCCCCCGCAAAACGACCCAGGGTCCCAGCAAACAGGCACTTCCTGGAAGGCGGACCCTACTTGAGACAGGAAAGCAGAGTTAGGAGGCAAGCTCCTCTAAAGTACCGTCTCCAACTCCCGTGAGTCGTCCGCCAGGAGGCAGACCCCGGCGGAACCCACACCCTAACCAGGCAACCGGGTGGCAATATCACCACCGCGTACTCCAGGTCCTGTGGGAAAGGGCACACTTCTCCCGACGGACCCAAACTCCCAGAGTGCGCCCGTCCCCCTGAGAGCCCTTCGGCTTGCACCTCGGCGCTCACTCTCCCACACGGTCCGGACCTAAGCCCCCAGCGCCTCTCAGTTCCCTCAACTCTCGCCTCAGGGGCTTCCACCCGAAGGCCAGCCCTCGCAATCCCCCCCGGACCCGACCCCGGGGCTCGTCTCCGGCCCGGCCCAGCCCTCCCTCACGCCCACGCCCGCCCCCTTCCGGTCCCAGTTTGGCTCGGTCAGCCCCGCGTCCCCGGGACCCTAGCCCCGGCGAAGAGCAGGTGGCCCGCCCGCCCCTCTCACCGAGGCTGAGGAGGCCGAGGGGGCAGGCGAAAGATGACGCCGCGCTCAGGCTACAGCTCCGGCTCGGCCTGGGAACGGCTCCGGCTGTAGCTCCCACTCTGAAAAGAAGGCAGCCTGAGTGGAACTCGGCGTCGCAGCTTCCTTGCGTTCCAGTGCGCATGCCCAGGACGCTGGGCCTTCTGGGAAATGTAGTTCCAGCGGGGCCGCGGGGGCGGGGCTGAACACGATATGCACCTGTTTGCCGGGGTGGGGGGGGGTATCTCTCCCAGAAGACCTTGCTATCTAGTTAGCGAAGCAGCCACTTAAGCCCACAACTACAATGTAGTGTGATAAATGTGATAAAGCAATGAGAGCATAGAAAGGAGTACCTATGGGGGAGGGGGGGGCGGGTCAGGAGGACATCCCAGAGGAGGTGATACCTGAATTGGATTTTGAAGCCCCTATAGGGGTTTGCGAGATGAAATACCATTGCAAAGGATGAAAGAGTTGAAGGTGACCTATGCATTCAGGAAACAGTGAAAAGTTCTGTTTGGTGAAGGTAGAGGGTGCATAGACGGGGTGAGGACAGAGAAAATTAGGATGTAGCAGGATGTGTGTACAGGGAAATGGGTGGGTGAGATTATGATGGAATCTCAATGTCATGCGAGAAAATTAGACCCATGGAGTCAATGGAAAGATTTAAGCAGGAGAATGAGAGCGCTGCACTTTTTTTAAAAAAATTGAAGTATAGTTGATTTACAATGTCGTTTCAGGTGTATAGCAGAGTGATTCAGTTATATATATTTTTCAGATCATTTTCCCTTATAGGTCCATATATAGTAGTGTGTATATGTTAATCCCAACCTCCTAATTTACCCCTCCCTCTCCTTTCCTCTTTGTTAACTCTAAATTTGTTTTAAAGCATTGCACTTTAAAAAAATACCCTTAAAAAAAAAAGAATAAAAAAAGGGAGCTCCCATCATGGCTCAGCAGTTAAAAAACCCAACTAGCATCCATGCAGACAAGGGTTCAATCCCTGGCCTTGCTCAGTGGGTTAAGAATCCGGCTTTGCTGTGAGCTGTGGTGTAGTTCACAGACTCAGCTCGGATCCTGCATTGCTGTGGCGGTGGTGTAGGCCAGCAGCTGTGGCTCCCTTTGGACCCCTAGCGTGGGAACCTCCATATGCCTCAGGTGTGGCCCTAAAAAGACAGAGAGACAGAAAGAGAGAGAGAGAGAGAGAGAGAGAGGGAGAGAGAGAGGGAGAGAGAAAGGAGGGAAGGGAAGGGAAAGAAAGGAAGGGAGGTAGGGAGGGAGGAAGGAAAGAATTAAAGGATACCCTGTGGGGAATTTCCATTGTGGCACAGTGGGTTAAGATTTGGCATTGCCAGAGCTGTGACATAGGTCACAGCTGAGGCTTGGATTCAGTCTCTGGCCCAGGAAATTCCATATGCCTCAGGTGCAGCCAAAAACATAATAATACCCCTTTGGCAGGTGGAGGATATCGAATGGAGTAGGGAGACCAGTTTGGAGGCTGTTGCTGTAGTCCAGGTCAAAGGTGATAAGGCCTAAACCAGGCTGGTGACTAATCTTTCAGTATCACAGACCACCTTTACAAAGCTGAACAAAGCTATTCCCAGAAAAATTCTCAGATGTGTTCACTCGTGTATACACACAGACATATTATTCTTCTTTTCACAGCTGTACCTGCGGCGTATGGATGTTCCTGGGCCAGGGGTTGAATCAGAGCTGCAGGTACAGCCTCTGCCACAGCCACAGCAACACAGGATTTGAGCCACATCTGCCACCTATGCTGCAACTTGCAGCCACACTGGATCCTTAACCCACTGAGCGAGGCCAGGAACCTAATCCCCATCCTCACAGACAATATCAGGCCCATAACCCACTGAGTCACAATGGGAATTCCCACACAGACGTTTTGCATATGTTCCTGGAGGTTCAGAGTCCTCTGAATCTTGGACTCCAAGTATCCTTACATAGGAGTACCCATTGTGGCTCAGTGGGTTATGAACCAGACTAGTATCCAGGAGGATGCAGGTTCAATCCCTGGTCTCACTCAGTGGGTTAAGGATCTGGCATTGAGGTGGCTGTGGTGTAGGCCGGCAGCTGCAGCTCTGATTCGACCCCTGGCCTGGGAACTTCCATATGCCAGGGGTGTGGCCGGGATAAAAAGTATTCTTACATAACCTAATGTCACTCAGACTTTATCAGTGATTCAAGGAAGATTCAGACCGCTGGAGATGGCATAAGAACCCTCTCCCAGCATTTAATGCAAATATTTCATTTTATAGAGGAGGAAGTGGGTCCAGAGGCGGGTAGTAACCCGCCAAAGGCTAGTGAAGGAAGAAAAGGAGCACACAGCAGGGCCAGTTTCTCCAAGCCTGGGCTGGGACGCCTTACCACCCAGGAGCTGATTTAGAGGACACAGAGCTTGAGCCTGAAGAGGCATCAAAGTCAGGTTCTCCCAATTATGCCTGGAACCAGTCCTCCATCGGGAAACGAAGGGTAGCGTTTTACCTGTGATTTATGCTGGATGACTGCAGTGGCTACAGTTTAGGATGGGGCCACTTCCCATCCCCTCTCAGAGTCTGTTTTCTCAGCCATAGTCACCTACAATATTTCCGAAGCAGGCCCCACGCACTTGGCATGTATCACCTCACAGAATCCTCTTGATAATTAGCCCCATTTTAAAGATGAGGACACTGAGGCACAGGTCTTGAGCAAGGTGTCCAAGGTCACACAGGCGATAACTGGCAGAGCTGGTCTTTATATGGAGGTAGTGTCTAACACCAGACTTGAGCACCCCCATGTGACTGGCCTCATTGCGGGGAATGGGAGGTGGTGCAGACGAAATGATCTGAAGCCTTAGAAAAGCTTTCCAGGAGTTCCCTTTGTGGTTCAGCAGTTATCGAACCCGACTAGCATCCATGAGGACACAGATTCAATTCCTGGCCTCACTCAGTGGGTTAAGGATTGGGCGTTGCCATGAGCTGTGGTGTAGGTCACAGACACGGCTCGGATCCCACGTTGCTGTGGCTGTGGTGTAGGCCGGCGGCTACAGCTCCAATTGGACCCCTAGTCTGGGAACCTCCATATACCTCGGGTGTGGCCCCAAAAAGATAGAAAGAAAGAAAGAAAGGCCTTCCAATACCCAAAAGATATTTTCTTAATGTTTCCTTTTTCCTCGGTGAAATACTAGAATGAGAGTTAGCGTCTAAAACCCCGCTGCACACACACCTAGACCCTCAGACAGGTGGAAGAGTGGTGAGAGGCTGGCTGGGAAGGGTCTGGAACCTAGAGCGCTGGAGCTCTGGGGGAGGGTTGGAGGGTCAAGGTTGAGGACCAGTGTGGGAGCCGGAGGGGGACAGCCGCGGCAAGGAAGATGCAGAAGCAGGGACATGGTCCGGAAGACGGGGTGCATGGGAGTGTCCTCCCGTGAGGTAGAGAATGCTAGAAAAGTGGGGAGGAAAAAGGAACCCTATTACACTGTTGATGGGAATGTAAATTGGTGCAACCACTGTGGAAAACAGTATGGAGATTCCTCAGAAAATGCAAAATAGAATTACCGTTTGATCCACTCCTGGGCAACTATCCAGAGAAAACCATGACTCGAAAAGACACGTGTACTCCAGTGTTCATTTCGGCACTCTGACAATAGCCACGTCATGGAAACAACCTAAACGTCCAGGGACAGAGGAGTGGATAAAGAAGATGTGGTACATATACACGATGGAATATTACTCAGCCGTTAAAAGCAAAGAAATAATGGCATTTGCAGCAAGGTGGATGGACCTAGAAATTATCATGCTAAGTCAGTCAGACAATGAGACACTAGCATCAAATGCTGTCACTTGTATGTGGAATCTAGAAAAAGGACACAATGAACTTTGCAGAACAGATACTGACTCACAGACTTTGGAAAACTTAAGGTTTCCAAATGAGACAGGTTGGGGGTGGGGGAATGCACTGACGGTTTGGGATGGAAATGCTATAAAATTTGGTTGTGATGATTGTTGTACACCCATAAATGTAGTAAAATTCATTAAGAATTTTAAAGGGGGGGGGACAGTCGACCTCCCAAGTGTGAGGTGGGGAGTGGGGAAAAACAGGCTAGAGATGAGGATTTTGGAGTCACAGGCCATGAACTCGAGATCAACTGGGGAGACCGCAGAAAAGAAAAGGTCGGGAATGCTGACTTTTGAAGAACGGATGAGAGCTAGATGTGTCTAGGGAAGAGGCTGGGCCAGGGGACCCCGGTGAGCATGGTGGCAGAGAACCAAAGGAAGGGTCCCACCAAGGGGGCACCCAGTGGTGACATACTTCAGAGAGGCCCAGCCAGCGGGTCCCCTGCAGGGAGTCCATCCCAGAACCAGGGTTCCTGCCTCCCAGGCTGGGCTCTCTCTCATTTTTCCGTCAACCAGCTGATGTCCAGAAAGTTCCCAAACTTAGCAACAGGAAGGCCATTGGTGACCACGCAGTGGTTTCCACTGAAAGTCAGGAGCTGAGGTCGCGAAGGCTGCGGATGCAGCTGGGGGTCTAGACAGCTCTTCCACCAACAGTCTCTGTGCTCTGCACACGGGGGCAGGGGGTGGAGGGGGCGCCAGAAGATAAACCCACACGTGGGGAATGATGCCACTTACATAAGGATGCCCGTGGCCTCGTGCGCCTGGGAGGGTACCAGCCAACAGGGTGACATCCGAGGGGCGGGAATGGCAGGTGACACTTACCCTCTTTGTACTTTTCCTGTAGCATCCAAGTGTGTCCCAGTGAATAGTTTCCATTTTTACAACCTGAAAAGAAAGCCTATTTTTATTTGGGAGAAAATAAAGAGTTCCGGTTGTGAAAAGAAGCAAAATAGGGCAGCAGCACGAGCGAGAATGGGGACAGGAACTTCGAATTTGGGGATAGGAGAGAGTGCGTGCCCTCTGTTCTTAGGCTGTGGCAGGATGTCCCTCGGGGAGCTGGAACTGAGGGACACTGGATCGGCCACCTGCAAACTGAACTTTTAGCCAATACCCACAGCACAGGGTCAGAGACAACTCCCTGGAAAGGGGCTGGTTAAGTAGGAAGCTGGAAAGACTGAGAAAGTCTCACAGACAGGTGCTGAGGAACTGGCGGCCGCCATCCATTAAGTAAAAAAGGAACTTTCAGAGCAAAGGCTTAGAGTAGAATGGGCACCTATTTGTGTGTGTGTATTTGGTTGGGGTTTTTTTTGTTTTTTGTTTTTGTCTTTTTAGGGTTGCACCCACAGCATATGGAGATTCCCAGGCTAGGGGTCAAGTGGGAGTTACAGCTACTGACCTACACCACAGCCACAGCCACGCCAGATCTGAGCTGCGTCTGCGACCTACACCACAGCTCACGGCAACACCGGATCCTTAACCCACTGAGTGAGGCCAGGGATCGAACCCACGTCCTCATGGATACGAGTTGGGTTCATTACCGCTGAGCCATGACTAGAACTCGGGAAGAATTTTTTTAAGGTCTCATTTCTGCCACCCAGGGGCCTTTCAGAGCCCCCGAGCAGCTGAGGATAAATGTGACCCGGGAAAGAAGTGGCCGTTCGTGGCCAAAGGAATTTAGATTGAAAAATAAAGTCCTTCAACTCCACTCCAGCCTTTACTGCTTCCAGAGGTTCTCAAGAAAAGATCAACAGTAACCTGGGAAAAGGCAAGACACTGGAGCCCAGCGATGCAGCTGAGGGGTTCAAGCACTTTCTGATGTTTTGCTTGCAAAGGCAGAATTGCGTTGCTTGCTGCCTCAGCTAATTGGCCTCCTTCTGACACTCTGGAGGGCTCATCAGATTCGAAGCCACAGCTGCCTTGCTCATTATTTCTGATGAATAGCACCTGGCATCTCTGGGCGATGGCGCACACTCAGGACCCAGGTGTGACCTACAGCGCCAACAAAAGCGCAGTGGCTTTGCAGCCCTTTGGAGGGAAGGAAGCAGTCTGTTCTGAAAGCATCATCCTACGTAAGTCCCAGTCCCTTTCAACATGATTTAATGAACTTCTTCGTCCTTCTTGCTAGTTCCCTTGCTGTCAGTCTGAAATAACTGATGTGTACTCACAGTTCATTCATTGCAGAATTTGTTTTTCTTTCTGACCACACCCACAGTATGCAGAAGTTCCAGGGCCAGGGATCAAACCCACGCCCCAGCAGCGACCTGAGCTGCAGCAAGGACAACGCCAGGTCCTTAACCCACTGAGCCACACGGAAACTCCTGGAGAAGTTGATTTTTTAATTTTTTTAAGGGCTTCACCTGTGGCATATGGAAGCTCCCAGGCTAGGGGTCAAAACGGAACTACAGCTGCTGGCTTACACCACAGCCACAGCAACACCGAATCCGAGCTACGTCTGCCACCTACATCACAGCTCACAGCAATGCCGGATCTTTACCCTAAAAGAAATGGGCAAAAGATTACCGGTGTTCTCTAGTACCCTTCCAGATTGTCTGATTCTATGAGTCTATGCCTTTCCTAGTCTGTGACTAAGGTATTTTACAAAACTGAGAGTAATTCAGATGACTCAGCCACAGAGATGTAATTGATTGTCTGTGGAAGACACTTTTGCTTCTATCAGCAAATCCATGTCTCCATTCTTGACTGCCTTTGTTTTTTGAATTCTTTTTTCAGTTTTGGCTGTGCCTGAGGCCATGTGGAAATTCCTGGGTCAGGGATTGAACCTGTGCCATTGCAACAACACAAGACACAGCAGTGAGAATGCCAGATCCTTAACCCATACCCACTGAGCCACCAGCGAACTCCTGGAGTCTCCTTTAAACCACTTTTTTTATATGTATATCTTGCAGTTTCCCTCAACGAATGAGTTAAAACAAGATCTTTGACACATATTAATATTTGTCTGCGACCTACACCAAAACTCATGGCAACGCCGGATCCTTAACCCGCTGAGCGAGGCCAGGGATTGAACCCACAACCTCATGGTTCCTAGTTGGTTTCAGTTCCACCGAGCCACAGCGGGAACTCCCTCCTCATTGTTCTTTTGACGTACCTCAACATCTCCCTTTTTCCCCCCAAGCTATCGTAGGAAGGCAAAAGTTCAAGTTGTCCCTTTTTTTTTTCTCCCAACTTTTTACCATGGAGTAACAGCCGTGGGCCGGGGCTGCATGCTGGTCTGGGTGGGTGGAGTGTGAGGTTTCCTAGGAAGGTAAACAGGGCACAGTTGGAGCCTACCGGATGTGCTATGCGACTTGGGGTGAAGTGTTAAACCCTCAAAGTGTTGATTCACTCAGAGATTCACAGAATATAATGGAAGTTTCTCCAAACACCAGGAAAAGAGGCGGCCATCGTGCGGAACATCAGCCTCCCTTTCCTACTGAAGCTCCACCTGGAGACAGGAAGGCAGGGCCCTCGGACACTACAGCGTGTGGGGGGCTGCCTTTCCACCCAGCTGGGGGCCAGCTTCGTGCTGAGCTGAGGCCCACCTGGAACTGCCTGCCTGGGGCTGACACTCAAGGTCACGCACACTTCCTCCCCACAGCCGACCCAGCCGCTTCCTCTTTCTGCCGAGGACAGCAGAAGCTGAACGAGAGATGAGTTCCCCAGATGTTGCAACACCCAGGAACATGAGGGCAAGTAACAGATGGGTGTTCGCAGCCGGGACAGTCCCCCTGGGCGGGGGGTGGGGGTGGGGGTCCTGAAAGAGGCCTTTGCTCATAGGCAGCTGCCTTCCAAGTGTCCCATGAATGCACACCGTCAGCCTGAAGTCGAATCCCCCATGTGCAGCAGGAGGGTGCCGAGTGGGAGGAAACAGGTGCAGGCAAGGGTGGAGCTGGGGGTATGATGCGAGAGGGCCCGTCCGGCCCAGGGCCCCGCTGCGTGAGCCAGGGTTCCACCAAGTCCTTCACTCACGCTCCACCCACAGCCAGTCCCATCTCCCAGATGAAGTGACCCGCCAACCCAGCCGTGGCAGGGAGCCAGGTTGGCTTTCTCTCAGCCTCTGGGCCATACTCTGCAGCTCTGTTGATCTCCCTGAGGTCGTGGTCTGTGCAAGTGGGTCGGAAGAAGAACTTCCGGGTGCAAGGCAAGGTGAAGGAAAGACGAGTTTATGGAAGCGAGAGTCGATGTGAACACAGCAGGCCGGCTTCCTGATAACCAGAGAGAGTCGACACCGAGTGCGCGGTCGAGTCCGTTTTTATCGCCCAGGGAGAGGAGAGGGCGCAGGAGACGCCTGCCCACCTGCTGACTGGTTGGGGAGAGAGGGGTCTTAAGATACCCTTGCTGGTGGGCGGGGGGCCTGCAGAGGCAGCGTGAGGAGTGGACCACACCCCTTTCCTGCAGCGGGTGAGGAGTAGGCCAGGTTGCTCAGGGTGGGGAGGGGGCGTTACAACGGGCCGGGTGGGGCCGTAAGGCTCTGGTAACCCCGGCCCTGGCCAGAGGCTCCGAACTGCGAGTTCAATTTCCTTGAAGAGGCTTTGAAGCCCAGCACCCGACAGGAACGGTCCATCCACGGCACGCAGCCCTCCGGGTTTTTCACGTTACCAGCCCTACGGGGTCCCCCTCCCCACTCTCCTGGACAGCCAGGCCCTCTAGTCCCCCAGAGCACAGGTTCTTCTCGTCCTCTCCCTCCCTCCACACCCGCATCGCCTCTTTTGCCCAGCTAGGACCAGACCTGCTCATTCGTTAAGGATTGACTCCAGGATCACCACCTCCAGGAAGCCCACCCTGAGTCTTTCACTCCCTTACATGGCCCATCTGCTCGGGTCACAGGGTTGCTTCTTGATCCAAATCCCCAGGCTCGGCACACTTCACTCACCTGAACCAAGTGGGCGTTGTGTCAAGATGCAGATTCTTAAGTCTGGGACAGGGCCCCAAATGCTGCCCTTCTCACAATCCCCAGGTGAAGCCCAATGGTGTTCACACAACCGTGCTTGGAGGGGCAAGGACCCAGGCCCTCCCGAACTTGAGACCCGGAATCACACAAAACCCTGCTCTGAATTTACTTAGGCATCAACTGATTGGAGCCAAATGACACTTAACATTCATGCCCAGCAGGAACCAGCCCCGTTTTGTCCTCGATGACCATCAGACTCACGGTGGGTGACCCGCAAGGCTGGGGTTTCACAGTGGGTGACCCGCAAGGCTGGGGTTCCACCGGGAAGGCGATCTTCACCCAGAAATGAGGCTGCAAGGGCCACCCCACTCACGCCCCCAGCACCTCTCATCTCGGCCCCCATGGAAATGTGGGATTACAGTTTCCCACGGGAAGACAAGCCCTGGCCCAAGGAAGGAGGGGTTGCCCAAAGCCAGGAAAACGCAGACCTGTCCTCAGAGCAGCCCAGCTTCCCGGGTCTGTATGCTCACTGGAGGCACAGCGGTGGTTAGACTTCATTGCTTGAACCCACGGGCCTTTCCTCCGCCCTTCACCCCCAACACAACCACTCCCAGTTCACCCCCATCTAGTCACCAAGCCACACCCCAGAGGTCACTTTTCTCCTTTTATTGGGAATCAGACACGGGGCACACAAGGTGGGCAGCAGCCCGACGCCTCCTGGAGACACCCAGGGCAACGGTTGCCAGGGTCAAGGTCACCACAGTGGCCAGGCCCAAGCCCAGCATCACGGAGGTGGGCCGGGAGGTGGACCCTTCTGCACCGTGGTCACTAGTCTTGCCCAGGAAGATGAGTGGCCCCACTGTGACATCTGCTTCATCTGTCACTGAAAGACCAGACATGCAAAGGTCACCATAGTCCCCGATCAGGAACCAGTTTAGGGTTTCTGTACTGCCCAGTGGGCCGAACCAATAGGCTTTGTTCTAACAGAGGTGTTTTTCTCCCATACCCCTGATGATGGGTCAGAATTCCAGGATGCAAGTTCTTGTCATGGCTCAGTGGTTAACAAACCCAGCGAGCATCCTTGAGGATGTGGGTTTGATCCCTGGCCTCACTCAGGTTAAGGACCTGGTGTTGCAGTGAGCTGTGGTGTATGTCGCAGACATGGCTCAGATCTAGAGTGGCTATGTATGGCATAGGCCAGCACCTACGGCTCCGACTTGACCCCTGGCCTGGGAACCTCCATATGCCGCAGGTGCAGCCCTAAAAAGATGAAAAAAAAAAAAAAAAAAAAAACACTCCAGGATGGCTGCAGAGCTGCCCTGGCTGACACCAGGGTGAGGGCTTGGGGCCCCTCCTACTTAGCCCCAAGACTGCATCCACCAGGGTTAAGCAGCCTTAAAATCAGGGGACAGGGGTAAAGAATGTCACCCTGAAATGACAGCAGGTACCCTAGACCAAGCGGAGTACAATAGCCCCAGGGCCCTCCCGGGACCTACCGTGCCTGCGACTACGGGGAACAGAGTGTCCCTCCTGCAGGGTCGGCCTCCAGGAACGGCCTGGGTTGCCACAGCGTCCCTTGTGACAGCAACGACAGATATCAGTAGGCCCTTCCACCGGGGACCACCTGAGAGGGAATGACCAGGGTTAGACGGCTGTGTTGCCCGAAGGAAGCAGTCAGCTGGTAGTAAGCACGCTGGGGGACCCAACACACTGGCGGCTGGTTAGGTTTTCCACCCCAGTCCTGTCCAATCTGGTCTCACCTGTTGGAGGACTTGCTGAAGGAACAGGCTTTGTTGAGTTGGTCTGGGACTCGGTCAGCTGGAGTGACCTTCAGATGGCA
This sequence comes from Catagonus wagneri, assembly GCA_004024745.2. Lineage (NCBI taxonomy): Eukaryota > Metazoa > Chordata > Mammalia > Artiodactyla > Tayassuidae > Catagonus > Catagonus wagneri. The sequence goes on along the minus strand of PVHT021183640.1, from coordinate 107,684 downwards.
GGTGATATATATCTGGAAGTGAGAGCAGCTATTAGGAGGCAGGGTTCCAGGTTGTGCAGTGACTAGAAAGCCATGTTATAGAACCCTTAGCCCTTGGTGGGGGGAGGAGAACCCCACTTTAGAGATGGGACCATGGAGGTTCGGGAGGTTAACTTGCCCAAAACTTCAGAGCAAGTAGCAAATTGGATTCTAAATTGGAACTTTACTCCCCTCCATCTTTTCTTAAACTTGTCCGGTCACCCAGCATACCTAACCCCCTACTGGACCCACTGAAATCTGAACTTCAGGGACAAGGACCAAGCCCAAAGCGGCCAAAACCCCACAAGACCCAACTGGAGGAAGGGAATTTGACAAAACCAGAGCTCAGGTCAGCCCGGGTGCCCTTGGCAAAGGCACCCACAGCCAGAGGTCCCCCTTCATTCTCTAGGGTTCCAACACCCTGACACCAACTCCACAAAGGCACTGAGGTTCCACCACCTTTCCTGAAGCCTCCTGCCGACACGCAAACCTTGGCCACCACCTAGTGGCTGAACGCGCCGGCAGGGAAACCAATTTGGAAACTTGAACAAGCCAGGAGGCACTTGCGGCTGCCGGCCTTCTATCTGCCCCACAGAGAAGGGTCCTTTAGTGTCCCGATTCCAGGGAGGGAACTGCTGCTTTGACCCTCGGCTTCTTCCCAGAATGTATTTTTTTCTTTTGGCAGCAGTATGCAGCAGCTTGATGTGGGATCTCAGTTTCCAGACCAGGAAGCAGACCTGGGCCACATCAGTGAAACACTGAGCCCTAACAACTAGACCACCAGGGAGCTCCCCCAGTACGTATTTCTGATGCCAACTGGGGCCTAAAATTTCTTGGCAGCTTTTTTTTCTCCAAAGACGACATACAGATGGCCAAAAAACATATGAAAAATGTTCAACATCACTAATTATTAGAGAAATGCAAATCAGAACACTATGAGGTACCACATTACACCAGCCAGAATGGCCATCATCAAAAAGTCTACAAACAATAAGCGCTGGGGAGGGTGTGGAGAAAAAGGAACCCTGTTACACTGTTGGTGGGAATGCAAATTGGTGCAAACACTATGGAAAACAGTACAGAGATTCCTCAGAAAACTAAAAATGGAATTACTATTTGGTCCAGCAATCCCACTCCTGGGCATCTATCCAGAGGAAACCATGACTCGAAAAGACACATGTACCCCAGTGTTCATTGCAGCACTCTATACAATAGCCAGGTCATGAAAACAACCTAAATGCCCATCGGCAGAGGAGTGGACCAAGAAGATGTGATACAGGAGTTCCCGTTGTGGCTCAGTGGAAACAAATCCGACTAGGAACCACGAGGTTGCAGGTTCGATCCCTGGCCTTGTTCAGCGGGTTAAGGATCCGGTGTTGCCGTGAGCTGTGGTGTAGGTCACAAACGTGGCTCGGATCCTGCGTTGCTGTGGCTGTGGTGTAGGCCAGCAGCTGTAGCTCCGATTAGACCCCTTGCCTGGGAACCTCCATATGCCACAGGTGCGGCCCTAAAACGACAAAAGACAAAAAAGAAATGTGATACATACACACAATGGAATATTACTCAGCCATTAGAAGGAAAGAAATAACAGCATTTGTAACAACATGGATGGACCTAGAAATTATCATGCTAAGTCAGACAATGAGACACCAACATCAAATGCTATCACTTAAATGGGGAATCTAATAAAAGGACACAATGAACTTTGCAGGACAGATGCTGACTCACAGACTTTGAAAAACTTATGGTTTCCTAAGGAGACAGGTTAGGGGGTGGGGAGAGGCACTGAGGGTTTGGGATGGAAATGCTACAAAATTTGGTTGTGATGATTGGTGTACAACTATAAATGTAATAAAATTCATTGAGTAATTTAAAAAATAAGTTGCCACATCCAAAGCATGAAAGTTCCCAGGCCAGGGATCAAATCAGAGCCTCGGCTGTGATCTCTACCACAGCTGCAGCAATACCAGATCCTTAACCCACTGCACTGGGCAGGGGATCAAACCCACACTGCCTCAGAGACAGCGCCCGATCCTTAACCCACTGTGCCATAGAGGGAACTCCCATTAGCTTTCGAATAAGGTTTTCCTTCTCCCTTGGGTGCACAGTCAGCCAAGCCACTCACCTTTGAGGGAGAGCCTGCCCAGAGCTCAGGCTGCCTTCCACCGATCAGGATCATCCATCTGGGAGTTCCCATCGTGGCTCAGTGGAAACAAATCTGCCTAGTATCCATGAAGACACAGGTTCGATCCCTGGCCTCGCTCAGTGGGTTAAGAATGCAGTATTGCTGTGAGCTATGGTGTATGTTGCAGACAAGGCTCAGATCTGGCACTGCTGTGTCTGTGGTGTAGGCTGGCAGCTACAGCTCCGATTTTGACCCCTAGCCTGGGAACTTCCATATGCCACGGGTGCGGCCCCCACCCCAAGAAAAAGCAAAAAACAACAACAAAAAAACCTTCTTAGTCACTCCTTACCCCTGGAGATGGAAGCCTGTTCAGGTTTTACCTGTTCTGATGGCCACCACCTGTGGGAGCCTCATTCCTCTCTTCCTCCCCTCTGGACCACCTCGGCTCCCCACCCCAACCTTAGGACCTGCAAGGTCACTGATCTGGGGACCAGGACCCTTTCTGATCCCCAGCCCCCTGAACCCAGAAAGCTCCAGGACATCTCCCAGTAGCTTCAGTGGTGCCTGTCCTTCCATCTACCGTCCCTTCTCAGGACAGAACTGCTGGCGGAGAGGAGGTAGCCGACCCAGAGCTGAAAGTCCCAGCTTTGGTCACTACTCCTTCTCGACTAGCATTTCCGTACTTTTACATTCCCCCACTCTTCTCGCGAGAAGCTGAAAAGCTGCTGTGTTTGCAAGATCCTACCAGCACTTTCTGGCTAGAGGCCAGTCCTACCTGTGCTTCCTGCCCCAGCTGTCACCAGCTGTCCACAACGTAGCTCCCTACCCGCCCCCGCTTAGTGTCGAGTTGGGCTTCCTAGCTCAGGGGTTCTCAGAGTGGGAGGGGGGAGAACCCCTAGAGCAGCAGCATTAATAGCACCCGGCCACTTGTCGGGAATGCAGAATCCAGGCTCTACTCCAGACGTACGGAACCAAACTCTAAGGCAGGGGATGGGGCAGCAGTCTCTGTCAGCAAGCCCTCCCTGGGATGCTGATGCACTTGCTCTAGCCTAAGAGCAAGTTCAAGAGTCTGCCTAGTAGGAAAAGTTTATACCACTTCCAGAACGCCTCCAGGAAGGCCGACATCTGCTTTTATGAGCTGCTTTACTCAGCCTATCTGGATTCTGGCCGTGCTGACCATGGTGAGGACAAGGTCAGTGACCCGGTCGGCAGATGGTACTCGTCTGACATGGATATGAGCTGTCACCAGTCCCCCGAGTTCCTATTTTCCTCATTTGTTATCCTTCCAGGATCCCCAACTCTCTCCACCCTTCATGGGTTTTTCTACTGGTCTCTTAAGGGTTTTTATCACCCGTGCCTCCCCAAAGATCACTAGAATCCGTGGCTTTTATCTATTTGGTAAGTCTGCAGAGTGACCGGTGTAGGGCAGAGCTACCAAGTCACCAAATAAGGGGAGAGCGAGTGACAGCACCTGCTAGAAGTCTGATCAGCCTGACCCTACAAACTCAGGCTTACTCTAGGCTATTAAGCCATTACCGTGTTTCTGGAATCGTTAGCAAAATGGAACACATCCACCGTGAACTGGAGGGTCTCTGGTCTGGATCTAGGTGCTTTGAAAGCAGATGAGGCATCGGTGAGACCATCCACAAGACAGCTTTGAAGAGAACAAGTGAAACAGTTAAAGTTCAAGGATGGTGACGTAGGTCATATGATCAGAGTTCCTTAGAAAGGTAGCCCAGCCTCACCCATGGAAGTCCACGATGGTGTGAAAGGGGGAGGTGTTCCCATCTGGAGTCAGCGTGGCCACACAGTGGTCCACGAACAGCCGCAGTGGCACGTGGCTGCCGGTGTGGACTTGGGCCTGGAGGTGGGCTCTGTCCCCCAGCTGGAAGGTGGGCATCGTCTTCTCTGTGCTCCAGTTCTCTGCAAGACACGACCGAGTGAGGGGCTGCCAGAGCAGCCCTGCCAGCTCCCCAGCCCAGCCCTCCCTGCTCACCTTCCATCAGGCGCAGCGAGAACACCAGCTTCTCCTCGGAGAACACCGTGGTCCTGAAGGGCACCCAGGTGGGCAGGACAGCCCAGCTGCTCACGTTGCCCTGCCTGGGAAGGAAAGAGTAGCTGCCCACACCTTGATCGGGGCCCACCCATCTGGCCCCTCGCTGGAGGGGATCTCCTTGCCAAGTCCTCAGCTATGGCCCAGATGAACAGACACCCGAGTCTGAGACTGACCCTTAACCTCCCAAACTCAACACCTGTAAGCAAGCCCATCCCTCCCGGCCACCGGGAGGTCTGGGTTGCAGCTTCAGATACATCTAGCTTAGTTTCCAGACCTACACTGGCTCCTCGCTCAAGGAGGAGGAGGCTCAGATTGGGGCTGTCCCTCTGTGCAGCACTCAGGATTCTTTATTGCCATGCGCATGGCCTGGGACGTTCCCAGGCCAGGGATCAAACCCTCAGCACAGCAGCTGCTGCAATGACAACACTGGATACTTAACCCACTGCACCACAAGGGAACTCCCACTCAGGATTCTGCAGGTAGGTCCTTCAGAGAAATGTAGATGGTCCCCCCCCCTTTTTTTTGGTGCTTTTCAGGTCTGCACCTGCAGCATGTGGAGGTTCCCAGACTAGGGGTCAAGTCAGAGCTGTAGCTACTGGCCTGCGCCACAATGCCAGATCCCAGCCGGGTCTACAACCTACACCACAGCTCATGGCAACACTGGATCCTTAACCCACTGAGCGAGGCCAGGAATCGAACCCATGTCCTCATGGATCCTAGTCGTGTTCATTAACCCCTGAGCCATGAAGGGAACTCCCAGGTCCTCTGGTTCTTGGTCAGTGAAACGCTGCCTCTAGCAGGACAGGAAGGCCCTTAGAAGCAGCTGGGTGTCTCCAGATGTCTGCCCACTGACCCTGTGGGGTCTCGTGGAAGACGCTGCCCAAGTGATCCATCTACTGAGAGACCTCAGGTGTCTGGACTCGGATAGAGCATCCCAGCCTGTGGGCCACCCAGCACTGGCCACGGCCATCAGGACAGGCCAGCCAACATTCTCAGACCAGCCGTCTCAGAGCAGCCCCAGGTGGAGCTGTCCTGACATGGGACACAGGCGGTCCCACGAGGGCTTCAGCCCTTCTGGCCAATAAGAGGGTAGCCGGGCATCCCGCCCGCGGCTCGGCCCCCTCCAGTTCCCAGCTCCATCCAGTCTGCCCTCTACACACTGGCTGCCACGGATCAAAACCACCCCCAGTCTCCCATCCACCTCTGTGCCAGCCGCCGGAGAACCTTCTGCGCGGAGACACGTTCTCACCCATTCTGCTGGGTCCCCAAGAGGAATGCCCGCTAAGGCGTGAGCCTGGACCCCTTCCCTGGATCGGCTGGGCCTTTGCAGTCCATCTGCACTCCTTTCCTTACAGAGGGGCCCTGGGCTGCGGCCCCTCCAGCTGACACACGGCCCTGCTCTGCAATGTGTGCGGCTCTGCCCAGGCGCTCCTGCCCACCTGCCTGAGGCCCCTCCCAGGGTCTTGTTCTGCGAAGCCCTTCACAAGGTTCTCATCCCTGCTGCCCTCGTGGTAACCACGCCAGCCCCCTCCCCGATGGGAGCACGGAGATTAAGCCCTTAGTACTCAGCCCGGGGCCCAGCACTGTGGTTCTAAACCTCACCCCTCCTCACACCTGATGCCCAAGTTCACGGGCACATGCTTCATGCTGGGGCCTCCCCCCGGTACAGAGGGAACCCATGGGGCCAGAGCAGGTGGTGATGGCCAAAGTCGGAGCCTGGAACCCACCCCTGCACTATTGAAAGACCATTTCTGAACTCTGAGGGGGGTGGGGCCGGGCGGTCCTGCAGCGTCCGGCAGCTGTGGGCTGGGCAGATTTCAGAGGCTCAGTCAAGGCTGCTGGCCCCCTGACTCCCACCGGACTGAAGGCAGCAGCTACAGCCCCAGCACCTCCCCCGTGTCACAGCCAGGAGGCCCCGTGCTCGCTGAGGGGCCTCCACACGGGGGCAGCGAGGGCCCCGCCCCACACTGACCTGGGGAAGTGGCACTCGATGGGGACCTCTGCGCGGTTGGTCCGCAGGATGGACAGGTTTCCCACAGGGCGGGGGTTGTGGAGCAGAAATGTGCTGTACACCAGAGCGTTGTCCGTCACCTGAGGCGAAGGGAAGGGGTTAACCCTGCCAGCATCACCCGCCTCAGGTGTGCCCTGGGAGGGGAGGGCATGCCGCTGGAGGTGGAGAGAACGCAGGCCCTGGGCTCAAAGCCCGCTCTGCCACTGACCTGGGGGAGCGCCGGGACAGGACCACCTTGCGTCTCCTTTCACCCCAATGTGGCGACACCACTGCAGGGGGTCTGGATCAGCGCACGTCATCACCAAGCAGTGGCCCAGGGACCAGACACTGGGTGTGTGCTCCCTTCTCAGGCTGCTAGCTTACACACACACACACACACACACACACACACACTTTTTTTTTCTTTTTTACCAGGTGAGGCCTGGGGCCAAAAAAGCCCCCAGGATGAGGTCAGAAAGTTCCAGGAATTTTAACTCATTGCCACAGCAATGAACACCGACCTCTGCCCTCCCTCATCTGACTTATGCTCAAGCCCATTTCGCAGAAGGGAAAGCCAGTTTTGCGGCAGCCTGAGGCAGGAAGAGCACCCACAGGTGTTACTGGGGCCGTTTGCATCACCTGGGCCCCCCAGCAGCTGCCTGGCCCTGTCCTCCCACTCAAGCTTCGGGGCGAGTCCTAGCTGTCTGTGAGCCGGTGCTTAAGGTGAACCAGCTGTGTGTTCGTGGGCCCCAGTGCAAAGCGGGAACGTGGGGCTCCATATTCAAAAGAGAAGAATTTCAAGGAGTTCCCATGGCGGCTCAGCGCATTAAGAACACAACGTAGCCTCGTTCAGCGGGTTAAGGATCTGGCGGCTATGGTGGCAGATTCAGTTCCGACTCAACCCCAGGAACTTCCATATGCTGCAGGTGTAGCTGTAAAAAGAAGAACGATTTCAGGACAGCAGCCCATCACTAAACTGAGTGTGGGCTCTGACGGGCTTCCCAGCAAGCCACCTGGCCCCATGGGGTTCTTCTCAGGAGAGACTGAGCGGCGACGCCCTGGGTGGAGGCATCACCGGCCTGTGCTCCACGTCGGGGCCACCCAGGCATCTTAGAGATGCTGATGCCTGCCCCCACTTGCATTCCGCTTTAATACAGGAATTGGGCTTTTTCTTTCTTTCTTTTAGGGCCACACCTGCTGAACATGGAAGTTCCCAGGCTAGGGGGTCGAATCAGAGCTGCAGCTGCCAGCCTCAGCCACAGCCACGCCGGATCCAAGCCGCGTCTGTGACCTACACCACAGCTGAGGACAATGTCAGATCCTTAACCCACTGAGTGAGGCCAGGGATCGAACCCACAACCTCATGGATACTAGTCAGGTTCATTACTGCTGAGCCCAAATAGGAACTCCAGAATTGGAATTTTTTTAACTGCTCCCCAGTGATTCTAATGTCCAAAGTTTGGGAGTGACTAAGAATAATTCCTTAACCCCTGCAGCTCGGGTCTCCTGTCCCCCTCCCCAGATAAACAAGGGCCAGGAGGCTTCAAGGCCAGCCCTGGGGACCGTATTAAGACCAGAGCTCCAGAGGAGGGCCCCAGGGGCTGGGCTCACCCTGACTACCCAAGCTGAGCCAGAGTCCCGGGGAACACGACGAGGGAGACAGGCTCTCCGAGGGGCAGCGGCAAGCTGGTCCGGGGAACGGCCCACAGCTGGGCCCGGTCTGGTCCTGCCTCCCTGGAAGGCCCTTCCTTGTAGCCTGAGGCCCCGTCCCCGTCCTGTCTCCTCGGGAGAGGGTCTGGTCTGAGTTACTCAGCTGTCTTCCTGCACCTGCCACCCTCACCCCACCTTGAACCCCCCCAACCTACGACCCACTTTAAGCATCCTCAACACCTGTGACCACAACGCCCTTTGCCCCCTCCCGCAGCACCACTTTTAGTTCAGATCTTCAAGTCATTAAACACGGGCCAGGGACAAGGGTTTTTTTTTTTTTTTCTATAATGATTTCTGGGCTGCAGTGGTAAACCTGGTCTCTTTCATAGAAGTTTCTAGGGCTTGGAGTTCCCATCGTGGCTCAGTGGAAACGAATCCGATTAGGAACCATGAGGTTGCAGATTCCATCCTTGGCCTCACTCAGTGGGTTAAGGATCCGGCTTTGCCATTGAGCTGTGGTGTAGGTTGCAGACACGGCTCGGATCCCGCGCTGCTGTGGCTGTGGCGAAGGCCAGCAGCTGTAGCTCCAATTAGACCCCTAGCCTGGAAACCTCCACATGCCGAGGGTGCGGCCCTAAAAGGACAAAAACAAAAAAGAAAAAGGTTTCTAGGGCTTAAGTAAGGGCTGGTCTACCCACTGGGTATTCTGTCAAACCCCTGCCCCCATTGGCTACACTGCTCCTGGCTGCCCCCCAGGGGCTCATAAATCCTCAGGAATCAGAATGGGGGTGCCCAGTCCGGCCCAAGGGGCACTGCCACCTCTGGACCTTGCCCCGCTTACACACATTCGGCAACAAGAGGCAGGAACTTCCCCCCACCCCCCACCCCCCACCATCAAGACCCAGCTTCGGGCCTCGGCTACTCCACCCAACCCGCCCCACCAACGGAAAGGACCCGCCAGACCCACCTCGGCGTCTCCACTCCCCATCACCAGCCCGCTCCCAGGTCAGCCCACCACAGCCAGGGCCACCGAGGGGGCCCACGCCTCACCTGCAAGCTGCTGCCACACTCGTGCAGCCCGACCTCAAACCTGACCATCGTATCCGTGTCCCGAGAGGTCAGCGGCTCGCAGTTTGCAGGGCCCAGGCTGAGGTCTGCAGGGCTGATGAGCTTCCCGGTGCCGAAAAGGTCTTTGCTGACAATGACTACAAGTTGGGCCTCCTGACACTCCACCATCACGGCGGGCGGCTTCGACGGCATCAAGAGCCCGGCTTCATCCTGCCAGAAGGGCTGCGGGCTGTACAGCTCTGCGCCTCTCCAGAGCAGAAAGCACAGGAAGAGCTTAGAGCGCAGCGCCATGGCACCCACGAGGCCACTCCCCACCCCAGCAACTACGGGGCAGGCACCACCCGCCGTCTTATACGCTGGGTGATGGCTGCTTACACCTGCGCTCCCGGCCGCCCCCCTTCCCCAGCCAATCCAGTTGGCTAGGCCCTTGCTGCTTAAAGTGGCTCCCGATCCAGCAAGATCAGCTTCACCTGGGAGCTCATTAGAACCACAGACTCTCACTACCACCCCCTCCCCGGCCCAACTGAGTCAGACCTGCTTTTCTGCTGTCTCCCCAAGTGATATGTATTCACATTGTGAGAGGCATGGGCCACCAGCCCAGTCAGTCGTAACCTCTCACCTCTGCCCTCTTCCCACCCCTCTGTGTCCAGCCTTTTCTGGCTTTGCCCTCATCACCTAGGAGGGGAGCTAAGAGCTATCCTGGGTCGTTGCGGAGACCAGGAGAAAGGCTTTGATTGAAGAAGGAAGAGAGTTTGATGAGTGATGGCAGGGACGTCCTCTCATCGGGAGGTCCCCCTAGGAGACAGGGAAGGCTAGAGGCCACTGGCCAGCTTTACAGGAGGCAGGAGGGAAGGGCAGTCCAGTCAGAGGCGTGAACAGAGGTGCAGGGGTGTAGAGAGGGCACTGGGTGGGCTTGAGGGAAAAACCCAGGAACTCAGAGTTGCTGGAACCCCGGGTCCCTGGGGGGTGAGCGTGGCGGTTTAGGGGGCTGGGGAGGTGGGGGGGGGCAAGATCATGCAGGTACTGGGCTGAGACCAGATTTTGCTCTGAGGGGCGAAGAAGGCCGCAGAAGGTGCTGAAGCATGTGACTGATCTAGCCGTGCAAGAGTAGTACTGGAGACAAGGGTCAGGGGGCTACTGCGCCAGTCCTAGCGGGGGAGACAGAGAAGGACTGATGGGATCTGCCCTTACTCATGGCCTACTCTGTGCCAGGCCTGGCTCAGGCTCCTCCATGAGCGGAGGAAGAATTCAAAATATTCATGGCATTGAACTCCTAGGGACAGAAGTGTGTACTCACTTGCAAATGCTTGCTTCTAAAGTAATTGAACCATACAATTCAATTTGCTTAAATATATCCCCTTGGTGTTCTTTTTTTTAACAACAAAAAAACGGTTTTAGGGCAGCACCTGTGGCATATGGAGGTTCCCAGGCTAGGGGTCCACTCAGAGCTGTAGCTGCCAGCCTATGCCACAACCACAGCAACACAGGATCCGAGCCACGTCTGTGACCTACACCACAGCACAGCAAAACCAGATCCTTAATTGAGGCCAGGGATTGAACTGAGTCAGGTTCTTAACCCACTGAAGCACTACGGGAACTCCCTTTTTTTAAATACTCTAGTTTACTTGTGGGAAAATGTATAAATGGAGGAGGGAGATTACCTCCACAAATTCCTTTGACCCGATCAACATGGGTGGGGGTGGGGCTGGGGGTGGAGGAAGTCCGCTGAGAGAAGCAGGTGAAGTTCAGGCTCCAGGCTGGCCTCCCTCAGCAGAAACCCTTCCACCTGGGTTTCCTGCCTGGCCGGCCCAGAGGGAGGGAGCCAACTGTAGCCTGAGACCCTCAAGGGACCGTCAGCTAGAGAAACTATGTCCCCTGCTGGGGAAGGGGCTTCCGTACTTGATTGTGCGGGGAGGAGGGTAGTGTGGGCTGAGGCTGAGCTATCAGGGCTGCCCTGAAGCCTCACAGCATCCTCTCTCTCTCTTTGCCTTGGAGTTAACGCCCTTTAGAGGGCTTCAGGGGAAAAAAAAAAAATGAAGAAACTGGGGGCATGCCCTGGTGGGAGGAGTCAGAGTGAGGATGCGGGAGGGGTCTCTACACACGGGGTGGTGGTGAGCCCGTGCTGCCCCTGATCCCATAGTGTGTTCCCCTTTTCCAGAAAGAGAACTCCAGGGAGCAGAGCTAGTCCAGCTCCCAACACTGCCCAGATCCTGGGTCTTTTATATTTTTGTGGGAAGTGCTGCCCCCTGGTGGCCAGAATGCACTCAAAGCAGGGTCACCAGCCCAGAGCATTTTCCTTACTTAAAATTCTTTACAGCCTAGACAGTGGTTTCTGAATATTATTCCTCCCTAAGAGCAGGACCCCGGTCTCCTTGGAGAACTCCTTGGCTGACTCCAGGGCTAGGGCCAGGAAAGCACAAGGTGAAGCTAGACTAATTTTCTTTTGTTTTTGATTTTTAGGGCTGCACCTGCGGCATATGGAGGTTCCCAGGCTAGGGGTCGAATCAGAGCTGTAGCTGCCAGCCTACGCCACAGCCACAGCAACGCGGGATCCAAGCCGCATCTTCGACCTACACCACAGCTCACAGCAACGCCGGATCTTTAACCCACTAAGCGAGGCCAGGGATGGAACCCACATCCTTGTGGATACTAGTCGGGTTCACTTCTGCTGAGCCACGACGTGAACTCCTGGAACATCTTGTTACACCAAAAAATGCTGATAAAATGATGAGGATGTGTCAAAAGAACAGAGGAACCAGATGAACAAGGTGAGGGGCACTGGCCAAATTGGGAACATCTGTGCATCAAAATGAGTGAGGACAATAAGGACTCGATTCTTATTGAATAAAATAAGAATCCATGGAGTTCCCGTCATGGCTCAGTCGTTATCAAACCCGACTAGTATCCATGACAATGCGGGTTCGATCCCTGGCCTTACTCAGCGGGTTAAGGACCTGGTGTTGCCGTGAGCTGTTGTGTAGGTCGCAGACGCGGCTCGGATCCTGAGTTGCTGTAGCTGTGGTGTAGGCCGGCAGCTGCAGCTCCTATTCATTCGATCCCTAGCCTGGGAACATCCACATGCCGCGGGTTCGTCCCTACCCTAAAAAGACAAAAAAAAAAAAGAAAATACGGTTACTAAAGGCAATATGGTATCCTGGGTTGGATCTTGGGACACAAAAAAAACAACAACAACAGACATTAGTGGGGAACATGGTAATATCCAAATAAAATCTGGAGTTTGGTTAATATTAATGTATCCATGTTAATTTCTGTTTTGACAAATGCGTCATGGTTATATAAGATTCTTGTTCACATGAGGGGAAAACTAGGTGAAGAATTTATAGGAACTGTGTGTACTATTTTGGCAATTTTTCTGTAACCTTAAACTTACTCCAAAAGAAAAATGTGATTTTAAAAATATGCTTTTAATGGGGATCATTTTCTCCTCTGTTATGCAACTTGCTTTCGCTCATAAGATGTTGAGGTCATTTTTTTTTTTCTTTTTAGGGACGCCCCTGTGGCATGTGGAAGTTCCCAGGCCAGGGATCAAACCTTAACCACAGCAGCCCGCCAAGCCACTGCAGTGACAATGCCAGATCTTCAACCTGCTGAGCCACATAGGAACTCCCTGTTAAATGCATTTTTGCCACTTACAAAGAAAATAAAAAATTTTTAAACATTGCATTAAAAAAAAAATGCAGCCGCCAGCCAATAGTGTCTGCTGGATTCTCAGAACGTGGTAGCTGCTGCAAGAAGGTTCCTCTGGGCCACGGTCACCCAATACAATAGCACATCCCTCGGGCCTTGGCAGCCCAGGCCTTAGGTTGCTTCTGAAAGAAAGTGCTGGACAAACATAATGGCTCCCAGTTCTGGTCACACAAAACTCTTCTTCAGCGTCGGTGCTTCTCCAAACACGCTCCCGGCCGTTGTCAATGGAAAGATTAAAGAATGAAGTTTCAGTGACTCTGGGGGAGGGGGATATCAGGCACTTCTCCTCCAGCCTCTGATTTCACTTGCACATTCTGTAGAAACTGCATTTTGTCACGGTGCAGTCGCATTTCACAATGAGACTTTCATTTCCCCACAAGACGTTGCCACGGAGTCCCACGTCGGCCATCTCACTGAGAAAAGCACACCAAGAAAGATTGGTGATGGGGGCACTTGTCAGCCTTTTTTTTTTTTTTCTTTTTTAATTAAAGTATAGTGGATTTACAATGTTGTGAACTTGGACTTAATGCAACAGATTTCCTAAGGATAGGCCGGGCTGCTAGAAGCACATTGGGAGGTCTTTTCCTAACTGACCAAAATGGAATGATCAACGCTTTGGGGTGCCACCACCCTCCCAGGGGGCTGAAGGGAAGAGGTGCTCCACGTGGAAAGGCATTCCAGAATGTGGAGGCCCAGCGGGGATCCGCTCACACCCTGCACACCAGACTTTCCTACTGTCCGGCCAAGCCTGGCTGTGTCCAAAGGATCCTTGAGAAGGTCAGTCAGTGAATTGACCCCTATGCACCTGCAGTTTCTCATACCAGGAAAACCACTTGTCAGAATCCGTTTTCGCACCTCAGGGTGGTGATTTCGAGAAGCGATCAGCAGTCCCGGCTTTTATTTTGCCACGTTAGCCTATTTTGTTCTTGTGAAGCTAAGACTTTTTGTTTAAACGTTTTATTCTGAAACACTAATAATTAAAAAAGAGAGGGAGTTCCTACTGTGGCTTAGTGGAAATGAACCTGACTAGTATCCACGAGGATGTGGGTTCGAACCCTGGCCTCACTTAGTGGGTTAAGGATCCAGCTTTGCCATGAGCTGTGGTGTTAGTTGCAGATGAGGCTTGGATCCCACATTGCTGTGGCTGTGGTGTAGGCGGGCAGCTGCAGCTCAGATTCAGCCCCTAGCCTGGGAACTTCCAAATGTCACAGGTGCAGCGCCCTAAAAAAAAAAAAAAAAATTAAAAAGAGAGAATAAATAAATAAATAAAAGCTTAAAAAAAAAATCCAACTGCAGCGGTCCGGGTCACTGCAGAGGTATGCGTTCAATCTCCAGCCTGGTGGAGTAGGTTGAGTGCAGCTCAGATTCAATCCCTGGTCCAGGTATTTCCATATACAGCAAGTGCCACACACACGTGTACACACACACACACAAAAGACAGAGACCAGAGTTGGCTTAGAATCCCCATGCAAAGAATCTGGTTGAGAAAGAGCAGCTGAACAGGGAACAGAGAAGAGAGAAGACACACAGATGGAGAGAGGGAGGTCCCTGAGACGGCAGAGGGAGACGGGGGAGAGGTTCCTCGGCTGGCCTGCCTGGCGGCAGCAGGAAGGTGGTGGGAGGAAGAGGGCTGGGAGCCGACATGCAAGGGGGTGTAGGTTTGGGAGCCCGGTAATGGCAGGCCGGCAGGCCACCCATCAGAGAATTTTCTTTTTCTGAGAAGTGGGATCATGGCCCAGAGTCAGGAAACTAAGTCCTTCGAGGTTGCACAGGCTGTGTCTCTGTTTTCCTCTCGTGGCCTCAGTTTTCCTACTGGCATGATAAACAGCTGGGGTTGGACACCTGGTCGCTGAACATGTTGGATCCTCAGTAGATTCTCAAAAAAAAAACTTTTTTTTTTTTTTTAGGGCCATGCCTGCAACCTATGCAAGTTCCCAGGCTAAGGGTCTAATCGGAGCTGCAGCTGTGACCTATGCTGAAGTTTGTGGCAACACTCGATCCTTAACCCACCCAGTAAGGCCAGGATTGAACTCACATCCTCATGGATCCTACTTGGGCTTGTAATCCCCTGAGCCACAACGGATTACAAAGTGTATTTTTAAGGAGTTTGCTCTGTGGTGCAGGCAGTTAAGGACCTGGCATTGCCACTGCTGTGGCAAGGGTTTAGTTCCTGGCCGGGGAACTTCCATAGGCTGTGGGCGTAGCCAAAACAAAAACAAACAAACAAAAAAATCGCTTTGGGGTGGACCCCATGCCTCAGTTGTTGGACTGGAAACTCTGGGGCAAAAGTGGTGGGGATAGAAATCTATACACTTTTTTTTTGTCTTTTTACCTTTTCTAGGGCCGCACTCGGGGCATATGGAGGTTCCCAGGCTAGGGGTCTAATTGGAGCTGTAGCCGCCGGCCTACACCACAGCCACAGCAACGCGGGATCCGAGCCGCGTCTGCAACCTACACCACAGCTCACGGCAAAGCCAGATCGTTGACCCACTGAGCAAGGCCAGGGATTGAACCCACAACCTCATGGTTCCTAGTAGGATTTGTTAACCACTGAGCCACAACAGGAACTCCAGGAATCTGTATACATTTTTAAAGTGCTCCCTGGGGTGACATGGATGCACACCCAGGTTTGGGAACCACCCCTCGGGGGCTCTCAGGACCCCTCTGGCTCCGAGAGTCCGCGGTTCTAGCCAGAAGGAACAGAATTCCAGCACAGCTCTTGACTGAAGCTGTGAACTACAGATTAAGCCACATGCCACTTCCTGTCACCCATAAAAGCCCCAAAGTCCCAAACTTACCAGAACTCAAGAGGAACCAGGGTAGGGCAAAAATCGGCAGCGAAATCAGAAGCCCAGCCACCGCGGGGAGCCCACCGCAAGCACTCCGGCTGCTGTGACCATGTTTCCAAACCCCAGGTGGGACGTGGGTGGGGACGTACGTGGTCAAGAGGAGTCCCAGGCGACAGAACCAGGGGCTGGATCCGGGGTGCTTTTGGCTGCCCTGCAAAGGGGTGGAGACCTACACAGGCCTTCCTGAAACCTGAGCCCTGGGGTGGGGGAGGGGAGTTGGGGCCGGCCGCCCCGAGTCCAGGTCTGCCCCCCTCCGCCACCCCAGAGCGCCTCCTCTGCCCGGTGCCCCGGCTCAGGGCTGCTCCAGACCGCGCAGGCCGCCTCCACTCTCCCTTTGCCTCCCTCTGCCCCGAAGGTCGGGTGGGGACAGGCTGGGTCACCAGCCAGCTCCATGGACGGGGATTTTGCCTCTGCTTACCTCCCGGCTTTGGAAAGAAAAGAAGAAAGATCTGTGTTGCTTTGCATCTGGGGGGGTCCTTCCCCGTCCTGAACTTCTAGAGGCAGAAAAAGTGATTTGACCTTGGATTGTCTCTAGAAGAAGGAACAGAAAGAGCCCAGAACGTTCCCCCAGGTATGACTTCTTTACTTTTGGTGGCATGCATGAGTGTGAGTGAGCGTGAGGGACAAGTGTTCCTCTAGTCAGGTGTGGAGTTGCCGTCTGTGGTCTCCCCGGCCCCTTCCGACGGCTTCAGTGCTGAGATTCTGCAGCCCTAACCTGCACTCCAGTTCCTCAGTGCCCAGTAAGCCCTGGTCCCTGCTCTCGAGGGTCCTCAGTCTAGAAGGGGAGACAGAAATCACAGAAGAGCTACCACGCGTATGGTGGGCCAGGCACTGGACTAAACTTTTGATAAACTTTCGCTCAGGTATCCTAGCAACAACTGTAAGAGGTCAGTGTCTTCCTAGCAGAGGAGGACAGCGAGGCTCAGCCAGGTGAGCTCACACAGCTGGTAGATGGGGGAGCCGATGCTTGTATCTGCTCTGCATGCTGCCTGCCCGCTGGGTAAAGAGTTCAGGGTCAAGGTACAGAGGGAAGGAGCGTGGGGGTTTTAGGGAGCCGCAGTCCGTGAAGGCAGGGAATGGTTAAACCTCCTTTTGACCAAGGTTCCCAGGGGGTAAGGCAGGCGCAGGCTTGGGGGCCCAGCTCTGAGCTGAAGGTGAGGCAGATTCCACCAGGCCCACTGAGGGCTCTGGGGGCAGCTTCGACTTGAGGTCAGTAGGGATCAGGGGTCTTCCTCCCTCCCTTCTGGACCAGGGTGGCAGCGGATAGAGTGGGGGGTGCCGGGTCTTCAGGATTCCCAGCCAGGTTCCCTGGAAGCCGTGTGTCCCTATCTTCACATAACAGGGCCTTCCCTGACCCCAGCAGCCCGAAAGATGGGGGACCCCAAGGCCTGGGTGGCAGGGGCTGGCTCAGGTCATTCTGGATCCCCTCAGCAAAGACTGGACCAGGGCTCCCCCCTCCGCACGGCTCTGGACTCCCATCTCCCAGCTGTCCCCAGGAGGACAAAAGCTGATTATTCCACTGGGGGCTGTACTGGGCCCCATGAATGGAGTATTGAAAACACTGTGTCCACATCCAGATAGGTTTTCATCCTCTTCCCAAGCAGACTGTTTGTATGCCAGGGTGGAGGCAAAGCCAGGGGAAGATGGGGGGAGCGTCCCTGCTGAGAGGGGCATCCAAGTCCCCGGAGAACCTCGGTCTTAGTAGATCCCAGACAGAACCCCCCTCTAGACCGTCCCCGCCCCCACCCCTCCGAAACCGTCATCGTCCACACGCTGGGGCGCTGGTTACATGCTGTGAATACTTACTGAGCTCTGCACTTACCATTTATGCACTTAAGAGTGTGTAACGCTCAATCCAAAAAAATAAAAAACCTCGAGGACTTCCCACTCCAAGAGGGCAGAGCGTCCCACGCTGCATTTACTCTCCCAGCCCTTTGCATATTTGCGACTCCTGGGAACCGTATTTCCTTGGTGTTTTTCTTTAAATGGACTGTTTTTTTTCTGACTTAAAAGAGGAGCTTTATATTGCTCCAACTAAATGGAAAACCACAATCCTCTGCCATCAATAGAAGGTACTGTAAAAGAAGTAAATGAAAATCAAACAGTTAATGTCCATCTATTTCCCCCCAAAATTATGTGGGTTGTCACCAATGGCACCAGCACCCTGCTCTGGGACACGCTGCCCTGGAAGAACAGCTCCGTGCACTTGGCCCGGACGTGCGGATCTGCCTCTGGGATCAGACAGCCCTTCAAGCTCATCTTCCAGCACCTGCTCTCGTACCCTCTTTGCTCCAGTGAGGCCTAGCTCCTCCTGAGGGGTTTCTCCATGCTTCCATCCTCATCCTCCAGCTGCTGCCTCCCCTCAGAATACCAAACAGAAAGTGGAAACGTCGCTCCCTCCCAAAACTCTCCCTGGGCCCTTCCAGCTGGAAGAACTGACTCGGAACTTTTCATTACAGATGTTCCAGCTGTGACTTCTCCACCACCCTTTGATGGGACCACTGCAAAGGCCGTCCACTGGCTGGAAACACGAGGAAGCCGAGATGCAAATTGGTCCCCAGCCTGATGAGCAGCTCAGGGCGGGGAGGCCTGGAGACAGGAGCGCTGCCCCTGCCGCCCTGCCCCCAGCCCTGTCCCTCCTCTTCCTCTTGCCACTGGGTGAGTGCTCTCCCCACCTCCCCAGACCCTTCCCCTTTCTGGCCCTCAGCTTTCCCAGCTGTAAAACTGTGGTGGGAGATGGTTTGTCAACGAGATGGTTTCCAACACTTGTTTTAGCTCTGACATTTGCCCAGGATCGATGAAAGCCAAGGGTCTGAGTCGGGGGAGTGGACAGCTCAGTGCTAGAGGCGAGGGCTCCATGTACACAGAGTACGAGCAGTAAGGAAATTGGAAACAGGGGAGGAGGGAAAAAACCTGGGCTCACAAATGGCTGTTGGAAAGCCCTCCGGGAGAAGAGATGGAATCAAACAACCTAGGGACTATCTTAACTTGGGAAAGAAGAAACTGAGTCTGTTTCTCCATCTGTAAAGTGGGTACACTAATATGTGCTCGGAGATTATAAGGATTCTATGAAGTGATACACGTGGATGTGTCTGAGAACCCTGTGCACAAATGAGGGGTTATTACGGGGTCATAGATTTCCCACGCTAGGCCCGTTTCCCTCTCAGGCCATGTGCTCAGAATTGTACGGTGAGGAAGGGTGTGGCTATCTGGGTTGGAATCCCAGCTCTACCCTTTATTTGCTGTGTGGCCCCGAACAAGCTGCTTAACCTCGTTACACCTGAAGTTTCCCCTTCTGCAAAATCCAACCTACCCCGTGAGTGATCCTAATGATTAAGTGAGCCAGGCCACAGAAAGCAATGAGCGCCACACTTGACGTGTGCGTGCATGAGAGCGGATGCAGAAGGACATATAGGTAAATCTTTGGCGGGAAATCAGAACCAGTCCCAAAGTTAATTTACACACTTAAGGCAGAGCTACTGAGCACCTGGGCAGTAACAGGTTCTGGGCAGGGGGCTCTGGGGGAAACCGAGATGACACAGGCGTGGCCACATCGCCCGGAAGAAGGCCTGGAAAGGGGTATGTATACGGTGCCCAGGGATTCAGAGGAAAAAGAAAACACTTCTAGCTGAGAGCTCCAGGAAGGCTCCCCACAGGAGGGGCTGGAGCTGCAGGGCTGCCAGGAGCAGGGTTAGCAAAGGCGATTGCATGGTTAAGGACCTGGCGACAAGACTGATGGGGGATTAAGAAGTAAAGTGATGCTGGTCAGAAGATCCTAGAAGGCTTTGGGTCTGAGACACCTGCAGAAAAGGAAAAGTCTTAGGGAATTCAGCAGTAGAGGATAAGCTGACCTGTGTCTCAGGCAGAACTCTCTGGGGCTGTCCATGGACCAGTGGGCGAGGAACGCAGCAAGGAGGCCAAGTGGGGCGGGCGGGGGCTGTGCAGAGCAGGGGCAGTGAAGAGGAGGGAGGGTGACTGTTAGGACCACGGGTGGCAAGAGGGGAGGCTGCGTCCCCGGGGCGAGGCGGCCAAGGGAGGGGGCTGAGTGGCCGATCTCTTGCTCACTCTGTTCCAGCCAGCGCCCTACAGCCCACCTCACTGCCCTTCCCAGGTAGGTGCCCTGCCTCCCTCTCCCCCGACCCTGCTCCCGAGGGACTCAGATGCTCAGACAGAAGGCCTCAGGGAATAGCGGCTGACCAGCCCGCCATTACTCTAGATGCCCCCAAAGGGATTGCTCCAGTGTCCCCATTTTACAGAAACGGAGAAATAAGCCCCACGAGGGAAGATCCCCCGGCTCCCACGGCTTCGCGGCAAGGTGGGCGTCCTGTAGGTTGGGCCCAGTGATGCCCCTTGTGCCAGCTCAACCCTCTCCGCAGAGCTGAGGCTGGTGGGGGGCCCGAGCCGCTGCCGGGGACGTCTGGAGGTCCTGCACGGCGGCTCCTGGGGCAGCGTCTGCGACGACGACTGGGACGTGGTCGACGCCAATGTGGTCTGTCGTCAGCTGGGCTGCGGCCTGGCCCTGCCTGTGCCCCGGCCCCTCGCCTTTGGCCAGGGCCGAGGCCCCATCCTGCTGGACAACGTGGAGTGTCTCGGGCAGGAAGTTGCGTTGAGCGAGTGCGGCAGCCGAGGCTGGGGCGTCCACAACTGCTTTCACTACGAGGACGTCGCTGTCCTGTGCGACGGTGAGCAGGACAGCCTGTGGTCCAGAAAGGCAGGCAGGCAGGCAGCAGGGCTGTAGGCTAGACACATGGAGGGACTTCCCAGCGGTAAGAATATCCCAATGAACAGTATTCCAAGCCAGCAGGTGCAGTGCATGGTCCTGGGGAAGAGCCTCAGCCTGGCTGTCAGGGGCCTGGGTCCCAGCAGTGCTCTGGCTCATTGTATGACCTCTGCTGAGAACCAGCATTACTGCTTGCATGGAGGGCTTTGATTGTCCAAGTGGAACCCCCTTCCCATTTTTAAAACAGGACAATTAGGGTCAACCCTGGTGGTAAAGCCCACTTAGCATAGAGTAGCAACACATCTCTGAGAGGTTTTGACCTTGAGAGCAGTAGTTCTGGTTCTCAAGAAAATTAGCTGGAGGGTTCATTGAAACATAGACTGTGGCCCCATCCCAGAGTTTCTGGTTCTGCCGGTCTAGAGTGGAGCCTGACAGTTTGCATTTCTAAGTTCTTAAGTGACGTGATACTGCTTTAAGAACTAAAAGAATCAGGAGTCCCCTGGTGGCTCATCAGGTTAAGGATATAGCATTGTCACTGCTGT
>PVHT021183640.1:67771-82976 GCA_004024745.2 Catagonus wagneri | reverse complement strand
AACAGTGAGCCCTGGAAAACCCTCAGCTAACCTTACTGCATGCATGGTCTTGGGCATACCCCTTGCCTTTCTAGTCTTATTTTATCTGTAAGACGAGGGTAATGAGTTTTGCTCTGCAAGTCCCTTACAACTGTGCTTGGCCCTCCCAGGTGGGCAAGGCCTTCTTTATCGCCCCTCTTTGGACACACGGTGGGCTTCTGAGAACACAAGAGAAATGAAAGCCCACCTGTGAAAGTCCTGTATAAACTGACGTGTGCACCTTGGCAGCACAAATAAATGACGAGAACTGGCAAAGCGGGGCAGATCTCCTTGGACCCTTCCTGGGGCTGAGCCCCCAGCTCTGGAAGTAAAACCTGTTGTCTTCTCCAAAGAGACTGTCCCATTCTTTCTGACAGCCCAAGGCTGACCAGGAACCAGGACTTTGGCCTGTAACCATGCTCCCTTCTCTTCTGCTCTAGTCCTGGGCCAGCCGACTCTCACAGCACCACTATCCTCGGCCACAAGAGAGGACTGGGCCTGGCACACGGAGCCAGAGGGTAAGGAGCCCAGCCCCCCAGGCTGGAATGGCAGGGGTGAGGTGGGCAGGGCTGGGAACTGGGAAGGCTGTTCTGGGTCCATGGCGAGGGGGCCTGGACCAGTAGGCCAGGGCTTTTGGCCAGATGTTGAAGAGAAGAGGGTGAGAGACGGGGGTGAGCAGGTGGGGCAAAAAGGATGAAATCCAGAGCTCTGAAAAGTTCAGCAGGATGGGAGGAGGCAGAAAGTTTTCTTCAAAGCTCTGAAATAAAATTTGGGTTGGTGCTCAGGTTGGAAACTGAGAGGCCTTGTGAGAGAGTTGAGATAAAAGCTGAATGGAGTTCCCGTTGTGGCTCAGCGGAAATGAATTTCACTGGCATCCGTGAGAACGCAGGTTCGATCCCTGGCCTCGCTCAGTGGTATAAGGATCCAGCACTGCCTTGAACTGTGCTGTAGGTCGCAGACGCGGCTTGGATCTGGGTTGCTGTGGCTGTGGTGTAGGCCAGCAGCTACAGCTCCAATTCGACTCCTAGCCTGGGAACCTCCATATGCAGCGGGTGCGGCCCTAAAAAATTTTAAAAAGAGGAGTTTCCTTTGTGGCTCAGTGGTTAACAAATCCGACTAAGAACCATGAGGTTGCGGGTTCGATCCCTGGCCTTGCTCAGTGGGTTAAGGATCCGGCATTGCCGTGAGCTGTGGCGCAGGTTGCAGACGCGGCTCGGATCCCATGTTGCTGTGGCTGTGGTGAAGGCCGGCAGCTACAGCTCCTGTTAGACCCCTAGCCTGGGAACCTCCATATGCCACGGGTGCAGCTCTACATAAAAGGCAAAAAAGACCAAAAAAAATTTTAAAAAGAAAACAAAAACTGAATGCAGGGGAGAAGTACATTTTGGAATTAGGGCTGGGCCATCACTGGGATTGAAATTAGGATAATTCCATTCATTCCCCTGAAGCCTCCTGAGGACCCATCACAGCTGACGACATGGTGACTCTAGGATTGAGGCTGAGTGTGGGGTGCAGGTGTGGCATGTCAGTAGGCGCCCTGACCCGCTGCAGGCCAGAAGACCCTGTCCCCCTTGCAAAGCTCTAGGTGCCCTGTCTCCGCAGCTACAGGAGTTGGTGTCCTGCCTTCCAGGGAGCCAGCACTGTTCACCACAGCCGCCAGGGCCGCTGGGAAGAAAAGTAAGTGGCAGAGCCTGTGCTGTAGGGGGGGCGGTGGGAGAGAGTGGGGTCGGGGCTCTGCCTGGGAACCGACAGCCCCAGCCGAGCCTCTCTGGCCGCGGGCCTGTGCGCCCCGCAGGCGGGCGGCTGCGGCTGGTGGGCGGCCCGGGCCCGTGCCGCGGCCGCGTGGAGGTGCTGTACGCCGGGGGCTGGGGCACCGTGTGCGACGATGACTGGGACTTCGCGGACGCGCGCGTGGCCTGCCGAGAGGCAGGCTGCGGGCCGGCCCTGGGCGCCACGGGCCTCGGCCACTTCGGCTACGGCCGCGGCCCGGTGCTGCTGGACAACGTGGGTTGCGCCGGCACTGAAGCCCGCCTAAGCGACTGCTTCCACCTGGGCTGGGGCCAGCACAACTGTGGCCACCACGAGGATGCGGGCGCGCTCTGCTCAGGTGAGGCTGCAGCAGGACCACTCGCGCGCTGCGGCAGGAGCGGGGCAGAGCGCGTCTGAGGAATGGGCGGGGCCTTGCGCGGGCGCGTACTGCGGCGCGGGCGGGCAGAGGCCGACGCGGAGGAATGGGCGGGGCCGCGCGTCAGCACGCTCCGCGGCGCGGGCGGGGCGGGAGTCTGTTGGAGAAATGGGCGGGGCCGCGCGTGAGGGCTCTCTGCGGCACTGCGGCGTGAGCGGGAGGGGACCTATACTGCGCAGAGAGGCGGAGCCCACCACGGACGTTCTCTGCGGCTGCGCGACATGGGCGGGGCCGGGAAGGGAGCGCCCTCTGCGGCAGTGAGGGGCGGGTCTCTAGCTGAGAGACCGGAAGTCCAGGGGTAAAGTGTGGAAGAGTTCTATAAAGGGCGTGGCCCGGGCGCATTTGCTCTGCGGCGTCAGGGACCCAGAAAGCTTTAGTTGGCAGAGAATTGATCAGCTCTGACCTTTGGGAGGAGGCCATGGAAAAGGGGTGTTTGCAAAGTCTGACACATTTAAAAATGCGTCTCTTCATTGACTGATGTAGAAGTTAATATTTGGTGCCCCTGTAGCCTTGGCCACAAAAGGCTAGGCTACAAAGGATTGTGCTTTAGTCCGCAGGGTGAAAAGCACAACCCCTATTTCTTTTCCGAAGAGCAGGGACCTGTGAAGTCCTTTCTGACCCTAGATCATATTTCTCTTGGAGGGTAAGAGATGACCTGGCTTCGAGGGATGTGTTCCCCAATATGACAGCCACCTTTTTCTTTGTCCTTGCTGAGCCAGGCCCAGAGGAGCTAGTCCAACAGGATGGTTCTGAGACCACCCGGGTGCCCACTCCTCGGCCCAGGGACGGTAGGTGCCCACAGTCCTTAAGAGTGAGGCTGAAGGCATCAGGATAGGAAGAACCAGAATTAGAGGGAGGGTCACAGCCTGGGGTCACACAGCAGATTTGCACCAGGTCCTGGAATTTTTATTCGTGCTAGTCTAAGGCCTCATTCATAGAGACAGGATATCCAGAATAATGGAGGTAGGTCTTAAGCTAGAGCAGTCTAGAGAGTTCTAGAGTTGGGACCAAAATGAGGATGAGGCTTCTGTCCTGAGGAGAGCAGTGAAAGAATTCAGAGTCCGGGTGTGACGGGGGAGATGATGACCTTCTGGGGACACAATCACAATTTATAGGGAGCAGCCCTGGGGCTGTGTTGGGGTTGTGAACAGAGAACTAAGGAAAGAGCAGACATAAAGCTCCCAGCACGCACAGAACACCCCACAAAGGCTGATACACATTCTTCTGGTCTTGAGAGTAGGTCTGGCCTGATGCCCATACTATTTTAATCTCATTTGTCTGCCGTCCTCATCCAGTGGCTCCCAGGGCAGTGCTGTGTCCCAAACCACCGCCCTTTGCCTCCTCTATCTACCCCTCCCCTGGCCTAGCTTGGGAGTGGTCTGGCTTGGGACAACCCCTTCCAGCCCCAAGCCTTGTCCTCCCACAGGGCACCTACGTCTGGCCAGCGGAGCCCACCGATGCGAGGGGCGTGTAGAGCTCTTCCTAGGGCAGCGCTGGGGCACTGTTTGCGATGACGCTTGGGACATGCGGGCAGCCAGTGTCCTGTGTCGCCAGCTGGGCTGCGGCCAGGCCCTGGCAGCCCCTGGTGAGGCCCACTTCGGCCCAGGACGAGGCCCTATCCTCCTGGACAATGTCAAGTGCCGTGGGGATGAGAGTGCTCTGCTGCTCTGCTCTCACATCCGCTGGGATGCCCACAACTGTGACCACAGCGAGGATGCCAGTGTCTTGTGCCGGCCAGCTTGACCCAGCCTGTTCTGCAGACCACCTCCTCTGGGAGCCTCCTGTGGCCTGTCCCTCTTCCTCCAGGAAGTCTTCCTCCTGTGATGACTGCAGTTCACCCTGTCCCTCCCTCCTCTTGTCTGGGAGAGAGCCTGCCCAGTTGGTGTGGTCCTTCCTGGGGGAGCCTGGTTCTACCCCATCAACTTGGCGTGTGACCTCACCTGTCATCGCCTTTTGTGGGTCTAGACCTTTTGTGGGTCTGTTTTTGCTTTCTACTCAGCTAAAACAGAAAATGGTGAGAAGGGAATAACTCCTAACTTTCCTCTTTGATGGGGCTTCTCTTACAGCATCCCTGCTCAGGCTTCCTGGACCCTGGTCCAGGAGTTTCAGGGGCTCCCTGGAAATGGAGTATCTCCCTTCCCCCATCTATCTTGGGATCCCCAAGAAGAGGGAAGGCAGGAGTGGCCTGTGGCTCTTACCTTAGACTGCCTGGGGCTGCAGAAGAACCTGAATCATTGCCCTGGCCTGCTCCGTGAGGGCCTAGGCTCAGATGGTGCTTGGCTGGACAAGGGGACTCGAGGGGCCAAAGAAGGGACAGTGGCCCCTCCCTGCAGCTGAAACCAGCATCTCCGATTTATGCTGCCCCCACCACAGAGCCTCCACTTTGCAGAAGCAAAGAACCGTGGGGGCCTGTAGCCACTCGTTCCATAGGTGCCAAGTTAATAAAGCATTGTCCCCCTGTTTATTACCTGGGTGTTTGGGCATAAGTGTCTTGTTTGTGGCAGCAGGAAAGACTCTGGTTAGGACTTTCTGGAGGAAACCTGCTTGGGGCTGGAGGGCAGTTCAAGAGCATCATCAGAGAGCTTTCAGCAGGCCTTCCCATCCTGGAAATGCTGACTCACGGTGCCAGGCCTGGAAGGCCTCTAGAGGGTCCTCTAGCCCATACCCTAGCCCGACTTTGCTTTCACCTGCAGAGAAACCTAGGTCCACCAGAGGAAAGGCTCTGCTCGAGGTTACAGAGCAAGGTGGTACAGTCACTAGAAGAGGAAGATTTGAGAGGAGGCAGAAAGGGTGATGAGGAAGAGAAAAGCAGCAGTGGGGTTTCCCCAGGGGCTGCTCTTGGGGCATCTGACCTGGAGCCCCAGGGCCAGAGAAGTGGGGGATCCAAGGTGGTAACTTGCTAGCAGCCCTCCATCCGCATCTAGCCTGCAGGCTCTGGATGAGTTTCCTATCGCTGCCATGACAAGTTACCACAAATTTAGTGGCTTAAAACAAATTTACTTTCGAGGTCATGAGTCTGAAATGGGCTTCCCTGGGCTAAATTCAAGGTGTTGGCAGGGCGTGTTCTCTCCGGACGATCTAGGGGAGAATCTGGTTCCATGCCTTTTCCAGCATCTAAAGGCTGCCTATATTCCATGCCTGCTCCTGGCCTCCTTGCGGCCAGCAGTTGCATCACTCCGACCCCAGTTTGTGTCATCTCATCTCCTTTTCTGACCCCTCTACCTCTCTCTTCCGTCCTCTAAGGCCCCTCATGATTGTATTAGGTCCACCTGGGCTGCAGGCGGCTAGAGCGCCCCCATCTCTAGACCTGTGTGCGGCACCCTCAGATTCGGCTGAGCCTGTGATCGTGGCTGCTCCAGCCACATGCGCATTTGAGTGTGCCTCTACATCGTCCTGAGAAGTTACACAGCTTCCTGGACTCCCCTTCTCCATCTAAACAAAGTGCTCTCATCAGCGCCGGATTAAAGGAAAGCATCACATCTCCCCCCCCCCCCCCGCTTTTTTATTTTGTCTTTTTTAGCCGCACCCGAGTTCGGCTAGGGGTCAGATCAGAGCTGTGGCCACCAGCCTACACCACAGCCACAGCAATGCCATATCTGAGCCATGTCTACGACCTACACCACCGCTCACAGCAACGTCAGATCCTTTAACCCACTGAGCGAGGCCAGGGATCGAACCTGCGTCCTCATGGATGTTAGTTGGGTTTGTTACCGCTGAACCACAATGGGAACTCCCATCCTTTTTTACAGACGGGGAAAACTAAGGCTCAGAGAGGGAAAATGATTGGTCCAGATCTGCGTAGTGGATCCAGGACTAGAATCTGAGATTCTCGGTGTTCATCAGTGCTGGGCACCAACAGGCCCATCCTTCCCCTTCCTGGCACATGATAGCTTGGTACACCCCTGCTCTCCTGAAAGGAGGCATGGCACTTTGACCAGCTTTGGCCAACGAAACGTGAGGGGGAAGTATCCACCAGGCAGGAGCCTTCAGGAACCCAAGCACAATTTGCCAAGTTCCCTTCCTTCAAGGTGGCCAGTGGCATTCCAGGTAGAGGAGGCTTCATCAGCCTGGGTCCCTGAATCAGGGCCACCGGAGAAAAGCTTCAGTGGCCTCACAACGGACAGGTGGAGTGAGAAATAGATGTTAATTACCAAGGAGGGGTGGGTGTCAGAGCAGCGTAACCTAGCCCGTTCTGAGTGAGACACTCAGGCTTCCAAATTTTTCTCTGCCCTGTGGGGTTTACCTGAAACCTGTTTTCCAGCCAGTCATCAAGGCTGGTTCTGTTCGCTGTTTTCTGTGGTCCTGTGTACACTTTGGTGTTCTCTGGGCCAGGGCCTATTGGGATTAGGAGCACACGGATAAATAAGTCAGGGCCTTTACCCTTGAGAAACTCACGGAATAATCCAAAAGCTGATTTGTGTGCCCTGTGCTCTCCTGAAACTTAACCTGTGGCACTCAGAACTTCGTCACCTTCACCTAAACCTGGGTTTCCCTGTTTGGTGAGTAGCATTACCAGCCCCTAGCTTAAGCTAGAAATCTGGGTGTTGTGCCCAACAGTCCCCACCCCCGAAAAACTAATTAGTCACTAGATTCTACTGATCGTATCTCCCAAACGCTGTTGGAAACTCTTTGCTTCTCATACCATTTCTTACCGTGGCCTCTTCTGTCTCCAACCCAGTCCCCTTTCCACGAGAACAATGAGCTCTCTAACATTGGTAAATCTGATGTTGCTGCTCCTTCTGTGTGTCCCCCCCTCCCCACACCTGTGCGTCCCTCAACCCCGCGGCCCGGTTGATAAGATCCTGCACAGCCTGGCTCTGCTTACGTTTCCCACATCATCCCTCATCACTTGCTGCCAGGATCTCACCAGGCCGAGCCACTTTCAATTCCTCTAATGTCTGGGCTTTCTTCCCACGGGGCCTCTGCACATGCTGTTCTCTGCCTGGAATACACGTCACCCTCTCTCCTCCTTCCCCTTATCAACTCTCATTTAGCCTTCTGGCTCAGCCTTTGTGTTCTCCAGAAGGCTGCACGGATACCCCCTCCCCGCCCCACAGCCTGGACCAGGAGCCCTCATCACACCCTGTACTTCCCCAGTGACAGCACTCATTCCTGCGTCTCAGCAGACTGCTGCCTCGACCCTGTCCTCCACCAGCCCAGGGGGGCTTTGAGGGCTGGGGCTGGGTCTGTTATGCTCGACTTTGTGCCAGGACCTCATACACAGCAAGTGCTCAAATAATATTTGTCCAGTGAATGGAGGGTATGCACCTTTGTGCCAATCTGAGCACTGGTGCTGGACTCTGGGGCTGCAGAGCAAGGTTAGATCTAAACCATTCCTGTTTGTATGGCCCAGAGGTTACATTCAAGAGACGACCCATAATAACCCATTAAACAAATCTGTTGCCAAGAGAGGTTCGCCTAGTGATTAGTGCTACAAAGAATATGAAGCAGAGGAGTTCCCGTGGTGGCGCAGTGGTTAACGAATCTGACTAGGAACCATAAGGTTGCGGGTTCGATCCCTGGCCTTGTTCAGTGGGTTAAAGATCTGGCGTTGCCATGGTTGTGGCGTAGCCCGGCAGCTACAGCTCCGCTTATCGACCCGTAGCCTGGGAACCTCTGCATGCCGCGGGTGCGGCCCTAAAAAGCAAAAAAAAAAGATTATGAAGCAGGATATTATGGGAGGGGTTGGGTGGTCAGGGTTGGCCTCTAAAGAGGTGAGGCCTGAGCTGGGCCTGGGTAATGAGGGGAACCAGCCATGAACATTGTGGCCACGAAAAGGTTTGGGATGGACCATTCCAGGTCCTTCTTCGGGGATTTGGCCTGGCCTGCAGAAGGACCATCAAGAAGGCCATTGTGATTGGAGCAAAGAGGAACACACTAGGAGATGAATCAGGAAAGTTAGTAAGGGCCAGACCATTCAGGGCTTTCTAGGCCACACCGAGGAGTTTTATTCTAAGGGCAACGGAATCCATTGGAAAATATGTGATGTCGGCTGCCCAGGTGTCAGCCTCTTGGGCATCTCTCACATCTTTCAACTTGTTGAGTACACCTTGCCCCTTAAGATTTAACTAAAAGGACTCGTTAAAGTAAGATGTCCATGAGTTCCCTGGTGGCTCAGCCGGTTAAGGATCTGGCACTGTTGCTGCTGTGGCTTGGGTTTGATCCCTGGCCGCAGGTGTGGCCAAAAAAAAAAAAAAAAGTAAGACACCCAGGATCCCTACAGAAAACCTCAAGAATTCCCAGGGAACTTAGATGCTTCTAAGTACCCCTGACTTTTGCTGAGTCCCCAGTCTCCCAGCTGCCTTTGCCTCCTTTGTGCCTGACTCTCCTTTTACCTTTTCACCGACTAAGCCCTTCACTCCCAAAGTTCCACCAATTCCAGGCTGTGCCTAGTGCACACTTTGCAGATGATTTGATTCAACCCACAGCTGAAAACTGAAAATTAGATGCCATGTTTTCAAAAAGTCCTTGTATATTTGCTGTACAGTGGAAACCAAAAGAAGAAATTAACAGAACACTGTAAATCAGCTATAATGGAAAAAATAAAAATCATTAAAAAAGGTCCTTGTATATTCACCACACACACCACTACTGTAAACACAGACATGTTCCCACATAATTTTGACTGATTTTCTGTTACTCTTCATTTTCCCACCTCCGCTCCCAGCCCCTGGCAACCATTAATCTTTCTGTCTCTATGGATTTGCCTGTTCTAGACATTTCGTAGACATAGAATCAGGCAATGGGTAGCCATTTGTGACAGGCTTCTCACTTGGAATAATATCTTCAAGGTTCATTTGCATTGTAATATGCATCAGTACTTTAGTCCTATTTATGGTGAAATAATATTCCTTTGTATGGACTTATCAGTGTGTTTATCCATTCAGCTGTTGATGGACACTTGGGCTGTCTCCACCTTTTGCGTATTGTAAATATGCTGCTGTGAACATTCCTGTACAAGTATGTGTTTGGGAACCAGTTTCCAGTTCTCCTGGGTGTATACCCAGGAGTGGAATTGCTGGGTCATACGGTAGTTCTGTGTTGAACATTTTGAGGGACCATGAAACCTTTTTCCAGAGTGGTTGGGCCATTTTACAGTCCCACCTGCACTGCACAAGGCTTCCAACTTGCCACATCTTTGCTAACTTTTGATATCCCCTCCCCCTTAAAAAAAAAAAATCTAGCCATCCTGGTGGCTATAAAGTGTCCTCTCCTAGTTGTTTTTTGTTTGTTTGTTTTTTTTGCTTTTTAGGGCCACACCCGCAACATATGGAGGTTCCCAAGCTGGGCGTCTACTAGGAGCTACAACTGCCGGCCTATGCCAGAGCCACAGCAATGCCAGATCCATGCTGCGTCTGTGATCATGCTACACCACCACAGCTCGCGGCAATGGTGGATGAGGCCAGGGATCAGACCCACAACCTCATGGTTCCTAGTGTGATTGTTTCTGCTGCGCCCCGAGGGGAACTCCTGTCTCCCGAATTTTGGTTTGTATTTCACTAATGATTAATTATGCCAGGAGTGTCTTTTTTGTTGTTGTTCTTATTGGCTATTTGTATACCTTCTTTGGAGAAATGTCTATCAAGTCCTTTGCCAATTTTTCACTTGGGTTCTTGCTTCTTTCTTATGTAGAACTGCCTAGTTATCTTGCCTCTGTCCAGCCTCCAGAACTAGCTTTGCAAAACTCCCCTTTTTGTTTTGCTAATCAAAGCTGGTTCTCCTAATTGGAGTTTTGCAGTCACCTATGAAATTAAGTGGTTTTGTTTCCTCCTCATTTGTATACATTGACTCCTTTCACTGTCACAGCCTGAGAGATGGAGGTAAAATCTTATCGTGATTTTACAAATGAGGATTTAGGAACAGGCCAAGATTAAACAGACCAGCTAACTAGGGGGTGGGATTTGCACCGTGAACCATCAAACTCCAAAAAGACCCAACCTCTTCCTACTAACTACCTCTGTCCTGCCTCAGGACTGCAAGTCTTTACCGAACAGAAGGGAAACTCTGGGCCAGAGAAGCGTTAGGAGTTGTTCTGGGTCACAAAGATCAGGGTCCAGGTCTAGGGACTCCCTTCTGGCCTCACAAATCCTCTTCCAGCCCCACCCGCTCAGAGGCATGGACCTAGAGGTGGTGGCGTGCCTCGACCCTTCCGGCCCACTCGGGCCACGCCTTCCCGCTGAGTCACGGCCGCGGGGCTGGGCGGGCGCAGCCGGCTTGCGAAAGGAAGGCGAGTAGGAACCGAAGCCCCACCTCTGGCTCCGCGGTGGCCTCCTGATTGGGAAGCCTTAGACGGACACAGCCAATCACAGCAAGCTGCGGTGTGCGGGTGGGGCGGAGTCGAAGGCAAAGGAAACGCCCTCTCTCCTAGAACGGCCCTTTCCGGGCGCGCCGCTGGGGTTTTTGGGAGCGTCCTGGGTTGGGCCTCTGTAAGGGTGGGGTTGGCTGCACCCTAAGCGGGTTTGGGAGGAGTCCCAAAGAGCCGGGGATGAAGAGGACTTGTTCTAATCTATGCAGCCATTCTCGGCTTACAAAGAGCTTTTGACAACCCCTCTTCCCCCGACGGGCCGGACTGGGATCCTTATTCTGGTTTTAGGGGACGGTTAAACTAAAGAGGCCTGTTAAAATTACAAGGCCAGTCTTCGTTAAAACTGGTATTTGAAAGGGGCTGACCCGGACCCTTGCAGACTTGTGCACTAGGCTTAGAGATTAATGACCTGCTGTTTAAAGAGGCACCCTTACAAAAGCTGGGTGTGTGGGGTCATGCTGAGGATGTGGCCCACGTGGTCTCCAGAGGTGTCCTCCGCAGGACCTTTGAGATGTAGACTAGGTGGGGAAGGTGGTCTCTGGGTCTCACCAGTTTGCTTTTCAAACTCATGGTCCAGGCCTAGAGACCCCGCGCATCTCTCCACCCACCCACCCCACATCTGCTCTGGAGGTGTCTTGGTTTGGCTTGAGCTTATTTTAGTCTTAGAGACTCCTAGCAGTCTCTCTTCCATTCCACCTCAGTCAACTACTCAGCAAATATTTGAGCCCTTCCTTGTGCCAGGCTGAGGCAGAGAGGGCCCATCAAGGGCCAGTCAGGTTTCTGCTCCTGAAGAATTTACAGTCTAGACAGGAGACAGACCAATGGTTACATCAAAGGCAGGTGAGAGTCGCATGGGGGAAGGTCAGAGTGCTAAGTCAGGGGCAGTGGCAGGGCCCCCTAACTTAGTCTGTGCAGAGGGACCAGGGAAAGCTTTTGGAAGAAACTAGTTTTTCACCAGAGGGAAGGAAGCCTGGCCTTACTGAAGGATTGGAAGGAGAAGCAGATGGCTGGAAGGGAGGTTCAAGGGAGACTGTGAATGGAGCTGGGAGGAGAGTCTTATAGGCTCCTTAGAGATTAGGGAGATTATCCTGAGGGTACTAGGAAGCTATCTAAGGTTTTAAGCAGAGGAGAGACTTAATAAGATTTGAAATTTAAAAAGATGACTCTTGGGAGTTCCCATTGCAGCGGTTAACAAATCTAAGAACCATGAGGTTGCAGGTTTGATCCCTGGCCTTGCTCAGTGGGTTAACGATCCAGCGTTGCCATGAGCTGTGGTGTAGGTCGCCAACACAGCTCCGATCCTGCGTTGCTGTAGCTGTGGCTATGGCCAGCAGCTGTAGCTCTGATTCAACCCCTAGCTCAGTGGGTTAAGGATCTGGCGTGGCTGTGACATAGGCCGGCAGCTGCAGCTCCAATCCGACCCCTATCCTGGGACCTTCCATATGCCACAAGTGTGGCCCTAAAAATAAAAAAAAATAAATAAAATAAAGGTCACTCTGGGCATCCTGTGGAGAAGGGCTAGATTGCAGGGGAATGAGATGGAAGCAGGGCAAGCAGCTGCATTAATGCAGGGGAGAGTTGATGATGGTGGTGGTTTGGAGTCTGGTGGAAGTGGTACAGACAGCGAGCAGAGGATGAGTTGCTGGCCTGCCCAAAGGGAGCTCCAGCGATTCAGGAGCCGTGGAGTGGTGCTTCCTCTGTTGTCCTCCCTTTATTTACTCATTTATTCTCTCATTTAACAAATATTTGAGCACCACTGTGGCCAGAAATTTTGCCCAGTTTCCCAGGGAGAGGGGTGGCTGTCTGACCCGGAAGGGGTGAGGTCTAAGAGGGGTTGGTATGGACCTCTCCAGGACCCAGCTGCACAGTGTTTGGACCTTGATGTGGGGGTTCCTGTGGATTCCAGCTCTCACCAGAGCCTCCCCTTATCTCTGCTGCTCCCCTCATCTATTCCTACTTGGCAGATGGAGAAACTTAGATGCTTAGAGCAGGGACTGACCTGCCCAGGGTTACTCACCTGAGAGTTGGAACCTGGGTATCCGGGATCCCACTGGCTTCTCTTCCTAATGTAGTCTGGCTGTCCACATTTGGGTTGTTTTAGGCTCAGAGAGTCTCTCCACCACTGTCAGGCAGGAGGAGAAGCTGCAGACAGAGGGGCGCCTGCTCCCTGCCTCCCTGCCTCTCTGCATCTGACTCCAGCCCCGAGATTGCTGTATTATTAGCAACAAGCCACGACTGCGCAGAGCCATACAGCCTCCAGCTTGCCAGGGGACTTCACATGCAATATCTCATTTGATCCATCTGGCGTCATCTGAAAGTGAAAATTATTATCCCCACTTAACAAGTGAAGAGACCAAGGCTTAAAGATTCAAACTGTTATGCATCTGAAGAGCTCCACTGAGTTTCAAAGACACTACTAATATGTATTCGTTGAACTATGACCCCCTGCAACCAGACTGGGTTCCACAGAATGCAGAGCTGAATAGGATCTGGGCTCTGCCCCCAGAGAGGAAGCAGTCTGTGATATAATGCATATACGTCCTGTCCTTAGCCCTCGTATAAGACCCCGGGGTGGGGGGCTTTGGAGAAGTGTGGGCTCAGAGGCAGAAGTCACTCCTGGTAGAAGTTCCAGGAAGACTTCTGGAAGAAGGAGCATTTAAGCTGGAGTTGAAGGCCATGGATTTGGATACATGGGAGCGGGGTGACGTGTCCCCTCTATGTCCTTTCCCAGTGTCTTGGGCTCACCCTCTCATCACCTTACCAGATTTTATGCACCTAAAAGGCACTCAACGTTTGAATCAACGGAGGGGCAAATACATAGCTCAGAGGCAGAATGAGGCCAGTTTGCAGGTGACGGTGGTCTGGAAGGCCTCTTCCAATTCCGTGGTGGAGGACTGCCATCTGGGGCAGAGCCCTTGGGTGGGTAGCACAGAGCAATGAAACACGTCCTTTCCTTCCTGTTTCGGGGTGGGGGGGCTTGGCAGCACCTAAGTGCTGGGATGAGGGGAGGTGGGGTGCAGCCTTTAATTGGCAGGATCTTTATAATAGTGCAGGCCTGGGAGCTGGGGTCACAGCCTGCTCACCCGACTCCCCACCTTCAGCACAAACTGCTTGGCCAGATTTTGGGAACTCTCTTCAAAGTGTGCCAGGAACAGAAAGCATTTGTCGCTCCAAGTTCTTCTTCATCTTTTTTTTTTTTTTGGTCTTTTGCACCCATGGCATATGGAGGTTCCCAGGCTAGGGGTCCAATCAGAGCTACGTCTGTGACTTACACTACACCTCGCCACAACTCCCGGATCTTTAACCCACTGAGTGAGGCCAGGGATCGAACCTGCATGCTCATAGATGCTAGTCAGATCCATTTCTGCTGAGCCACAATGGGAACTCCTGTTGCCTCCAAGTTCTTGTTGGACTTGAAGGGCACCCTTGGTGCTCCAGGTTACCCAGGTCCTCTGTGGGGCAGGTG
Organism: Catagonus wagneri; assembly: GCA_004024745.2. Lineage (NCBI taxonomy): Eukaryota > Metazoa > Chordata > Mammalia > Artiodactyla > Tayassuidae > Catagonus > Catagonus wagneri. The sequence continues at coordinate 69,002 of PVHT021183640.1, read as the reverse complement.
AAAACACGTCAGAGTCATTGAGGATCGGGGGGCTGTTCCCATTCTACAGATAGGGACGAAGACTGCAGGAGACTCTGTGGCTGCCAAATCTCACAGCGAGTGAGCGGCAGCGCAGGGGTCCCTGCCTCCAAACAGCCCCTTCTCTGACCTCCTGCTGCCCTTGAGGCAGCTTCAGGGGAACTTCTCATTCTGCACACAGGGTCACCTGGCTGGGTTTTCTGCAGCAGGTGGTGCAAATGGAAGAGCCGCTCCAGCTGCCCAGCCCGGCGGCCTCTGCCTTCCCAGAGCAGACATCTGTCTTGTACTGATTGGGTCCAGCCCAGCAGCTTCTGGGATGAGCCGCGGGCACCTGGCCAGCATGCTCGGCACCTTCTCTCCTCGTTTCTGTCTCAGGCAGTCTGTATTCTTGTCTGACCCCTGTCAGAGTCTAATAGTCTCTGTTATTATTATTATTATTACTATTATTTTAGTTTGTTTTGTTTTTTTAGGGCTGCACTTGCGGCATATGGAGGTTCCCAGGCTAGGGGTCAAATTGGAGCTCAGCTGCTGGTCTACACCACACCACAGCCACAACAACGCAGGATCCGAGCCAAGTCTGCAACCTACACCACAGCTTGTGGCAATGCCAGATCCTTAACCCACTGAGCGAGGCCAGGGATCGAACCGGCACCCTCGTGGTTCCTAGTTAGATTCGTTTCTGCTGCGCCACGATGGAAACTCCCATGTTGTTATTATGATTATTTTTTTCCCTGTCCTGGGGCCTCTTTCCTGGCCTTTCCCTGCCCCAGGAGTAACCTCAGAACATCTGGTGCCACAGGAATCATGGCCCCCTACTCTGCCTGGTGCCTCTCCTCAGCCACCTGCATGACCCAAAAGTACAAAGCAAGGGAATGCCCTAGTCACGCTCCCTCTTTGTTCAAGCCCTTGGCCTCCTTTTCCCTGGTTGTGAAGCTCAAGAGGCCTAAATTGTCCCCATCTTTCTGATAGAAGTGCTGGCCCAGAGACCACTGTTATGGGAGAAGAATGCGAGGGTGGCAGGGCCCCATGCCAGGCAGAACTGAAATGCGCAGAGGTTCAAGCCGCTGGCTGCCCTGCCTGCCTGCCTTGCTGCTTCCTCCAGGTGCTGTGGGCAGACCGTATCCCTGGGACTCAGACCTCGAAGCTCTGGGAACTGTCCCTGTGCCCAAACAACCTGTTCCTGGGTGGCCCCCTGGTCATAGTTTCCCTCCTT
>PVHT021183640.1:51544-67671 GCA_004024745.2 Catagonus wagneri | reverse complement strand
CCCCCCCCCCCCCCCCCCCCCCCCCCCCCCCCCCCCCCCCCCCCCCCCCCCCCCCCCCCCCCGCCTTGCCTGGTCCTTGGCCAGTCCTGGCACTCACTCCTTTGTTATTTGGGGGCCCCTGTCTCCCAGCCCCTTGGCCGCAGCTGACCACTGCCTGCCCTGGGTGGTCTGACCTCGACCTTCTCAGCACCTGGCCCACACCGCTGAGGGCTGCTGGAGAAAACCACAGGGCTGGGCAGATGGGGGCCCTGTGCACGCGGCCTCCGGGCCCAGCTGGTCCTTTTCCCGGCTCACTCCCCCACCGTCCCCAGAGGCTCTCTCAAACCTTCAGCCTGTTCACCAGCCGCCTCCCCTCCTCCTCCCATGACTCAGCAGATGACTTCAGCCTCTCCTTCTTGGAGAAGAAGGTTCCCAGGAACCTCCCTGTTCTCCACTCAGAGGTCCGCCCCTCCTGCCTTCCATCCCAGCAGACCCCTCCTCCAGGGCACCTGACCGCCCTGAGAATTTGGGAATGTAAAGGTTTTAGTATGAACCCAGTGGCTTGCTCTGAGCTGATGGACCATTGGTTCCTCATTTTGCAAAGGAGATACAGAGAAAAGAAGTGATTTGTTTAAGGTCATTCAGCATGTCATTGGTGCAAGCAGGTCTCCAGTGTCCTGTTTGCTGCCCCTCACCCCTGAATCCAGCATGGACAGTCACAGCCTTGGGCAGTGTGCCAAGGCACTGCCGACCCTCCGGCTTCTCCAGGGGGGCCTTGGCTTTGACTCATTCTCCTGGAGACCACACTCACTTCCATTCCCATGAGTGAGCAGGTCATTTACTTCCTCTCTTAGGCCCCTCCTCCTACCCAGCTTTATCTGCAGCCTCCCACAGGAGCTGTTGGAAGTAAACCTAGGCTTGCTGGGTAGAGAGTGTCAAGCCTGCCCTCACTGGCTCTGAAAAGAGGCCAACAAAGAAAAAACTCCCTACGATGAGGAACAGGAAACACATGAACCTCCTTCATGACCCAGCCCCTCCATTTATTAGCTGTGTGACCCAGATGGCTTACTTAACCTCTCTGTGCCTTGGATTCCTCCTGTCTCTGAGGGCATGGGGGAAACCGCATATGCTTTCCAGTTTTTCCTCTTTTTTTCTTTTCTTTTTTTTAGAGCCGCAGGTGCAGTACATGGAAGATCCCAGGCTAGGGGTTGAATCGGAGCTGCGTCTGCGACCTACACCACAGCTCATGGCATCGCCGGATCCTTAACTCACTGAGCAAGGCCAGGGATCGAACCATGTCTTCATGGATACTACTAGTCAGTTTCGTTACTGCTGAGTCACAACGGGAACTCCTTTTTCTCACTTATTGGCCTTTCTTTGCCATCTGAGTGCTTTAAACTGGGGTAGGACTTGAGGGGCAGATCACAGAGCACTGATTATAGACCTCGAGGTAGGCACCCAGCTCAGCCTATGTTGGGGTGACTGCCCTGGGGTTGGAGGCCCACCTTCTACTTGTCATGAAGTGCTCTTAGGCCTTGGACAACCCTCTGGGCACTTATTTCATAAGTTAGGGAGTCAGGAGCTCAGCACCACAGGTCCTGGTCATCCACCTCTTTGGCCATCTCTCCATTCCCATCATGCACCAGGCACTGGAGATGGAGAAAAAAAGAACATGCTAGGATCTACTCTTTTTTCCTGGGGAAGCTTGTCCGATGTGGGAGCAAAAGTGCTTCACATATTCCGGCCTTAGATGCACAAGGCTGTTGGGGAGTTCCTGTTGTGGCTCAGTGGTAACGGACCTGACTAGTATCTATGAGGATAGGGGTTCGATCCCTGGCCCTCGCTCAGTGGGTTAAAGGATCCAGTGTTGCCATGAGCTGCGGTGTAAGTCACAGGTGTGGCTTGAATCTGGAGCGGCTGTGGCTGTGGCTTTGGCCGGCAGCTGCAGCTCTGATTTGACCCCTAACTTGGGAATTTCCATATGCTCCAGGTGCAGCCCTAAAAAGCAAAAAAAAAAAAAAAAAAAAAGTCCAAGACTGTTGGGGAGAAGAAGGGTTCCTTTTCTTGTACGCCAGAAGGTAGACTGAGAAATGATGGAAAAAAGAATTTGGGAACTTGAGTGCTGTCCCATAGAGCACTTTAGGAAATAAAATTATGTGTGGCCAGAGGTGTGCTCGCAAGGGCTGACGCCCAGGAGATGGGGCGCTAGCTACGTAAGGCATTTATCTCCTGGGCGAACTAGGCTCCTTCTGCTGTCCCTCCCAGTTTATCAGCTCCACCTCCAGGAAGACAGGGAGAGAGTCTGGCTGCCTCTGATACCTAGAAGCCCGTGCAGGCCCCATGCTCCTGAGTCATCTCAGTCTGCTTGGTGTGGAGGGAGTGCCAGTGCCATTTGCCCCCATCTGTCCCCGGGCTCAGAGCAAGGAGTTGGTGCTGAGTGTCTCTGCCGACCTCCTGTCCCTGGCGCAGCCCGGTCTCCCGTCTGCCTGCTGGGTCAGCACCAGCGTTCCTATTACGCGATCAAGTGGGATTTGCACTCTGGAAGCCTTAGGGCCGGGCTGACTCAGCAGAATGGCCAACACTAGAGAATGCCAGTTCCCTAGCTCTTCCACCCAGCTCTCAGGAGGCCTCACGGCCACTCCACTTCCTCTTTGAGCAGACCCGCCCGGCCTTCTTCGGGGTCTCCAGGGCCTTTTGAAGTCACTCTGGCAGACCACTGATGGTGGAAGACTCCCTCAGAGAGCTTTAAAAATATTCATGTTCCAGACCCTGCTCTTGGAGATTCTGCTCCAGTATATTTGACCTAGGACTCTGGATTCTAGACAGGTTGCCCTCAGGTACTGGGGGACTCACAGCCAAGTTGGAAACCACTGCCCACATCACCTCTGAGTGGCCAGTCTGCTGGTCCTGCTTATCTGCTGGTCCCTGACCCCTGATTCCTGTCCCACCCTCTCCAGACTGAGCCCCTGCCATCATTAGACAGCTCTAGCTGATGGAGAAATTGCTTCCCAGAAGCGAGCTGAAAGAGATGGGCTCTCTGCAAGCTTGGAGTCTTCTAAAACCAAAAAACAGGGAGTTCCCATCGTGGCTCAGTGGTTAACGAATCTGATTAGGAACCATGAGGTTGCAGGTTCTATCCCTGGCCTCGCTCAGTGGGTTAAGGATCCGGCATTGCCATGAGCTGTGGTGAAGGTCGCAGACGTGGCTCGGATCCCGCGTTGCTGTGGCTGTGGCGTAGGCCGGCAGTTACAGCTCCAATTAGACCCCTAGCCTGGGAACCTCCATATGCCATGGGTGTGGCCCTGGAAAAGACAAAAAATTAAAAAAATAAAAAAACCAAAAAGCACCTGCCTCATTCCCTGTGTTAGGCAGACTGCCACCATCCCCATCGAACGGCCCTTTGTCATCTGCCCTTTGAGTTTCAGGCACCAAAACCCTCACTTCAGACCTCTCTACCAAGTCAAGAACACATTCATTTTCTTATAGTCCAATTCAGAGGGCATGGTGACAATTTCTCTTTAAGATCCAGTGGGGAACCTGAGGTCCAAATTAGTGAAGCACTGGGCTCAAGTTCACACAGCTGAGTTTCAGGGGCTCCTCTGCCTTGGAATGTCCTTCTCATGAGAATGGGGACAGTTTATCTCTTTGTTTGAAACAATGGCCTATTTTTTATGGTGATGGACATTCCCTTGGTGTGGTAGATTATGAAGTGTGCTCTTTTTAGGGGAATGCAAACCTTAAAATGCAAGGATGTGTTAGGATTTTTCAGTCTCTCCTTCTTCTAGCCCAGTCAGTTTAGGGGATCTGAGAGGCCCTAGATTTGGGGAAGTTGGCTTGGTGAGGAACAGTCAGCCCCAGGCACTCGGAACAGAGAATTTCTGTGGGTTGTCAGCCCCATGTCAACAGGCCTTTCTTTGAAAGCCTCTGTCTGGATCTTTTCCGAGATCATCCTTTCTGACTGTGGCCCTGTCTGTTCCTGGGATTGTCTACAGTTCTGTCTTCCTGAGTTTGGGCCACAACTTGACCATGGCCATTTGTTTTGAGCAAAACCTTTCAAGTCCTCCCCAAGAGCTAAGACCATCACCAAGAAATCCATTCCCTTTTTTTTTGCTTTTAGGGCTGTACCTGCGGCATATGTAAGTTCCCAGGGTAGGGGTCAAACAAATAGGAGCTGTAGCCGCCGGCCTACACCACAGCCACAGCGGCTAGGGATCCAAGCCGCATCTGCGACCTACACCATAGCTCACAGCAACACCGGATCCCTGACCCCTTGAGTGAGGCCAGAGATCGAACCCGCATCTTCATGGATACTAGTCGGATTCGTTTCCGCTACACCACAACAGAATTCCAGGCAATTCATTCCTTTTTTTTCCCCGTCTTTTGTCGTTTTAGGGCCACACCCGCAGCATATGGAGGTTCCCAGGCTAGGGGTCTAACAGCAGCTGTAGCTGCCGGCCTGCGCCACAGCCACAGCAATACCAGATTCGAGCCGCGTCTGCAACCTACACCACAGCTCATGGCACCACCGGATTGTTAACCCACTGAGCAAGCCAGGGATCAAACCCGCAACCTCATGGTTCCTAGTCGGATTCGTTAACCACTGAGCTGCAAGGGGAACTCCAGGCAATTCATTCTTGAAGTAGTCTTCTTCACTGAACAAAACTTCTATGACCCCCTGCTCCATGCAGGGCTTGGAGCTCATAGGAGACTCAAATGGATCTCTCTTTGAGGAATCAGTTTATAAGACCATAGGGCAAGACAGTCACACACATACAAAGTCTAGAACCTTTGCTGGGAGTTGGTGGGAGCACAGGGCAGCGGGCGGGGTTGGGGAGGGGGTGTCAGTTCAACACCTTGTCTGAGGCTAAAAGATGAAGAGAGGAGTTCCCGTTGTGGCTCACTGGAAATGAACCCGATTAGTATCCATGAGGATGAGGGTTCCATCCCTGGCCTTGCTCAAGGATCTGGTGTTGCTGTGAGCTGTGGTGTAGGTCACAGATGCAGTCTGGATCCCACGTTGCTGTGGCTGTGGCATGGGCTGGCAGCTGTAGCTCCGATTCATTTGATCCCTAGCCTGGGAACCTCCATATGCCACACCTCCAGTCCTAAAAAAAAATGAAGAGGTAGGATTGCATAGGGGGGCGGGGTAGGATTAGAAAAAGTTCCCAGCAAAAGGAACAGCTTTTGAAAAGGCCCAGAGTTGGAAGAGGACACAGCATGGTCAAGAAATGTGTCAGTCAAGTGTCCTGTGTGAGATGCAGCTGGAGAGGTAGGCAGGGGCCTCGGGAAAGCCCTTGAATTCCAGCTAAGGAGCAAGGACTCGGCCCATCTGCGATGGAGTGGCACTCCTGGCGGAGCCAAGGCAAGGGAAAGAGAAGAGAGCATACACATTTCGAAAGCTCTTCAGACCTTGTAACGGAGAGGCCGGGGAAGACTTTAAGATAGGGCAGCCGAAAGACTGTTGCTACAGGCCGGCAGACTTTAAGAAACATCCATTCAGTTCTGTTACTTTACAGATGTGCAGTCTGAGGCCCAGAGAGGTAAAGTGACTTGCTCAAGGTCACCCAGCAAGATCAGGAGCAAAGTCAAGGCTTCAACCTGTGGGCGGTGCCTGCCAGCACAGGCTTCTTCCTCCACTGGCCCCGTACTCTCAGGAGGAGAAGCAGCCCACTGAGATCTCCTTGTCCTTTGCTTCTGAGTCCACCACGCACTCTGCCCCTACTGCAGACCAGCCTGTTAGGGCAGCGACTGGGAAGTGTTCCCAGAGGACAGGGTGGGGAGCCCTGCTGGTCTGCTTCAGAAGATGCTGTTGCTGCTGCTGCCACCGCCTCCGCACCAATCAGGGAGCTTTCTGGCCGCAGGAGGAAGCCAGGAGCCAGGGGATGGGGCTGCAGTGATTTATGACTGCACAGAAAGAGCAGGACACTAATGTTTCTGGCTGGCCTGTTTGTCCACCAACTCAGCGCGAAGAGGATCCATCTAAAGGTCGTATCCTCCAGCACTGGAGGTGGGGCAAAGGGTTAGTGCCTGCTCAGTGCCCTTGTGTCAGATCAGTCACCAGAGGGCAGGGCCCCTCCTTTCCTGAGTAGATGCCAAGGGGTAGATGCTCATAGCTGGGCAGGAAAGAGTGCCCTTGCTAGTGGGAGTGCAGAAGATCTGCCTGGGTTTGAAGTCAGGCTCTGCTGGTCGCTGGCTTGTGACCTTTGGCTGGTCACGCAGCCGAGATCTTTTTGTTTCAGCTTCTAAGTCTAACAAAAACAGGGATGATTCTGAGCCTCTCAACCTGAGACCGAACCATCTGCCAGGGCTGCAGGTACAGATTCCGTGTTTCCGCGGCCAATAGCCTTCCACTTGAGAAGACGAACAGGCTGGATCTAGCACTGTGAGTCGTTCACAGCAGGGAGGAGCACTCGGTGCTCTTTTACTTTATTTTTTTCTTTTACTTTAATTTCTCACTTGAAGGGTGGGGAAATTAAGACCCAGAGAGGGCACAGGCCTTGCATCTAGAGCTGGGGGCCAGGCAGAAGCCAGAATGCAAGCTCTCCACCTCCCTCCTCCAGGTTTCCAAGGCCTAGAGGAGGAAGCCAGAATATTAAGCCATTTGTTCTGTGTCATGTCACCACGGCTCTGAAGCAGCCCTCTCACCAGCCAGGGGCCGCTGGGCAGCTGCGGCTTTAAGCCTAGAGTCTGAAAAAGAATCAAAAGGGAAAGGAGGGCAGGGCCAGCTCTCCTGCGCCATTGGAGCCTGCAGATGTCATTCCTGATTGGCTTTGGAACATCCTTTTCTTTGCCTCTGCTTTACTTTTCCCCCAAACAGATTTGGCTTTTTTATTTATTTATTTTATGCACATTGGACCGGTTGTGGGGAAGGAACTGAGGTGGAGAGTCCAGAGAGGCAGCCTGAAATGTGCCAGGAAGTTCCTGAGAGTTTAGCTTCTGGGGCCTGAAGTCGTCCATATGTTTAATCCACTGTAGACAACCAGGGTTGGCTGTCAGGGCTCCTTCCCACCGACCTGAGATGCCCACGCCAGAGTGGTTGAGGCCTGGCCTGCAGGGAGGAAGAGAAAGGAAGAGGAATGACTTGGCGAACACTCCTGTAAGAGACAGAAGGAAGTGGGAGGGTTTATTCACCAGCAGGATTGCATTTTGCTGGGTGGTGTAGTAAGAGAAGAGGGACCAGGGCCTGTACTGGAGGAGGGGAGGAGAGAGCTATTTCTAGACTCTCCTCATGCAGCCCATCTCCTCCATTCCTTCCGGAGCTGTCTCCCTAAGTCCATGCATTCATTCATTCATTCATTCATTTCACACGCTCTACACATTTAAGGTGTGCCAGGCACTGTGCCCAGCACTGAGGAAGCAGTGGTGATGAAGATCAAATGCACATCTCATCTTTTCCTGCCTTGGTTAAAATCTCACAGGCTTTCTATTTATTTCAGAAGAAAGACTTCATTCCCTTGCCTGCCATTCAGGGCTCCTCACATTTGGGCTCCTGACTCCATGCCCAGACCCGTTACCCATCACTTTAGGCAACAAACACATTGGATTCTTTGCCTGCCAATATTTATATGTCAGTGGAGTTCCATCGTGGCTCAGCGGTAACGAACCTGACTAGTATCCATGAGGATGCAGGTTTGATCCCTGGCCCCACTCAGTGGGTTAAGGATCTGGTGTTGCCGTGAGCTGTGGTGTAGGTTGCCGACGAGGCTTGGATCCTGCGTTGCTGTGGCTGTGGCATAGTCCGGCAGCTGTAACTTTGATTGGACCCTTAGCTTGGGAGCCTCCATATGCAAATGTGTGGCTCTAAAAGGCAAAACAAAAAACAAACAAACAGGAGTTCCCGTAGCACAGCGGAAACAACGAATCCGACTAGGAACCATGAGGTTGCGGGTTCGATCCCTGGCATCGCTCAGTGGGTTAATGATCCAGCGTTGCCGTGCCCTGTGGTGTAGGTTGCAGACGCAGCTCGGATCTGTGCTGATGTGGCTGTGGCGTGGGCTGGCAGCTATAGCTCCAATTAGACCCCTAGGCTGGGAACCTCCATACGCTGCAAGTGCGGTCCTAGAAAAGGCAAACAAACAAACAAACAAACAGTGTCAGGGAGGAACCTGTATGTGTCCTTTGCCTGCTCTCAAATCCTGCACATCTTTAAGGGTTGGACTGGAAATGTTACCTAACTCCCTGGAGAAGTTTCCAGAACCCCTTCCTATATAGCTTGAATTAAAAAACAAAAACAAAAACCAACTTAACAGCACTTAACAAATTCTGAATCCCTTGAGGGCAAGATTCCATGCCCGGTTCCAGAATCAAGCATAGAACCTGCAACAATTCTTCTCAGAAACTCCTTTCTTCTCTGGTCTGATACACGACACTCATATTCACTAGTTAAAAAAGGGAAGCATATGAGCAGGAATTAGTCAGATTGACCTCAGCGTGTATATCCTAGGCGGGGAGAAAAGGGTTGGTTAACTCCTAGACACAACCCAGTGCTGAGTATCCACTGGCTCTGCATAACTGAATTGAATCTTTAATGTTCCACCCTGGAGAGGAAGAAGGGGCTTACCACGGGTAAACCCACAAACTACTGGTGTATCCTTTCTACAAATTAAGCAGAACGCCCACCTGGTATTTGTCTTTCCAGATTTCCACCTGTCAGGACCAAGAATCTCAAGGTGGGGATGGGGAGCTGGAACCTTGCGGGGGAGGGTGACAGTCCCCCAAGGCTTGGCTCCATAATTCAACCATCTCTCAGGCGGTCGCCACCCTCACAGTTTGAATCAACAGTGTACGGGCCGCATCTCCCCAGTCCCCCCATGGCCTGCTATTTTATCTCAGAAACATGGTCTAGGGCTGAGGACCTGGCCCCCTCCTCCAGTAATTTCCCGAAGCATGTGGGGCGGGGCCGTGAATCAGCACTCACTGGGACTGAAGCAGTCTCCGTCCCCGCCAGGGGTCCCCAGCGGCCGCGGAATTAGACCCCCCCCCCCCACCATCCTCCTGTCTGAGCGCTACGACAACAGGGAGATGTAGTCTTGGCCGCCCCTTTGTCCCTGATCTCCCCAACATACCGCCCCACCCGAGGATGAACTACAACTCCCAGAGGCCCAGGCGCCGGGGACTGAGAGGGCAGCGGTCTGCAGGATGAGGGGTGGGGGCCGTCTGGGGAAGACGGGGTGAAGCCACCGGAGTGAAGTGAAGCACCCGGCTTGTTGGGGGACATCAGGGAAGGAGGGGACGCTCAGAGAGCGGCGCCGAGCTGAGTTGGGGAGGGGAAACCCAAAGAACGGAAGGGCCCGGGCAGGGGTGCGCGGGCGGGCGGGCGGGGCCTTCTGCGTCACGCGGCGTGGGCGGGGCCGCAGGGGGTTGTCCGCCCGCTGCACGCACAGCAGTCGCAGCCGCCTCGCGCCCGGTCCCGCGGTCGCAGTTCGAGCCGCAGCCTCTGCGCCGCCACCGTTGCCGCCTCAGCCGCTCGCCTCGTGGGTCGGTCCTTCCGGCACACGGGCTCCAGCCGCTTCGCAGCCGTCCTCTGAGCCCTTCAGGCCGCCCCGGTCTCCTCGCCCGGCCCGACCGAGCCCGTGAAGATGGTGGACCGCGAGCAACTGGTGCAGAAAGCCCGGCTGGCGGAGCAGGCGGAGCGCTACGACGACATGGCCGCGGCCATGAAGAACGTGAGTTTCTCCTCCCCTCCCCCCGCCTCTCCCCAGCCCCTCTGCAGACGCGGGCCTTCGCCGATTTTGCCGAGGGACTAGACTCCTGTTGCAACTGCAGGTCTATCGCCCCTGAGGGAGCTGGGGAGGGTCCTGAGAGCGCTGAGGACCGGGTGTGACGCGGCCTCTCCCTGAGCGTCCCCAGGGCCCGGCGGCGCTGCGTTCTCAGCCCTCCTCGCTCTCGGGCTGGGGCGGGGTCTTGTAGGGCTGGTCTCGGCAGCCGGGGCTCCGACCGCCGCGCCTTTGGGTCTGCCAGGGACCTGAGCGGGGGCCACGCGCATCCTTTGTGCCCCACTTCCCCTCCTTCCAGCTTGGGCGTGTGGGGGCGGGGGACCGCATGGATGCGGTTCCTCTTTTCTCCCTGGTGTCTGGGCGGCGCCTTTCCCATTCACTCAGCAGGTCTCCCGGTTTTCTAATGCTCCCCATCTCCCCAAATCTTCCCACTACCTCTCCAGAGAGGTCCTTTAGAACCTCCCCGGTAAAAATGTAGGCTCTCCTGAAAACCCGGGCTCAATAGTGCAAAATCGAAACCTCCTTGCTCAAGTTTTTCTTAACAAAAGGCTCCTCTTTCTTTTCCCCAAAGCAAGCCCTCTTTTAGGAAGAGGGGAACGTTTGTTTGTTTGGCTAGCGATTTCATTGATTGTTCTCAATATGTCATCCAATTTTTCCTACTGTTTTTTGTATTGAAAAGGATAGGTGTTGTCTTAAAAATAAAGGTTGTGAATTTAGCTGACTGGTTCACTTTGTCCTATATGCTGTTTCTCTTTTAAACACAGGCACACATCTGTTGAAATTCCTATAAGTTGAAAAAATATTCTCTCTAATCTGATACTGCAAACAAAGCGGTGGTGGGAGGCAGTATCAAGTCATTCCAGAAGATTCTGCATTTGTCATATTGCAGAGAGCCTAGACTGGGTGGAGGCTGGGAGGAGTTATTTTAAAGGGGAAAAAATTTTTTTTTTTAATTTGGTTAGATACATCTGAGGCTTAAAAAAAGCTATCACATCCTTATTGCTGATGAAAAGAATACTGATCTCCAGTTGTCGCATTTTGTCTGGGATGCAGTTTCCTGCCTGTATTGCACCATTTTGTAACACTACATTTATCTAATGGGCAGTCAACCAGTTTGATATGGGGGGCGGAGTGTTGAGCATTATTAAATGAAACGTGGAAAATTATCTAATGATTTAGGCCTCCCACTGTTTTAATAAAGTTAAATACTTCTTGCCTTATGTAACTAAGGCTTTAAAGTGCATCTCTATGTAGCGGATGCAGGAGTGTACCTTGCGTGTTAGACCTTTTTGATGAAACAGTGTAGGTATTACAGATTAATGCTTGAACAATTTTACTGGTTCACAAAAAATGACAATACTGATGCCTTTATATTTAAGTCATCTATGTTAATAAGGGATTTTTATCCCATTAAGGAATTGATTCTGAAATTGAGAGCACTGCTTTATTAATAGAGTGTCACGGTTGCTGTGTTTAAAGTGCAAATGATAAAAGCTGCACTTTAATAGATACCGGTATCTTCAGTTCACATTATTTAGACTCTTTTAATTTTTCCATATTTCTAGTTTTCACAGGAAAGCGAGTGACCTCGCACCTATATCCATAGCAACGCAGTGATGTCACACAATGACACAGAGGCTGCAATGCACCTAAGGGCTGGTAGGGAGTATTCATATGGCATTTGTCCAAGGTAATGCAGAAATTATCAGATGAGCCAGGTGGAATTGAGTACTTTGTTCTGTCAGATGAGAATTGGTCCCCAAAATAAAGCATTTCATTTATCCTTAGACCTGCAAATCAGGGACCTCTAGATATGCCTGTTCACCTTCCTGTTTCTAGTTTTCTCAAAAGTTTAAAGATACAATTGGGCAATGAAGGAATAAAGATAAAAATTTTAAATACTATGTTTTATGATCACAGTGCAGGGGTGAGTTGTATACATGGCTTTATTGCAGATTTTTAACTTGGCAGGTTTTAATAAAAACCTTTAAATTATGACTTCCTACTGGGTCATTTTCAGTAAATGTTAGGGAATGAGAATCCGTTGCAGAACACTTCAGCTCGGGATTTGGAAGAGTTCTCTTGGGCTCTGTTTATGCTTCTGCTCTCTGACAGAGTATGGAGGAAGGAACGGTTTATAAAATAAAGCAGACATTTTTCGAACCTGTTTACTGTGATTCTGAGGATTAGGCTTTCCTTTGACCTTCATTTTCTTGCTCTGTAAAATGGGTCAACACCTACTTGAAAAAGTTGCAGGGATTAAATAAAAAATGTATATGCTTTAAAAAAGTAACATTCTCTGTCTCTTTGTAAAGTTTTCACCGAATTTGGAAAGTAAGGGAAAATACAAAAAAAAAAACAGTCCTACCCTTAAGGCTGAAGTCATCCAGGTGTCAGAGTGATAAAATTTGTTTGAATTTAATGAAATTATCCTAGTAATAGTTAGGACCAGTGATACGTGGGTGACCAGGGTAGAAATAATACGCAGTCTTTTGAAAAGGAGGAAAAGAGGGAAGTTTCGTCTTTTAAGATAAATGTGTAGGCTTGTATCTAAAAAGAGTGATGTTTCCTCATTAGACAATACTGACAATACTGACTTGTCTTTTGGATTTTAACAGCCGCCTGAGAAGTTGGTATTCTGAGTAGACTTAATGGTACTTGCCTGGGGTAAGGGGTGGAGAAAAGGTTCTGGGCTTCAATTTTTGTTCAGAGTTACTGGGTTAAGCACCTTAACTCTGGTGTGTGTGGGAGAGGGCAATGGTGGCAAAAGTCTATCTTAATAATATAAAAAAGTCTTTCTAGTGGAATAGACCTTAAAATTTTTTTTACTACCTTAAATATTCTGTGTTTCCTCCTAGCTCTTCATTGAAACTAGATCAATAGCTATTATCACTAATGGAGTAATGACACTTCTGTAGACTTCAGAGGTGGCGTTGTGCCAGCTGTTAACTCTAAGTCATGCGGTTTCAATTGTTCTCTTCGGGATGGGAGGAATACAGATAACAATTTGCCTTTTGTGTTATCCTTTTCAGTAACTGCAACGACTGTTAAGTGCTTTTTAAAAATTATCTAGAAGATCTCCTGTGTATCTTTTGAGTTATATTGATATAAACGAAGTTGCTAAATGTGCCTCCTTTTCACGGTTCTTCGGATTAACTGCAGATCCTGGGGAGGATCTCATCCCCTAGCACTTGGAGGAAGACTTGCTTATTTTTTAAACCAAGCAAAATTATTAAAAAGAATGGAGGATATGTTTTTGTTTTTATTGAGGTAAAAGTCACACAACATAACCATTTTCAAATGTACAGTTCCATAATGTGCGCTCACAATGATAGGCAGCCGTCACCTTGAAAACATGGGAAAATGGTATTTTAAAGTGATGATGATCTGACTGTAGCTGGCTGGATTTCAGTACCTGATTGCTGATTCAGGAATGTGTCAGTAATGAAGTGCTCACAGCCAGTGGTAATCAGTGTCTCTTTGTCTTTGTTAACCGATATCTGAACCTTTTCAGCATAAATTGAAAATAGGGACCTATCTTGGCTAGATTTGCATTTCCATTAAAAAGTTAAGGGTTTTTAAAACTGTATGGTGCTTATTCAAATTAATAAGAACCGTTGACCTGAAATCAGAGCAAACTATTAACTATTTGGAGATGACAGGAATTTTGCTGGGATTCTTAGTATCACTGTTTTCCAGCCCGAGGCTGACTTTGTTAGAACTACTTGCCCGCTGCATGGCAGCGGCTCCCTAATGAACACTGTGCTGAGGGGTGGGGAGCTCTTCAGGCGTTGGACTCTAAACTGATGGGCGTCCTGTAAATAAGATGCTTAAATACACTGTTGCTGTTTCTGAGACTGTGAGGAATAACTTCTTACCCCATTTTCACCAACTTGTATCTGGCAGGGCATATAATTATTTCTGTATCTCTACCAGATTCCAGGAGATGTGAAAGAAAAGAAAAGATCACTTTATGTAACAGTCAGAGTGTGGGGGGGGTGTCACATATAAATCCTTGTCTTTTGTCTTATTTTTTTAAGCTCTGTCAGAGCTTGACCATATAATCGACTGTAATTGTAGGGGCCTATAGGTGTTGTCTTTCTAGATTATAAAGGCTACCCAGCATGAGCTGCCTTTATGGCCCTTTCTTTCGTGATCATTTTTTTTTTATTGTCTTCCCAAGTTACGTTTTAGGTATTATCATTTTGGTTTAGTAGCAAACCATTTTTTTTTTAATTTAAATTGGTGTTTGTAGAAATCCTTGAAATTTTGATTTTTACTAATTTATGAATTTGGGTATTAAAGTAGTTACTTGAAAAGTGATCAACAAAAATTCCCAAAAGAAAGCTTTAATTTTAAGATAAAAGGTTAAATTGGTTCGGTCCATGATTTTGCAGAAACAATAAAAATTTGTAAATCTTAAGACTTTGCTTGAGTCTTTTTTTCCCCTTCCTTTTAAAAGAACTGTTTTAAAAGAACTGGTGAAGCCTAAACCAAATTTTTGTCAGCATGCCACTTGTAAGAGTGTCTCACAGAGACAGGGTCTTCTTTACCTAAATTGAACACTGTTAATGTGCCCAGCATTAGTTGGGTTGTGAATAGGTAAATAATTTCCAAATAAACTTGGTCTTAACCTCTTCATTTTCGGAGTGATACCTTATTTTTGAAGAGATGTAAAGCCAGACTTAGTGAGTTGGACCCAGGTGTGGTGTCAGCTTTTTTCCTCTTAATAATTCTCTTGCTAGAACAGGGGTGCCAGAGCTGGGAACTTGACAGTGACAGCAGTGGGCAGCTGAATCCCTCCTCCCCCCTCCCCCACAGCCAGTGTGAAGAGCAGCTGTGGTGTGAGAAGTGGAGGAGGCCAAGAGGTAGCAAGAGGAAGGCTCTGAAAAATGCAGGTTTGTCTTGAAGGGAGAACTCATTTAAAACCGCTTTAGCTTTCTGAAAGGAGTTACTAATAAGACACTCCAGCTACTATGTTCAAATAACCAAGATCTAGGAAACAAAGTAGTCTATGGGGCCAGTACTTGAGAGATGTAAAAATAAGCTTAAGATTTTTTTGACTGAACTGTTTCAGTTCCATACCATTCAGTTCAACACAATTCTTCTTTTGTATGAGTCTAGCATGAAGTCGTGAATGAGTGTGTCTTTGGGAGGCCCAGCAAGGATAGTCGTAATGCGAACCATCCCATACTCTGCACCAGGACATTTGTACAAGAGAGCCTGCCTGGTGCCGGCAGATGGGTGGATGGACGATGTTTTCAGGCCATGCTCCACTCTTCACATAAGACTCATATCTGGTCTTTTCTAACTATGTGATTGAAAAAAAATAGAGACTTGAGAGTTTATACACTAGATTGTTTTTCTAGTAGATTGAAAATGACCTAATCCACAAGGAAAAGGAGAATTAAAAAGATAGAATAAGAACAGCAGAATAGCATTCCCAGACAGGGAAAGCTGGTGGGACAGGTGAGTAGGGAAAGGAAAATTCTGGAATATCTTGAATTTTGCAATGCTCTGATTTAATAAGGGAGTCTGGTTTTTGGAAGGTTATCATCAGTGGGGCTGACTACTGATGACAAAAAAATGTCTGGCCTTTAGGACGCTAGAAGTTTGGGGGGGAATGACAAGTATCACCATAATAATTCCCCACGTAGGGTGTTTCCGTGTCTTTTTCTACAGGGTTTTGTACCTTGCTTTTTTCCTTTGATATTTTCTTCTGTTAGTGTTTCCAGTGGCTTGAACAATCCTGTGAGTGTGTCAATTTAATTACTTTTGTTCAGCATTTGGGATATTTCCAGATTTATAAATAAAATTGCCTTGAACACCTGTGGCTAAATCTTTCAACACAGATTGTTAGGACAGAGACCCAAAAGTGGAATTATTGGAAGAGTTTGGAATAATTTTTAAGGAATTTGAAATCATCACTATTACTGATACTTATCTCAAAAGTTTGGGAAGTTGTAATTGTTTGAATAGTTATTGCATACACGTGGTTCAAAATTCAGGGGTACTCTATTCCCATTTCTGCTCCAAAAATAAAAAAATGAGGTCTAAAAAGGAAAGCTTGACTGCTAGCTTATTTGCAACAAGAGTCTTTTGAAGCTTTCTTGTGGTTGGAATGAGTCCCTTAAAATTTTTTTTTCCATGTTTTTGGTCTTTCTAGGGCTGTACCCGTCGCATATGGAGGTTCCCAGGCTAGCGGTCGAACCCGAGCTGTAGCCGCTGGCCTATGCCACAGCTACAGCAACGTGGGATCCAAGCTGCGTGTGCGACCTACACCACAGCTCACTGCAACGCTGGATCCTTAACCCACTGAGCGAGGCCAGGGATTGAACCCAAGTCCTCATTGTTGCTAGTTGGGCTCATTAACCGCTAAGCTACGACGGGAACTCCTAAATTTTTTTTAATCTCAACTGTATGGGGACTTTC
>PVHT021183640.1:25511-51444 GCA_004024745.2 Catagonus wagneri | reverse complement strand
TTTTTTTTTTTTTTTTTTTTTTTTTTTTTTGGAAAGGACAGCGAAGATAAGTAGTCTGTCAGTTCTGGCTTTTACCACCAATTGGATAGAAGTGGTAGAACCCAGTTGATTTATTGAGGGCAATGTGGGTAACCAAGTTTTGCTTTTGTTTGGTTTTGTTGCTAACCTTTTCCAACAAATAATTTTTGCCTTAAAGTCAGTGTGCTACTGGTTGTATGTACAAATAAGTAGGTAGGTGAGGAAGTAAGTAGATAAGAATGTAACCTGGCTTTCTGGGCCCGGGCAGCCTGGGTTTGAGTCAGGAGTATGGAGTTGACCAGTTTTATTGTGTATACTTAGTAATTTAGATATGTATACTGCGGTTTTATTTTTTTCCTATTTGAAGGTCATGCAGAAAAAGGCTAGATTTTTTTGAAACTAGACTTATTTTTCGAGGAGGAGAAAATACGGAAAACTTCAAACAGCTATAGTAATGGGTTGAATTTTAAAACTTGCATAAAATTGGGAGTTCCTGTTGTGGTGCAGTGGAAACTCTCCACTAGTATCCATAAGGATGTGGATTCGATCCCTGGCCTTTCTCAGTGGGTTATGGATCCTGCGTTGCTGTGGCTCCGATTCAGTCCTTATCCTAGAGGCTTAAATATGTTTGAGTGCAGCCCTTAAAAGCGGGGGGAAGAAAAACTTTTGTAAAATATATTTCTCTTACTTATTTAGAACTTTGTGTAGCATATAGGTTCTCAAAAACACTGAGTGAATTATAATTAGTTCTTATTTTGCATTTACAGTACTTTAGCATTTTGAGCTTGATTTTCTCTTCATAATCTCGCTGGCTTACATGCACACATATTTTTTAATAAAGGATGACTAAGACTAGCTTTTTAGCAAGTGTTGTGAAAAATCAAGTCAGTACCGATATTTACTGAGCTGTTGGGTCATAGCCTTACCCTGAAATATTGATGAGTTAAACTAAGCATCTGGACCACAGTGGAAAACCTAGGGTCCTTTCTAGTATGACTTTTAAAAATCTGCATTTCTGTACTGACTGTGATCTTTCTGGAAAGACAAAACATTTTAAGTTACACACTCATAGATAAAATCTTGCACTTGGGAAGCATCTGTATATGCTTTTCTCTTTCACAACAGTTACATAAAATGATAGTCCCATTTTACAAGTGGAAATGTTTAGCTTGCTTAATAAGGCTTGAGTTGAAAGGCTTTCCCCCCCTTAGTCTCTCAGGAGATTTTTTAGTTTTCAAAAAGGAGTCAAAGGGGGAGTTCCCTTCGTGGCTCAGTGTTGACGAATCCGACTAAGAACCATGAGGTTGCAGGTTCGATCCCTGGCCTTGCTCAGTGGGTTAAGGATCCGGCGTTGCCATGAGCTGTGGTGAAGGTTGCAGACGCTGCTTGGATCCCGCGTTGCTGTGGCGAAGGCTGGCAGCTACAGCTCTTGTTAGACTCCTAGCCTGGGAACCTCCACATGCCGCGGGTGCGGCTCTACATAAAGGCAAAAAGACAAAAAAAAAAAAAGGAGTCAGAGGGAAAGTGTATATATACATAAATACTGGTGATTTTTGAGCTGTTGTCTCAGTGATCTGATTTCATTAATTTTGGTCGATGTTCCATTGTTTACAGAAGCTTTGAAAATACTTCAAACTGCCGCATATTTACTATTGTTCCATGTAGTTGTCCTTGAGAGAGTGGTTATGTAGTGTTGAGTTTTAAATACAGAACAAACTTCTTTTAGGGCAGCCCTAAGATAAATTACTCAATATGAATGTAATCTGCTTTCTTTTAGAAGACATTTGGTCCCATGATTATGATAGACTTTAAATATTAACAAAGGAGAACTTGCAGTTTTTAGCATAAAGAGGTAAGTACTGTGGTTTTGCCATTGGAGTCTTATTAACAGGTGTTGGCAGGAGGTGAAAGGAGTCACTCAAAACTCAGTGGAAGCCTTTACCTCTCCTGAAAGAAAACAGGAGGAAGATGTGATTGTTTTGTGCATCAAAAATAATATGGCCCTTGAGTGAAATTCACAGAGTGGAGTGGAAATGTGTTTTGAGGGGGTTTGAGTGGAGATCAAAGGGGAGCAGAATACTAACTTGATTATTTTGTAGCCGTTAGAGGCAGTGGAAGAGGTGAATGGTACTGATCAAAAAATCATGCAAGGGAGACAGTTGTGAGGGGGGGTTATACACCCCAAAATTGCAGGTGGGCCTAGTGCTATGGAGTCGGAGGGCACTGAAGTCATCCTGGACAGCAGGGAGTTTCCTAGGGAAGTGACAGCAGGTGGTGTCTTGTGGGGGCTGGAGGAAGGCGTGTGCAGGCAGAAGGAATAGCATTGTTTGGGTTCACAAGTACAAGGAGCAGAAGCTGTTGCATCATTCATTTAGTCATTACTGGTTGCACTGAGAGAATGTTAGGAAATGAATCCAGAGAGGTAAACAGAGGCCAGTTCGTGAGGGGCCTTGTGGAATTTTGGGTTTTTTCTTAAGCTCTGGAGAGTCATTGAAGGATTTTAGGCAGAAGATGTAGGATGTAATCCGATTTTTGGTTTGGTTTGGTGAGCACCTTGGCAGCAGTGTGGAAACTGAATAGGAGAGTGGGGCAGAGGGATTAGGCTGAGTATCACAGGGTCCAGTCTGATGGATGAGGCCCTTACAAGTTCTGTGAGGGCAGATTTGAGAGAATTTCATGGCTGGAGATGGGAGGAGGAGGGAGAAATGATGGAGAAGATGAGGTCAGTTGCCGGCATGCTGTGTTTGTGAAAACATTTAAGTGGAGGTAAATAGAGATCATGGCTACAAGTTATTACGTGAAAAGCCTTTGCGTGTGTGTGTGTGTGTGTGTGTGTGTTTGTGTGTGCGCATTTTTTAGGGCCACATCTGCAGCATATGGAAGTTCTCAGGCTAGGGGTCGAATTGGAGCTGCAGCCACAGTAAGACCAGATTGGAGCCACATCTGAGACCTGTGCCTCAGCTTGTGGCAATGCCAGATCCTTAATCCACTGAGCAAGGCCAGGGATCAAACCCCAAATCCTCATGCATACTAGTTGGGATCCTAAATGCTGAGCCACAGTGGGAACGCCACATGAAAAGCCCTTAGAACAGTGCCTGGCACAGGGCGAGTGCTCAGTGTTACCTATTATTTGTTGATTAAACAAGTATTTATATAGGGGCCACTAACAACCAGGCTCTAGTCTGAGACCTGGAGAATATAATATCCCGTGGCCTCCTAGAACTTACATTCTAGTGGGAGAGTCTTCTATGAATCTCAGTTAAAACCCAGCATAGTAAGGTCACCTGGGGAAAATCGGGAGTCAAGTCAAAATGGGAACCTTGGGGAATCACACTTTAGGAGTTACTAGAATGGGGAAGAAAAGGTTAAGTACTTGCTGATAGAAAACCAAGAAAGCAAGCTAACAAAGGAATGAGAGGGTTAAGAAGGGGGGAATCTGTCTGCAGTGTTACATTCCTTACAAACTAAAATTTAAGATGAAGAGGGAAGAGAACATGGGATATGTGAGGTAGAAAGACAGTGCTTACAGGGGGAAGAGAGAGTAAAAGCTGGAGAAGTGGTAACAAGTACAGCTTCTTTTTAGGAACTTGATTTTGAAGAAAATAAGGAAGAAATGTGATAAAAAGGCGCTTTAAACCTACTTGGACTGTAAGGGGAAAGTGCAGAAAAGAGAATGATGGGAAGAACATCTTGTTTGCATGCAGGGAGGAGGCAGTGGTAGGGGCCCTTGCTGAGCCTCTGGTCACTTTCCCCTAAAGAGGCATCATGAGCAAGGATTGTCTGGCAGGGAGTGCTAAGGGCCCAGTTGAGGTTACAGAAAACCTTAATTATTATTATTATTTTGGTCTTTTGTCTTTTTAGGGCTGCACCCACGGCCATATTGAAGTTCCCAGGCTAGGGGTCAAATTGGAGCTACAGCTGCCGGCCTACACCACAGCCACAGCAACGCCAGATCCCAGCCGCGTCTGTAACCTACACCACAGCTCACAGCAACACTGGATCCCTAACCCACTGAGCGAGGCCAGGGATCAAACCCGTGTCCTCATGGATACTAGTTGGGTTCTTAACCCTCTGAGCTACAACAGGAATTCCAAAACCTCAGTTTATAGTGACTACAATCTGCATTTTTTTGGTCTCTCCTTCCCTCTCCTCACCTATATTTTGGGTGTAAGAGTAGAAAAAGAGGAGGCTGGGTGGTTGTATTGATTGAGCATTTGGGTATTTTAGAGATGGTGCAGCAGAAAGACAAGTCGTAGAAAAGTAGATATTAATGCAAAAGAGTTGAATTTGATGGATCTTGATGAACCTTAAAAGGGCAAAGGGCTGGGAGAAAGGAGAGGTTTCGAGAGCAAGTCTAGTAGGTGGGAGTGAAGACTGGTAGTATTGGAGAATAAAAGTTTTATTTATTTCCACTTTTTAAAGTTTTGTTGAGGTATGGTTGATTTACAATGTCGTGACAATTTCTGCTGTGCAGCAGAGTGATTCAGTTGCACATGTACACACATCCATTCTCGGATTCTTTTCCCATGTAGGCAATCACAGGATATGGGGTAGAGCTCCCTGTGCTATCCCCGCAGGTCCCCATTGCCCCGTCATCCCGTACACCTCAGTGTGCACACGCCGATTCCAGACCCCAGTCCATCCCTCCCCTCAGGAGTTTGATTTTAAAAGTGAATGGTTGCAAATGAGGTCAAAGGTGTGCTTTGGGGATAAGCTGTCAAAATCGATGAGATAACTGAACTGTTGTTTATGATTAATTTGAGGGAATAGCTTTAGATAAGGAAGTGGGGCCGTAGGTCTGCACTCAGGTGAACAGTCCCAATGAAAGTGAACTTGACATTGATTACAGAAGAAATGTTATTTTAATTTTTTTTTTCTTTTCTGCTGTCCCCATGGCATATGGAAGCTCCCAGGCTGAGGATCAAACTGCTGCCTCCACAGAGACAAGCTGGATCATTAACCCACTGTGTCATAGCGGGAACTCCAGTTCCCAGGAGAAATTTTAGAAGCGAAGAAGAGCCTTGAAAGAGGAGATAATTCTGAGGGAATCAGTATAGGTGTGTCTAAGAACCTGTTTAATTTTGATTTAACTGATTTTTAGAATAGGATTAATTGGCTGCTAGGCAATGAGTTCAGGAGCATAGTGTATCTGTTCCCAGATAACGTGGGACTAAATGGTGAGCTGCTAGGCTTTGGCATATGTCCCACTTGTTGAAAAGTGAGATCGACTGCAGCAATGGGTGGGATCTGGGCTAATGAAGTGGTCTTATTTTGGCTTCAGGTCCTGTACCTTGATCCTAAAATTCAACTGTTCTTTGCATTTGGTGCATATGGCACCTAACAGTAGCCATCTTAATGTTAGCTGTCACGAATCTGTGGACTGGCCAGGTAGTTCCGGTGTAGGCTTGCTCCTGAGGGGGCTGGATGCACCACAGAGAGGCCGAGGCCTCCTCACACAGCCTCGTGTCCAGCTCAGCCCAGGCTGCTGCTTCTCTTCAAGGCCTTGGCTTGCCTCATACTTGCCCAAGCTCCACTAGCCTGAGTAAGTTGTATGACCAAGTTCAGGTTGTAGAGATGGAGAAATGCATTCCAGTTCTTGGTAGAAGAAGCTGAAAATCATACTAAAAGGGAAGGAGAGGAATTCCCTCGTGGCCCAGCGGTGAAGGATTCAGAGTTGTCACTGTTGCGGCTCTAGGCACCGCTGTAGCTCTGGTTTGATCCCTGGCCCAGGAGCTTCCACAGGCCGTGGGTGTGGCCAAAAACAAACAGAAAGGAGATATAAACGGGGTTGGAAGGAGTTCTTAGGGTTTATGCAGACAGTCTGGGCTGGGTACAACCTACAACTTTTATAGATTCCTGTCACTTAACAGACATTTAGAAGTGACTGTTTAGGTGCTGTGGTGATTCAGCAATGCGTGAAGCGTGCCACCTGCTCTTAAGGACTTTAATCTTTTGGGGAAAAAGAAAGTTAAATACTACAAGGCATTAGAAATAAGCAGTCTAGGAGTTCCCGCTCTGGCGCAGCGGGCATTTCTGGAGTACAGGGACACAGGTTCAATCCCAGCATAGTGGGTTAAAGTTCCTGCATTGCTGCAGCTGCAGCATAGGTTGCAACTGCTGCTTGGATATGATCCC
The DNA here is from genome assembly GCA_004024745.2 of Catagonus wagneri. NCBI lineage: Eukaryota > Metazoa > Chordata > Mammalia > Artiodactyla > Tayassuidae > Catagonus > Catagonus wagneri. The sequence continues at coordinate 45,291 of PVHT021183640.1, read as the reverse complement.
TGGCCTGGGAACTCCATATGCCACGAGGTGGCCAAAAAACGGAAAAAAGGCGGGGAGCAGAAAAAGTGCAAGGTGGAGAGTTCTGTTGTGGCTCAGCGGGTTATGAATCTGACTAGTATCCAAGAGGTTTGATCTCTGTCTTGCTCAGTGGGTTGGGGATCCTGCATTGCCGTGAGCTGTGGCATAGGTCAAGGATGCGGCTCAGATCCTGCGTTGCTGCTGGATCCTATGTGGCTGTGGCGCAGGCCGGAAGTTGCAGCTCCAATTTGACCCCTAATCCGGGAACTTCCATATGCTGCAGGTGCGGCCTAAAAAGCAAAACAAAACCAAAAAACTGTGCAAAGTGAAATTACTAATACACAGAGTATGTGGTAATGAGTTCTGCCTAAGAAATTTTCAGGCTTTAGGAACTAAGTGTCATATTTGACTTAGGGCTTGAAGGATGACATACAGAGAACGTTTTTCTTCAGGGGTTCTGAAAGTGTGTTTCAGGTGCTGGGAAAAGGAGGAGCAGAGGAGTGTGTAAGGTGAGCAAGTGTGAGTCCTGAGTCTGGGTATCGATGACTTGCAGCAGTGTTTTTCTGTCTTGGCACTATTGACATTGGGAACAGTCAGTCTTTGCTCTTGTTAGGGGGCTGACCTGGGCCTTGTAGGATGTTCAGCAGCATGCCTGGCCTCTGCCCGATAGACAGTGTTCATCTAAACAGCGCTGTTTTAAGAATGCACTCTACTGGAGTTCCCATTGTGGCTCAGTGGTTAACGAATCCAACTAGGAACCATGAGGTTGCGGGTTCGATCCCTGGCCTTTCTTAGTGGGTTAAGGATCCGGTGTTGTCGTCAGCTGTGGTGTAGGTCGCAAATGCGGCTTGGATCCTGCGTGGCTGTGGCCGGCAGCTAAAGCTCCGATTGGACCCCTAACCTGGGAACCTCCATATGCTGCCAGTGCATCCCTAGAAAAGACAAAAATAAATAAATAAACAAATAAATAAATAAGCACTCTACTATAGTTTACACAGTGCTTTCACATATGCCAGCTTGTTTAACTCCGCGCCCCCCCCCCAAAAAACAGATCTGTGGTAAAGCTAACAGTTATAAATTTTAGTTCATTTGTGTTAAATTCAGAAATTAACCCAGCTAAAATCTGAAGTATTGTATTCTAAGTTAGCAGGCTGAGTGGTACTGACATACAAGCTTAGTTTGGGGGAAGGAGGATGGTGGGGGCGCTGTATCTGGATCCTAGAAACAGGAGGTAGAGAAGCCTTCAGGGAATAAGGACTTTCTTCACCTGCTGTAAGAGATGGTCACGGTCGGCACCAAGAAATGAAGTTCTTAAGGCTAGCACAGGGCAGTTGTAGGGGGATAAACCTAACTTTAGCACAAAGTCGGGTACTTCTGAAGTTACTCTCCAAGGGTGAATTTAGGTTGAATTCTCACAAGTGTACAAGCAGAGGGTGGAACACTGGTTTGGTATGTGTGTGTGGATAGTAATTTGATCAGTTTTGATATATTTCTCTCCTTGACTTTTTTTCCCAATGGTGGTGGAATTTAATGCTTCCTAATAAAGGTACCCACTCTAGGGAATGTAAAATTCTTATCCCTTTTCAAGTCTGCTCAACTGTATCTGAGCAGTAAACATAAACAGTGCTCTTGTTCTCATTTTTGGAAAGGGTATTGAGAAATACTAAGCTACATCAGACTACATACATAGTTTATTTGGAGTCACAAGAGGAGGATTAAATTAAGAGGTAGAGGCCCATGCTCTGTTACGGTGTGTTTTCTTTGTAAAAACCCACATTAGGAAGCATGAAGTAATTGGAATTCCGAGCTTGTCAAACAAGCTAATATTTAACTACTAATAGTTGTGGATGTAGACTACGGTATTGTGAAGCAATTTTGTTTTTATAGCTTTATTGAGATATAAATCACATACCATACAATTCACCCATTTAAAGTGTACAATTCACTGGTTTTTAGTATGTTCAGAGTTGTGTAATCATAACTGTTATATAAATTTCAGAACACTGTCCTTCCCCCAAAGGAAACTTTGTACCCATTAGCAGTCATTCCCCGCCCCCAAGAAAAAAGAGCCATAAGCAACCACTAATCTTTTTTCTGTTTTTATAGATTTTTCTGCCTGGGACTATTTCATAACTGGAGTCATGTAATATATGGTCATTGGTGGTTGGCTTCTTTCATTAGTCTAATGTTTTCATTGTCATCCGTGTTGTACCATGTATCAGTATTTTATTCCTTTTTTTATGCCTGAATAATACTCATCTGTTGGCATTTGAATGGTTTCCACATTTTAGCTGTTTTGACTAGTAGTGCTGGGAACATTTGTGTGCAAGTTATTATGTGGATCTTAATGTTTCCATTTCTCTAGTGTATTTCTAGGAGTGCAATTGCTGGGTTGTGTGGTAACTCAACATGTTGAGGAACATTATGCTGCAGTTAAGAGAAACAGATAAATGTGGATCCCATGCATTCCTGAATCTTGCAGGCTTAGGGTCGCTAAAGAGAGTGGGTTATTTTTGTTTTTTGTTTTTTTCTTTTTTAAGGGCTGCATGTGCTGCTTATGGAAGTTCCCAGGCTGTGGTTCCCAGCCTACGCCACAGCAACTCGGGTTCCGAGTGGCATCTGTAACCTACACCACAGGTCACGGCAACTCTGGATCCTTAACCTACTGAATGAGGCCAGAGATCGAACCCGCAACCTCATGGATACTAGTTGGGGTTTGTTACTGCTGAGACACAGCTCCGTCCAGTGAATACTTCTTAGCATGATAGAGAAGTAATTCTTAAAAACCAAAAGTCAATATATAAGAATGAAACACTGGAAGTATTACATTAAATTCCAAACAAAACAAAGATACACATTATAAGCAATATTAATATTGTCCTTGTCCTTGCAGTAATTTGTGATACAAGTATAAGAAATATAACCACGGGAAAGGACAAGAGTTTTGAAACCATCAAGTTAGGTTAGGGAATAAACTAGAGAAGTGTTAGAATCAGTAATTAGTTCAGTGGAACGGTGCTGAAACCTATGGTATATATTCTACATATTGGTCCTAATCTGTATGAAGATGTAATGAAAGATTTTTAATGCAACTAAGTTTTGTTTTGTCTTTGATCTTTTTAGGGCTGCACTCGAGACATATGGAGGTTCGGAGCTGCAGCTGCCAGCCTACACCACAGCCACAGCAGTGCCAGATCCAAGCCAGGTCTGTGACCTACACCACAGCTCATGGCAACACCGGATTCTTAAACCACTGAGCAAGGCCAGGGATCAAACTCATAACCTTATGGTTAATAGTGGGGTTCGTTAACCACTGAGCCACGACGGGAACTCCCAGTTTGTTGTTTGTTTTGTTGTGTTGTGTTTTTAAGGTATTCTTGGTAGAGGTGGTGTGAGCACAAAGCAACGGATATAGGTTTGAGTAGTTGTTTATATCAGTAAACCTGTTTATATAAAAATACTGGCTTTGAGCTTTTTTGAAAAGCTTTAATTGTGGATATAATTACCTGGGTATGTTATTGAGAGGGTTAGTTTGAATAAGTACAACTGGTAAAGGTCAGAATTCAACCTCCTCAACCTTGACTGCCTCCCACAGCCACTTTGTTTTCAGACCCTTCTAGAAATACACTGAGAGTATAGTTACTTTTTTAGTGGCTACCTAGAATTCCCTTCTATAGATGTATCATAATTTAACCAGTCTCCCATAGAGGACCATTTAAGTGATTCCAGACTTTAGCTGTTAGAAATAATGCAGTGAATCAGTTTCTAGAACTGGAATGGCCCAGTCAGAAGGATGTTTTATTATTTATAATTACATAATTTTGATAGTCGTTCTAGATTGCTCTCCATAAAGTTTGTACTAATTTATCGTTTCCAACAGTGGATGAGAGTGCCAGTTTATCCACATAGCCTTTACAGCCAGGCAGCCAAGTTTGTTTTGCCAGTCTGGAGTTACTCTTGTGGCTTAGCGGGTTACAAACCTGACTAGAATCCATGAGGATACGGGTTCAATCCCTGGCCTCACTCATTGGGTTAAGGATCCACTGTGAGCTGCGGCATAGGTCACAGACATGACTTGGATCCCGTGTGTCTGTGGCGTGAGCTGGTAGCACAGCTCCAGTTTGACCCCTGGCCTGGGAACTTCCATATACCACAGGTTCAGCCCTAAACAGAAAGAAAGAAAAAAAAAGTTTTGCCAGTCTGATTGGAAAAAAAGTAACATTTACAAAATGAATGAAGAGTTCCCTAGTAGTGCAGCAGGTTAAAGATCTGGCATTGTCACTGCATCAGCTTGGGTCACTGCTGTGGTATGGTTTCGATCCCTGGCCCAGGAACTTCCACAGACTGTGGGCGGGGCCAAAAAATGAATAAGGTTGGGTATTTTACCTGTTTTTTCCCTTTTTTTTTCAGTTGTCCATTCCTTTCACTCATTTTTGTATTACAATAGATCTTAAATTCTTTTTAGGAAGTCTTTATGTAACCCACCCTTGGAGATAGGGTGGGTTCAGTTCCAGACCACCACAGGAAAGCAAATAATCACAGTAAAGTGAGTTGCACACATTTTTTGATTTCCCAGTGCATATAGAAGTTATAGTTATGCTATACTAAGTCTACTGAGTGTTGCAATAGCATGTTAAAAGTACATATCTTTTTTTTTTTTTTTAGGGCCGCACATGCTGTATATGGAGGTTCCCAGGCTAGGGGTCCAGTCGAAGCTGCAGCTGCCGACCTACACCACAGCCACAGCAACGCAGGATCCGAGCCATGTCTGTGACCTACACCACAGCTCACAGCTTAACCAACTGAGCGAGGTCAGGGATCAAACCTGCAACCTCATGGTTCCTAGTCGGATTCGTTTCTGCTGAGCCATGACAGGAACGCCAAAAAAGTCATGCCGTAATTAAAAAGTACTTTATTGCTAACCATCAATCTGACCATGCAGGTTGCCACAAACCTTCAGTTTGTAAAAATGGCAATATATGTAAAGTACAATATAACAAGGTATTGACTATATTAGAGAAACCTAGCCCTTTCTCTGTGATGTGTTGCGAGATTTAACATCATTGGAGGAAACTCAGGATGTGAGAAGGGGCACAGGATTTGAAGTCAGAGGACCAGAGTTTGTCCTCTCCCTGCTCTGTGTTAGCCGTGTGACTGGGGGGGGGGAAAGTTGATGCATTTTCTTTCTGAATCATACTTGTATCGTGTCCACCTTGTTGAAAGAAGATAGGATTTGGTGGCTGTCAGAAAAGCCCAGTTCTTAGCCAGCTCTCTGCTCATCTCTGAGACTTGGAGGTTGGCCCTGAGTATGCCAGGGGGATTTCCTGACTCTTCTAGGCTGTTCCTCCTCCTGGAATGTTTCCCTTCAGCACAATTTTTATCCAGGGCAATTGCTGTTGGTTTTTAAAAGCCCAGCTAATATTGTTACTTTCTAATTAAAATCTCTGGGCTTTCCAGGCAGTTTTGCTGCCTTGAGAATACCTCTGTGATGGTAATCTAATCTAAGTTTGTGTTTCCTCCTTGTGGACCAGCACTTGAGGATATCTCTTCATTTTCTGTGTGGTGTGACATTCTAGATGCTCAGTGAGTGCTTGGGGAGTTGTCTGATAAGCACTGGCCTCTAAGTATATTTTTCTTGTCATCAGACCTTATGTGACACATTTACATCAAGTTTTCAGGAATGAGGAGTTCCTGTCGTGGTTCAGCAGAAATGAATCTGGCTAGCATCCTTGACGCAGGTTCGATCCCTGGCGTTAGTCAGTGGGTTAAGGATCTGACATTGCCATGAGCTGCGGTGTAGGTCACAGACCTGGCTCCGATCTGACATTTCTGAGGCATCAGTCAGGGGCTACCGCTCTGATTCGACCTCTAGCCTGGGAACCTTCATATGCTGTGGCTGTGGCCCTAAAAAGACAAAAAAAAAAAGGTTTGCTAGAATGAATGTGTGGACGGTCCCCAGGACTACCCCCAGGTTCGGTGAGTTTCTAGGACCCAGCCTACAGCTGCACTCATGGCTTTGATTTTTTACAGTGAAAGGATACAAAGCTAAATCAGCAAAGGGAGAAGGTACTTGGGGGTGAAGATGAGAGTAAACCAGGCGCAAGTGTTTTCAGCGGTATTCTTCCCAGGACCTCGGAGGGACTGCATGAGTGAAACCTTGTCTAGTGGGAAGCTCATTAGTGACTGTGCCCAAGGGTTTGATTGGGGGTTGGTCACACAGGCGCGTTCTGCCTAGCACACACCAAAGTCAAGACTCCTGGAAGGAAAACAGGTGTTTAGCAGAAACCACATTGTTTGGACAAACAGTTTAGGGACAGTGAGCTGTTCTTATCGGTGGATGGTGGGCACCTTTCCAATATCCAAGTTCTCAGATGCTAGCCAAGGGTCAACTTTGCAAACAGACCTTTCTAAAGATAGCCGTCTGAAGCCTGTTGTGTGTTAACTCTTCTGCACAGACTGTACTTCAAGTTTAAGGCATTTTGCTCAGATATGCAAAACATGACTTTACATTTTCAAGAATGTTAGTATGCTGTTTAGTAGGTCATCTCTGGAATACATGAGTGGTTATTGTCAAGCAGAACAGCGTCACGTCTACTTGCAGTAGTTTATTCTGCTGCTGCACAGTACATGGAAAACTGTGTCCATTGCATGGACACCAGTGCTCGTCTTGCACCTTGTCATGTTTTTCCTTTATTTTTGCTGTAAGTATAGTAATCACCGCATTTACCCTTTCCATGGCCTCTTCTTGGCCCTTTTAGGTGATAGAACTCCAAACACTGGAAGACCAAAAACTGCATGGTGAGGCCAAATATGCCTGGAGTCTGCTCACCTTTTTTTTTTTGGCTGCTCCTGAAACATGCAAAATTTCCCAGGCCAGGTATTGAACCTGCGCCACAGCAGTAACCTGAGCCACAGCAGTGTTAGTGTCAGATCCTTAACCTGCTGAGCCACCAGGAAACTCCACTTTATTAAAGACTTTTTTAGAGCGGTTTTAGGTTCACAGCGGAAAGCACTGGGGTCGCACTTATCTCCAAGCCTCCCCGTTGTCAACATCCCAGAGTAATTCACTTGTTATCATTGATGGGCCTACACTGCCTGCTCTGACCTGTCATTATTACCCAAATCCATGGCTTACTTTAGGGTTTAGTCTTGGTATTGCACATTCTGTGCATTTGTACAAGTGTATAATGACATGTCTCCACCATTAGAGTAGTTTCACTGCCCTGAGAATCCTTTGCAGGAGTTGTTTGGTGGCCTAGCGTGTTAAGGATCCAGCGTTGTCACTGCTGTGGCATGGGTTTGATCCATGGCCTGGGAAATTCCACATGCCATGGGTGCAGCCAAAAACACCCCACCTTTTACATAAAGTAGGCTTCATTTAAGTTTTATTTAAGGAGATAAAACATTTCAAGTTGCATTCATTATGACTATGGTTCTTGATAGGTAAGTTTAAGGAATTGTGAATGATGTACTCCAAGACAGGGTCAGAAAGTCCTCTAAATATTTAGCTTTCCAAGAGTGTCAAGGGTTGCTGATCTAGGTAGAAAATGTTTTTCTCTTCATCAACTCCTAGGGAAGAACAGTTGATACTAGTTAATATCTGATTCCTTAGCAGCTGGGATTTGGGGAGTTCTGGTTCTTAAACTGTTGGTGAGAACACTTTTCTAAGCTTTTTGCTAATAGCTCTGTCTTTAATTCACCACAAGAAATTTGCACTTGAGCTTGTATCATAGGAGTTGAGAAGAGAAACCTTAATTTTGTTTTTAAGCAGAACATAAACCACTGGAGAATTTATAAACTGTCCACATTTTCCAATAGCCATGAGATTAAATTTGGGGTACCATATTTACGAGTGTTACATTCTTAGTCCAGTGACTGTTCCGAAAAACGTTACCTTCCTTTCCAAACGATACATATCTCACATCTTTCCACATTGGATAGTCATTCTGCCTTGGTTAAACCTCTCTGGACAGTATGTGAATGATATTTTTGACCTTCTAGAAAAATAATGACTTTTGAAACTAGTATTGTTGGGATCTCTATTTTAACATGAAAATCACAGATTAACTCTTCACAAGTTACTTTGATCTTAAGGATTTTTTTTTTTAAGTCTGATTTACGGTTTTTAGAGAAATCTTTCCTTTGAGCAGACTTTTTTTTTAAGAGTTAAAGCTTTTCCCCTCTAACTTAGTTTTCCAGTGGCAGAGAACATCTGGGCATGTTCCAAATGTGGTTGAGTGACTGTATCTAAAGGTGAGGGTGGCATTTCATCATCTCCATGTTCCAGTTTGTCTGAGGCAACTAGGCAGACTTTACATAAGCACGAGTGGCCGCCTTCGGGCTCCGCCACCCAGCGTTTGTTTGCAGCAGGAGGAGACCTGACGGTGTAGAGTACTGGTGAGGTCACTGGGCTTGAAATAGTCGCTGGCTCTTGAAATAAGGACAGCATGATTTAGGGAAAAGGCCAGAACCCCATCTCAGTGGCCTTGGGCATGGTGGCTTCTTGCATTGGGGACAGTTATCAGGTTACACCCAGAGGCATCTAGTCTTCAGTATCTGCACTATCTGCGCGTGCAGTGAATACCGGCTAGTGTCCTGTGGTTGTGGCGTGCGGGCCCAGGGCCTGCAGAGGCCTCAGCCTGTTTGAAAGGCAGTCTGGGGGGTTATTCCAGGCTATGTGATACTAAAGTTTCTGGAGAGGAAGTGATGTAAGGTAGCTAAGGAAGTTTGAGCTTTAGACTAGAAAACAGCATGAAATGGAGAAGAGATACTTGATACAGGAAGATAAGCTCAGAGATGATAAGCTTAGAGGCCTCCCATGGTGAAGGTTAAAATGTAGAGAAACTATTCAAGGTATCTATCCTCCAGAGTAATTGCTCACATCTCTGTCGCGCTCTGCTGTGCTTGGAGCATGTGTTCATTCATCTGACATTCCCTCATGTGACCCTGTGAAAGAGATAGAAACCTGTCTTCTAGATATGCAGACCAAGGCCCAGAGATAAATGGCTTGTCCCCCAGATCACTTAGTAAATGGTGGGACTGGAAAGCCCTGGTCCTCTGGGTTATTTGCATAAACATCAGAAACAGGAGTGACGGTGTTCTGAAGGCCTGGGAATGCTTTCTCCAAAGTCTAGAATATATGGAGAGTCGGATATGAGGGGATAAGCCTCCATTCAGAGGAAGTAGTGTTTCCACAGGGAGTCAGGGAGTCTGGGAGTCTGGGAGGGGCCCAGAGAAAAGCTCCTCATTTCTGGTTTCCTTCTGCCCTGAAGTCAGTAGTCCCAATGCCCTGTTTTCCCACTCTGCTGCTGTTTCACCTGGGCCTCCTTTGGTAGAGCTACCGTTCTCTAGCATTAGAGTGGAGAATCAGAAATGCGCAGTAAAAGGTCAACATAAGACAAACCACTAAAAGTTTAGGAAATATTTGAATGTATATTGTTTGCTGGATGTTGTGAGAATTACAACATGGATGTTTGCTTTGTAAGCAAAGCGTGATCATTTCATTCAGAGTGAATTGCTTGTGGTAAACTAAAAAGTATGGTTTACGTTCCGATTTAATTCTGTCTGAGAGATACTATTTAAATTACACAACCAGTTTCATTGAGCGTAACCCTCTCACACCCTGACCCCCCCCTTTATAAAAGAGGAATACCTACTGAATGTAGAAGAGCCATAAATAGATGTCTCTTGGTATCCCAGCCCATCCTTCCCCAGATGATTGGCGTAGCTTTTCTTGGATTATATGCCACTACCTTTCTTTGCTTTTTTTTTTTTGGTCTTTTTAGGGCTGTACTTGCTGCATGTGGAAGTTACCAGGCTAGGGGTTGAATCAGAGCTGCAGCTGCCAGCCTACACCACAGCCATGGCAACGCTGGATCCTTAAGCCACTGACTGAGGCCAGGGATCGAACCTGCATCCTCATGGATACGAGTTGGGTTTGTTAACCGCAGAGCCACAACGGGAACTCCATGTGCCACCACCTTTGACATCTATAAGTAATACGTTATGTGGATGCCGTGGTTGATCTAACACAGACAACAGAGTACCTGGTTTAACTGGGGTGGGAGGAGCAGAGGTGGGAATGATTTCATAGAGGACATGGGTTTCATTTGATTCTTGGCAGTTGTGTATTTTCCAGGCAGGAACACTGGGAAGTATTTTAGGCAGAGGCAGAAGAACAGAGGGCAGAAGTAGGAAGTGTTTGTAGTTACCATTTACCACTGAAGTACCAGTACATGAGAAGATGAGGTGAGAGAAGCATTTAGTCTGTTGTGAGAAACATGATCTGGGGTCCTGGTGCCGTTGACATAGTATGTACCAACTTAGATACTGTAGTTAACCATACAAATAAAAATATGACCCCAGAGTAGGGAGAGCTCTGTCCTTAAATTTTCTATTTCATATCCTTGTCAGACACTTAAAGGTGTATGCCTCTAATGTCGCAGAAATTAGGTAGTATAAATTAAATAAATAACATTAGCCACTTGATTCCATTTATTTTATGCAGTTGATTGGTACTCATAAAAATATGGAATATTGGTATACGTTGCTTAATTTTCTTCAAAGCTCTTAGTCTTTGGGACAATGAAGCCCTTTTAGAAAAAGCACAATTGGGAATTCCCTCGCCGCACGGGGGTTAAATATCTGGCATTGTCATGGCGGTGGCTCAGGTCCTTGCTGTGGTAAGAGTTCGATTCCTGGCTGGAAAACTTCCACATGCTGCAAGCATGGCCAAAAAATAATAAGCACAGTTAAATGAAGCATTTGGAGTTCCTGTTGTGGCGCAGTGGAAACGAATCTGATTAGGAACCATAGTGGGTTCCTGGTTTGCAACAAGGTTGCGGGTTCGGCCCCTGGCCTTGCTCACCGGATTAAGGATCTGGCGTTGCTGTGAGCTGTGATGCAGGTCGCAGACATGGCTCGGATCTGATGTTGCTATGGCTGTGGCATAGGCCTGCAGCTGCAGCTTCGATTGGACCTCCAGCCTGGGAACCTCCATTTGCCGCGAGTATGGCCCTTAAAAAAGCAAAAAAAAAAAACAAAAAGGGAAAGAAGCATTCATATATGTATGACTGGGTCACTTTGCTGTACAGCAGAAATTGACAGAACATTATAAATCAACTATAGTAGAACACATAAAAATCTTAAGAAGAAAAAAAGCATTCATTCCTATTGGCCTCAACTCAGAAGTGCTTTTTTTGCTTACCTCTCCATCTTATTGCTAATTGTATTCAAATGTTTGTTCTCCAAGTTGCTAATATCTCAGTGATTAGAGTCAATCCCATGCCAATTTTTGCTTTCTTTCTGAGGTTTGTAATTTGTATTGTCCCTTTTTTTTTTCTTTTTGCCTTTATGTAGAGCCACACCCGCAGCATATGGAGGTTCCCAGGGTAGGGGTCTAACAGGAGCTGTAGCCTCTGGCCTTCGCCACAGCCACAGCAACGCGTCTGCAACCTACACCACAGCTCACGGCAACGCCGGATCCTTAACCCACTGAGCAATGCCAGGGATCGAACTCGCAACCTCATGGTTCTTAGTCGGATTCATAAACCACTGAGCCACGAAGGGAACTCCATATTGTCCTTTCTACTTTTTTGGCCACCCAGTGGTGCATGGAGTTCTCAGACCAGGGGTCAGATCCGAGCTGCAGTTGTGATCTATGCTGCAGCTGCAGCAAGGCAGGATCCTTTAACCCACTGCGCCAGGCCGGGGATTGAGCCTATGTCCCAGTGCTACAGAGATGGCACTCACCCCACTGTACCACAGCAGGAACTCCAGTTTATATTAACGTAAGAACAGAAAAGCTTCCTTGTTTCTCAGACTTCAACTGTGAAGTTGACTCAATATATTCTCACCCAATACGCAAGATGTTCTCAGCCAGAGGGCTGGGACTGAAATTTGTAGGGCAAGCTTAGAAGAAGCTGTCATTCCATTTTCTTTAAAAAACTGATACTGTATGTAAGCCATCTCTAGTTAAAATCCTGAGGATTGGTGTAGATGTAATGTTGCATGAGAGAACTGTTGACTTTTTGTAATTTATTTATTTATTTTTATCTTTTTGCCTTATCTAGGGCTGCACCCACGGCATATGGAGGTTCCCAGGCTAGGGGTCTAACAGGAGCTGTAGCCGCCAGCCTTTGCCACAGCCACAGCAATGTGGGTTCCGAGCCACGTCTGCAGCCTACACCACAGCTCACGGCAATGCCGGATCCTTAACCCACTGAGCAAGGCCAGGGGTCGAACCCATGACCTCATGGTTCCTAGTCGGATTCATTAACCACTGAGCCACAACGGGAACTCCAACTTTTTGTAATTTAGATCGAAATTTGGTTTGTCATCGAGGAGCTAAACCTTATGGGACAGTGATGTGATAAGCATGTGTGTCCTTTTCTAGGAAAGAAGCAGGAGTTGGGGCACCATTGATCCAGCCGCAATTTTTTTCCTTCATTGTTGCTCGTCCCACCTCCGTTCCCCTTCCATAGAGCCACATGGCCTAATTTCTCTGATTGTGAATTGCTTTAATCAACCGATGTTTTAGTGGCATAAAGAAATGATTAACCCAGCTGATATCGTCTGTACCATAACAGCTCTTTCTTCTTTCCTTCCTGATAGGTGACAGAGCTGAATGAGCCGCTGTCCAATGAAGAAAGGAACCTTCTCTCTGTGGCCTACAAGAATGTAGTTGGGGCGCGCCGTTCTTCCTGGAGGGTCATTAGTAGCATTGAGCAGAAGACATCTGCGGATGGCAATGAGAAGAAGATAGAGATGGTCCGTGCCTACCGTGAAAAAATAGAGAAGGAGTTGGAGGCGGTCTGTCAGGATGTGCTGAGCCTGCTGGATAATTACCTGATCAAGAATTGCAGTGAGACCCAGTATGAGAGCAAAGTGTTTTACCTGAAGATGAAAGGGGACTATTACCGCTACCTGGCCGAAGTAGCCACTGGAGAGAAGAGGGCGACTGTCGTGGAGTCGTCTGAGAAGGCCTATAGCGAAGCCCATGAGATCAGCAAGGAGCACATGCAGCCCACTCACCCCATTAGATTAGGCCTGGCCCTTAACTACTCCGTTTTCTACTATGAGATCCAGAACGCCCCGGAGCAAGCCTGCCACTTGGCCAAGACCGCTTTCGATGACGCCATCGCCGAGCTCGACACCCTCAACGAGGACTCCTACAAGGACTCCACGCTCATCATGCAGCTCCTCCGCGACAACCTCACGCTGTGGACAAGCGATCAGCAAGACGACGACGGTGGAGAAGGCAACAATTAAGGCCCCCAGGTGGACTGGCAGCGCACGCTGATGCTACTACTGCAGTCTTTATTTTCTTCCCATGAGTTGGGGGTCGGGTGGGGGAGGGAAAGGGAGGGATGACCTTCCTAGGGAGAAACCCACGACCTGTCCTGTCTCTGATCGCCTCTTTGACGTTTTTGCCAAAATACCACTAGTGGAAAGTCAGGCTAGCTGTGCTGGTATTGGAATAGCAGCCTCACACTGGCTTATGGACTGTTCCGTAGATTAATGCAAGTGGAGCTGTCTTTAATTTAACTTATTGCTAGAAAATAGGGTTTTAAGATGAATCGAAAACTTAAACGGAATGGCCCTCATTCAATAAGTTCTGTGGTTCCAGTAAGGATTTTTATGTACATATGCTCTTGTCTTAAGTTTTGGGTACTTTCTGTCTCATCTGTTTTAGCTGTGCTTTTGTTTTTTAAGGGTGTACTCTACCAGACGTGGAATAGTTTTAAATCCCAAGCTGATAGACTTAGAACATAAGGTATATTTATCCTTATGGTTTAGGCTTTTTCCAGTTTTCAGAAGTTTCTGATTAGTCGACAGTATTAACACTAAGTTGCAGTTTACAGTATTTATACATTACAGCCATATGTAACATCAAGCCATTGATGGTGTATTTTTCTTTACTGTGGCTTGTACATCCTTATTCAGCCTTATCCAGGTTGGTTTTGCTGTTATATCTCTCCTAGGCTGAAAGGCTTGCCTGAGGAGAATCAGAGCTATTTTAGGTTTTGGTTAATAGGTGCTTGGCAGGTGGCTGTGGGATTTTTTTTTGTCCTTTCTTAAACCCACCACAAAAATTATTAATAGAAACATTAAACACCACAAAAACAGAGAAAATTCAGGTCTGTATGTCATTTATTGTGTTTATATTTTCAGAGAAATCCTGACTTTTAAGCTGCCACAGCTCCTTCCTCAGGGATTGCGCAGCCATTTCCCTTTTCACTTGAGTCTTCCCACTGTACCTCGGCAGCACTCCTTCCGATGGGTTGAAAAGCCCTTGGGTTGTAGAAGCTGGTGGTTGTTTTGAGAAACTTTGTGGTGCAGTGTGTGAAAATTCAGGTGCTAGGAGCTAACTGGTAGAAAAATCCTAAAGGAAGACAAGCCCTGTGCATAAATAGACATGTCCAATTTCGAGAGCCTTGTGAGTACGTCAGGTTTTCTCTCTGAAGACACTCCTTCCCCAAATAATCATTGTAGGAAAATAAGCTAAAATCATGATCAGATAATAAATAAATACGTAACTCCTATTTGACCAAAACTTTTCCTATGTATTTTTTTCCTTTTTTATTAACAAAAGCATTGAGGTTGGAGATTGATTTCTCTTGTGCCATCTGTGCACGTTTTAGAACCGAAAGGAAACCATGATGCTATTTCCACAAGTTTGTTTCAGTTAGCCTTGGTCCTTCATTCTCATTTTGGATAAGTCTTTCTGAAAACGTGACCTGTCGCATGTGTGTTCAGCCTTTTTTATAAGATCAGTAACAGCGTGAACTTCTGAGATAGGTAATGACACCAGACTCATTTGTTTCTTTGCTCCATTTAGGCAAGGAGAGGAATGAGTAATGGAGGAAAACCTGACAGTTGCTTTAGCTAAAACCAAAATGGAGCCTTCAGTTGTGAAATACACACATTGACTAGGATCCAAGTGGCAGTGAAGCTAGAAGAGTGTGGTGATGCCCTGTAACGTAGCACAGTTTACCCAGCATGACTTTCCTTAGGAGGTCCCCTCAGATGCTAGAGCGAAAGTCCCAACTATTAGAAGAACCAACGGAAGAGAGCTTTACAGCTTCTGTCCCTAGCAGGGGCCTGAAGTCAATGCCATGGATGGGAGCAGTCGGGGGGCGGGTGGGGGTAGGTGGGGCGTTCCTTAATTTATCTTCATGTCCAGTGAGCAGTGTTGTGTCCTTCCTTGTAGCATTTGGAAATAATTTACTGGAATTACAAAACCTATTTTTCTTTAAAATTTTAGCTTTGGCTCTGGCTGCTTTTTAGAACAATGCAAGATAAAACCACATCTGAGGGCTAAAAATGAAGAGGGAATGGGAGACTTGATATTTAAGCAGCTTGAATGGTTTCTTTTCTTTTCTTTATTTTTAAAGAAATGCACTTGCCTATGATACTGTCTCCAGTGAAATGATTACTCCTCCATTACTATATTGATACAATATTGTGCATGCTAGTGTTGTATTTCTATACAGTAGCTTGAAATTTATTAACTTATACTGTAGGTGTTATGTATTCCTATGACAAAAAAAATTAAGTCTTCAAATTTTTTAAAGTTTTTTTAATTTAATTTTTCCTTTGGGGGTAAAGTTTGCTCTACCAAATAGTGATCGTAACAAATTGATCTGTTTTGGATGTTGCTATAGTGACATGCAGTTACATATTTTGTTTTTAAAGGGGGGGAGCAAAAGAAACACCAGTGTTAGCTTAATCTTAATGTCTGGTGTTTGTCATGGTGAAATTATAACTATTACAGTGTAGGAGAACAACGAATATGTTCTCTGAATGAGCCTTTGTGCTTTTTGTCATGTTATGCAGTGAACTATTTTTAAGGTCTAATCAGTGATTATTTTTCCAACTCCGTGTTTCTCTAAGGAATTATTTCACACACGGACCATTCTTAGCAGTTTTCCTCAGTGATGGAATATCATGAATGTGAGTCATTATGTAGCTGTCGTACATTGAGCAAATAAACTTACAGATCTGATGTCAGTGCTACTTAGTTTTATTTTACTAAGTTGAAATTTTCTTTTGCTTTTGAAGGTTTGATTGAACATGGGTATTCTCTCCCACTAAAAGAGTGAAGTTGGATGTGGGGGAGGGGCAAAGCAGTATATATATTAGAAAGTGCCTGTATGTGGGGATCAAACCTAGGTTTATTGACCTTGAAAAGTGATCACATCTTCTGGGTCTCCATCATTTCTCTTACGAAACAAACCTAAGTTTGAATCATGGCTTTTTTTTTTTTTTTTTTTTGTCTTTTTGTCTTTGCCTTTTCTAGGGCCACACTCACGGCATATGGAGGTTTCCAGGCTAGGAATCTAATCAGAGCTGTAGCCGCCGGCCTACGCCACAGCCAGAGGAACGCAGGATCCGAGCCGTGTCTGCAACCTACACCACAGCTCACAGCAACGCCAGATCCCAGACCGACTGAGCAAGGCCAGGGATCGAACCCGCAACCTCCTGGTTCCTAGTCAGATTCGTTACCACTGAGCCACGATGGGAACTCCATCGTGGCTTTTTTTGATCCTCAGGCAGATGACTAGACTTGTGCGCCCTGGGTGGGGGCTCTGGGTTGAAAGGAATCTTGGGTTACGGGCCTGGTTTGGTATTGCTCGATTAGGTCTGTTGGAGAGCTCGTTATATCTTGGATGAAATGGAGCTTGCACTTAAAAACATTTACAAATACATTGTCTTGGGATTTTTAGTCTTCCTGAGGTGGTCAGCAGGCTTGGTTGATGTGGGCCGTGGTCTCAACAGGCTGTGGTGCTGGTGGCAGCCTCCCTGGACGTATGGGGTGCTCAGCCCCAGCTAGCCATGAGGCGGGGGCTCGTCTGTAGGAAGGAGTGCCAGGGCCAAGGCTCTCCATCAGCTTGCATGTGCTCCAGCACGGAAGGGCTGGGGAGGGTGTGTTGGTTCATGCAGTGGAAGAAGATAGCTTTTCAATTTTTTGAGAAATTTTAATTCACATTTTAGGAGTAACACTGTGTGACCAGGCTTTCACCATGTTACTGAATGAATTCACCTATTTTGGCTCACTGTTCCTCAGAAATGCCCCGAGAGTTCACTGCAGGTAGAAGCTGTGGCCATAGAATTGACCGATGCTCCTAGCGTCCCACAACTCACTGATGACCCACACCGCAGCCCCAAGTCTTTGGCCCTCCTGAGATTCGCCTCCTAATACCAGGCTGCTTGTGCTCAGCTAGGAGATCAACCTGAGCAGTGGCCAACACCCAGCCAGCACGTGCTGACTGAGCTCTTGTGGGGGGTCACTGAGAGTTGAGATGGTCAGACGATGTCTTGCCAGCAGGAAGGTAGAGATATAGGCACCATCAGAACTGGCTCGCTGAGGTTTTCAGAAGCCTAGCTCCTGGAAGCGGTTAAATGACACCCGTGCTCCTTTGGTGTGACTTCCCGTTATGAGTGGATTTGACCTAAGACTGGAATTTGCACAGAGGATTGTCCCACAGACAACTTAAATTTCCCTTGAGATAAAATGCTATCTGGTGCTACATTTCTACCCAGTTTTAGCAGTGTTCCTCAGACTTGAACTTTTTCATATCAGGATCCCTTTGCATAAGAGCTTCTGTTTAGGGTGTATCAAAAACTAGAAACTGAAAATAATTCGTTTAAAAGAGTGAAAACCTATTACATGTTAAGATGCATAACAATTTCATGAAAAGTAACTCTTTTTTTTTTTTGCCTTTTTGTCATTTTAGGGCCGCACCCACGGCATGTGGAGGTTCCCAGGCTAGGGGTCTAATCGGAGCTCTAGCCGCTGGCCGTGTAGCCAGCAACGCAGAGCCACAGCAACGCAGGATCCGAGCAGGGTCTGCGACCTACACCACAGCTCACAGCAACGCCAGATCCTCAACCCACTGAGCAAGGCCAGGGATCGAACCCGCAACCTCATGGTTCCTAGCCGGATTCGTTAACCGCTGTGCCATGATGGGAACTCTGAAAAGTAACCTTTCCAAAACAAAAAAGAGTAGCATTGTTTTACAGTTTCAGGGATTTAGTAGAAGTCATCTGGAGTGATAGCTGCTTTTGCTTTCAGTCTCTTTGGATACACTTCAGATGTAAAGTATTTGTGAGGAAAAAAAAAGATTTGGCATCACTGTGATAATTGGGAAAGAATGGCCCTGAAGACAGAGTTGCCTGGTGGTTCAGTGGGTTAAGGATCTGGTGTTGTTACTACCTACCGTGGCATGGGTTTTAATCCCTGGCCCTGGAATTTTTATGCTGCGAGTGCAGGCATGACCCTCTCCCCAGTAAAAAGGATGGTCCTGAAAAGCTGAGGTTTAGAAAGTTCTCCTAGGAGTTCCGATTGTGGCTCAGTGGTTAACGAACCCGACTAGCATCCAAGCTGCGCTGTTGGCTGGCAGTGAAACACACACACACACTCTCTCCTAATTCAGGAATTGAATATTTTGGGTTGAGCGCCAGTGATCTAGGTCCTCTTCCTCAGTGTGCTCCAGAACCTAACAAGTAACTGATAGTGGAAGTGGTGAAATACAGGTGATGGGCGGGAGGGAAAGGATAAAGGAGTGAATGACCCACTCTGCTTAGAGCATCCACAGAGCAGAGTTCTCCATCCCTGAACTTTGTAAGTGGAGGGGACATCAGATGGGATTTGGTGACAGGGAACTTAGTGTATTAAGTTGCTGGGTGGAGCCGAGTTTCCCTCCACTCTATTTATGTGTGATTACTGCCTGCACTGGCCTCTGTGCCAGTCAGCTGAACCTGCATGTTGACTCACTGATCCGAGTGGCTAAGAATGATGGCTGCCTCGCCCTGTGCACAGTCCTCCCAGCAAGCTTGGTGAAACAACCTGAGAACTAGCTGGGTAACACTGTTCTCTAGTTAGAGTTGACATTAAGTGGTCTCTAGCTTAGTCAACATTAAAATATGGTCCCAGCTTACTACTTTAGCCTTGCTGGTTTGGATTTTCCAATTCCGGTATGGACAGGATAAATGTGTTTGGATCCGAACGGCCACAAGCCCTACTTTCAATTAACCAGATACCTGTGATCTGTGAGGAGCTGGGGTGAGAGTGGCATTTTATCTTCATTCTGAGTCCACACCAGGCTTAATATTTTTAAAGGATGGTAAAAGGCGGAGAGTGCAAGGAGACAGGACGTTTATTGATCGTGAAACTTAAAATACCATCTGGCAAGTAGTCTGGCAACACTGGGTAAGAGGAATCGTGGCCCACTTGCCCTTCCTAGAGGTAACCAACCACTCTCCCCTGTGCTTCCTAATCTGGCTCACTTTGAGACAGTAGCCTTGACTCTGGTTTTGAGACAAGGATTTTTGCTGCTTTTGAGCAGTAAGTCATATAAGACTTTGCTTTGTGATTTTTCAATGTAGATATTCCAAATTAATGTTTTCCAATATTTGCCTCGAGTTAGATTTAATTCTTTTTAAAGGATAGCTAGGTGTTGTCAGAGGATTTACCCCCAACCTTTTTTTTTCCTTTGCTGTGCCTGTGGCACGTGGAAGTTCCTGAGCCACTGGAGTGACAGCCCTTAACCAGATCCTAGAAGTTCCCGTCGTGGCGCAGTGGTTAACGAATCCGACTAGGAACCATGAGGTTGTGGGTTCGATCCCTGCCCTTGCTCAGTGGGTTAACGGTCCGGCGTTGCCGTGAGCTGTGGTGTAGGTTGCAGACGCGGCTCGGATCCTGCGTTGCTGTGGCTGCGGCGCAGGCCAGTGGCCACAGCTCCGATTAGACCCCTAGCCT
>PVHT021183640.1:0-20070 GCA_004024745.2 Catagonus wagneri | reverse complement strand
GGGAAGGAGGGGAGGGGGGGGAGGGAAGGGCGGAGGAAGGGAGGAAGGGAAGGGGGGGACGGAGGAAGAGAAGAGGGAAATAAACCTGGACCAAGAGCTGAAGACCAACTTCAGCGTCGCTATGAACTGTTGAGAAAGGTGAGCTCTTTGTGGCTAGGCAACTTCTGTCATTTTAAAGATGAAGGGCTCTCAGGGGCAGAAAGCTTAAGAGTTTAGGACCTGAATTCCCTGCCCATCTCGTCCTAGTCTGGCATCATAATCTCTCAGGTTCTTTAGTCTTTCAGAGGGACAGTTTGCATATCTGTAAAATGGAAATAATAATTCATGAATAGTTGACTGAAGCCAATTAGATCTTCTAATTTACTCAGATGAATTTTTGATTTTTTTTTTTAAACACTCTTTCTTCTCAATACTGAATGGTCACATCTACCTTAACTCCATTTTCTTTTCCTTCCCTTCCTCCGTCCCTTTTTTCCATCTGTTCTTTTCTTTCTCAGAACTTTATATTCCTGCTTATAAATATCCCCAAGTTCCTGGTGGCGCAGCAGGTTAACGACCCAGCGTTGCCGCAGCTGTGGCACGGGTCTCATGTGCCGTGGGTGCAGCCTTAATTCATGAACTAATTAATTAAACCTCCATCTCCTTTATCAAATTCCCCACTGCTTCTCTCCATCCATCCTCGCGTCATTTAAACGTCTTTAATTTTGAAAGGAAATCTTATCTACACTTATTTTCTAAAGCTCAAGTCCCATCTTCCTTCCTTTTTTTTTTTATAAAGAAACAGTTACCATTTCCTCATAATTCCCTAACTTTTGACTTACAGAGGTCACCAGTGATTCCACTAGGTAATAAGGGTGCTTCTCATATTAATGCCTTAATAAAAATTATCTTCCCGTAATTAATCCCCATAAGTGTTTATATCTTACTCAAAACATAAATAAAGGCTTCACAGGTATTCATTCTTATAATCAGCTTCATTTTGCAGAGGAAGAAACAGACTTAGTGACTTGCCTGTGATCTCACAGCTAGTAAGTGCCCCAGTGGGGATCTGAACCCAGGTAGTTTGGCCCATGGGCACAAGCACTACTGTAGTCCTCTGCTGTGTCTCCCTGACACGGGGTTGATCTGAGGATTTAATAGCTAAGGAGTGGTGGGCAGCTAGCAGGTGCCCAGTACATGCCAATTGTGATTAGGAACAGAACACCTATGCAGCAAGGCACAGAGGGTGGGGCAGGCCTCCCTCACCCCCAGGCTCCAGGCCTTGGCTGCCAGACTCTTCAAAAGACCAAGAAAGTGAGCTGGGTCCTCCCAGAGGGAACTTCCAGGAGGCTTGAGGGCTCTCAGGGACTGAGGCATGGTAGCTGCAAGGTTGAGGCGTGTCAGTGTTTTCCAGGATTTGGGTCTTCTGCCCCTATTTCTACTCTGGGCCTGGTGGAACCCAGAAGCTGGGCAGAGACTCTAGAAGGTTCTGTGGGTGGTGTCAGGTATCTGGGTGTCTCTGGGAGAGCACCAGGGGGCAGTCACTTACTGTCCTGTCTGGGGCTGGAGAGGGCGGGGAAGGCCGGGGAGGCCCAGCCCAGGGCGTCCTGCAGGGGGCGACTCAGGACCTGCCTTGGCCCGGCTCCATCCCCCTTGCACTTGGGGCCAAGGCTTCCTCTCGGGAGTTGGCTGGGAGTTGGCCGGTACAGCCTTAGGCTTGAGCCGGCAGGGCCTGCTGCCTGCCTGGTGGGAATCAGTCATTCCGCCAGAATCACTCTTCCCCCCACCCAGAGCCTTGGGCTCCAGAACCCCTGCTGAGGAACTGGACTGTGGGACCGCTCCCTGAGTTCAACGCTTTCAGTCTGGCCAGTCCTAGAGAAGGGGGTGTCCAAGATCTTCAACAGGGCCACCAATGGGTTTGTGCAAGGATAACTCAGCCACCAGGACCCAGAGAGAGGTGGGGGGGGTGCTCCAAGAAGGGAGGGAGGCTTGGTAAAGTGAGAAGGGGTGGGGATGGTTTGGGGGGGTTCAGAAAAGACGGGAGAACTCCAGAAAGGAGGGGGTTTCAGTGCGGGAGAAGGGGCTTGGTGTTGGGAGGGGTGCGGTGAGGGGGTGTGTTGAGGGAATGGGGTGAAGGGAGGGAGATGGAGGATCAGAGAGGGACAGGGAGGCCCAGCAAGGAGGATGGGAACTCAGAGGGCCTGGGGGAGAGGAGCAGAGCTGAGTGACGGTGGGAGGGCTCAGGGAGGGCTCAGGTCATGCTGATTAGGCTCCCAGTCCCCCTGCCCCATTGTCTCCCCAGCCTGAACACAGCCATTGCTAAGGGGGACTTTCAAAACGACTTTGAAGAAGCCAACTTGAGAAGGGGGACACTGTGGGAAGAAAAGGGTTATCCAGAACCCCCAATGGCCCTGCAGAGAGCCCTCCTTACAGCCCTGGGCTCCCCTGAGACTTTGGCTTCCTGCCATTGTTAGGAGACTCTGGGTAGCTGCCAGTCTGCACAGAGCGGACAGCACAACCGAGGCAGGAGGGGGGCCCCAGGGGCCGCTCAGACTCCTCAGAACGGAAACTGAACCCAGAGCGGGGCTGGACCCCAGACCTTGCCTCCAAGAGCAAGAGAGCTGGCTCAAGCCCAGTGCTTTTTTCCCTGAACACGGAGCTGCTCCTGCCAACTTCCCTGTTCAGCCCTGAAGCGAGGGGAGACTTCTTTCCACTGAGGCAGCCCCTGGACCACCGACCACTGCCACTTAGGCTGGGCAGGGAGGAGTACGGGGGGCTGGTAGGCATGCAAGGCTGAAGGAAAGGTGAGGCGGCCCGTTATGCTGCAGGGACCTGTCCTAGGGCGGGTCCGTTTCCCCCAGGGTCCCAGACATGACCGTTTCTCTCTGGGTGGGGAGTTGGGAGCCCCAGCTGGGCATGTGACTTCCCCTTGCCCTTGGTCCACCCTTCAGACGAGATGGCTGACGGCCAGTGAGGCTCTTCCAGCCTCCACGCGCCAACCGGAGGCCACCCAGAGATTTATTGAGCCGGAGCTGTCCCTTAGTTAAGCCTGGCATTCCCGGGGTTTTTCATGCTTCCAGCTCTCCCAGCACAACTAGCTGTTGGGAGAGCTGTCTCATAAAAGGCCCTTGAGGAGGTCCCTTGTGACCTGGCAGGTTAAGGATATGGCTTTGTCACTGCTGTGATGCGGGTTTGATCCCTGGTCCAGGAACTTTTGCATGATGCAGGGCACAGCTAAAAAGAAAAAAAAGAAAGGTCCATGAGAATGTGGCTCATCTTTGGGAGGCAGAGTTAGATGCATTCAGTGAAGTCAAAGTCACCTGGGCAGGTGGAGGAGGGAGGGGAGGACCTGGAGCCTTTGACCTATAAGGATCTTGCCAAGGAAGGAGTGGTCCCCGCCAGAGGCTCCTGTGCTCTTCAGGGCTGGAACCAGGGGCATTGGTAAGCAGAGTGAAGGTATACACTTTAGGGTGGGGCCTCCTCCACATTCCCAGGGGCCACTTCCCTAGGTGAGCAGCATGAGGTCAGGGCTTAGCCCCCCAACTTCATCAGGGTCTGAGCTGCAGGGCCCAGTGCCAGACTCTGACTAAGACCAGCCCAGGCTCGCCTGGCAGCCCTCGCCCACACGGCATCATCCTCCTCTGCTTTGGTCCTGAGCTGGCAGCTCAGTTGCTGCTCTGCAAGTCTGGACCTGGGACCAAGCCCTTGACTGCAGGGCTGTCTCAGACCCTCATGCACTGTGTGCGTGTGGGGGTGGAGGGCAGTGCAGAGGTGCGGGGGGCTAGGCTAAGGCCAGCAGACCCGAACCCCGCCAGCCTGCTCTCTGCTCTGCCCTGGGCTCTGCCAGGTAGGGCTTGCGTGGCTGCCAACAGGCCTGGGTTCTGCCGTCTCTACAGCCAGTCTCTTGGCCAGCCCCGGGCGTGAGCTCCATCCCTACCCCACCCTCCTCTCCTTTCTTCGATGGCTTGTCCCTCCCTCATCACAAAGGTGCCTCGGGCCATGCCCTTTGACCCCAGCACTGGGGTCCTCTTCAGTCACGCTCTGGGCAGCTTTTATTTCCCACCCACCCCTCTCCCCAGAGCAGGCAGCACCTGGCAAACCCTATGTTGATTCTGTAGCAGCGAAGACAAGACCATGGTGGCTGGAAACAGTCCACTCCCCAGCAGCCAAGGTCTGGGGCTGCTTCACCTTCCAGAGACTGCGCAGTCAGCCAGCCCCAGGCAGGGAGCTGTGGCAATCAAGCACTCAGGACTTCAGAGTCCCCCTCCTTCCCTGCTCCCAGCACCCCCACATCTGGGCAGCCACCCCACGCTGCAGAGCCTGCTGCCACCACATCCTGGTGATGCCAGAAAGATGTTACCAGAATCCGGGTTCTTGTTCACACAGTGGTAGAATGAACTCCACGAACACAGGCAGCAAGCAAGCAAGTCTTTATTAAAGGAAAGCAAATAGCTCCCAGGGCTGCTGGGAGAGGGGAAAGAGACCCCCGCCATCATCCTGTAGGGGATGGAGGGGTACCTACCTGGGGTCCAGAAAGATGCAGTTTTCTCCCATCGGCCTTGCCCGGTTACCTATAGCAGTTCTTGTCCAGTAGGATCTTAGGGGTGTAAATTTTATGGTTTTTTTGTCCTTTTCTTCCCTTAGACTAAGTCACTTTTCCTCTCATTCCTTTCCTGTCAGTTGAGGAGTGAGTTAGGGATTAAGGTCCATGTGGGGGAAGACACATTTCCCATAGTAAACAAGGCCGGTGCAGAAGGTGCACTTCCTGTAACAAAGCAAGGCCTGTGGGGAATTGCTCTCTGGAGCCCTTAAGCCACAATGTTAATCAATAGCCATATCAAAGAATGCATCGAAGTCCATGCTCCTACACTGATGACCTGAGTTAATATTCTGCCTCACTGGCATGTGGCCCCCTTTTCCCCTCCCCCTGGCAGGACCCATGCTCACTGCATCTCAGCAGCACATGTCTGGCCCCTCCCAGCCACCCTCCTTTAAAATCTAGAACCGTTTCTAAAGCAGAAACACCTTTTTTTTTTGTCTTTTTAGGGCTGCACCCATGGCATATGGAGGTTTCCAGGTTAGGCGTCCAATTGGAGCTGTAGTCACTGGCCTACGCCACAGCCACAGCAACACCAGATCCAAGCCGTGTTTGCGACCTACAGCTCATGGCAACCAGATCCTTAACCCACTGAGCAAGGCCAGGGTTCGAACCCACCTTCTCAAGTATGCTAGTCGGGTTTGTTAACCGCTGAGCCACGACAGGAACTCTGAGACTCCTTGTTTTTTTTTTTTTTTTTTTTGGCCATGTCTGTAATATGTGTAATCAAACCCTCTCCACAGCAGCTGCTGCAATGACAGTGCTGGATCCTTAACCCACTGCACCACAAGGGAACTCCAAAAGCAAGAATGCTTAAACACTTTGATTAGCCTGCACTTAGCATGGCCTTCCAGGCCTTGGAAGACTGGCCCCACCCTCTCCCTCACCTGCCCACTTGCAGCCCCTCCTCCAGCCTGACCACGGCCAGCCTTCCACCCCTGGCCCATACAGTTCCCCCTTGCCTATCACACAAGGGCCACTTCTGGAAATCCTGGCCCCTCTCTAATGGCACAGTGCTGCTCGTCACTGCGCTGTGCCCTCCACTTGCCCCCCTTGAGCTCAAGCAGGGACTTGTCCCATGCGCTGGGTGCTGAGTCCAGAGGAGGTGTCAGCCTGGAGGGCAGATTTCATAATCGAGAGAGAGAGAGAGGTGGGGGGGAGAAAAGCAGAGACCCCGGGATCGGACTGCAGGTGAGGGTGGCTGATGCACCCCATGCACCCCTAGGGAAGCTGGAGCTGGGGAGAGGTGAGCCGCAGCTACAGGGACTTGAGGTCCTGGAGGGAGCCTCGGTCATCAGCCTGGGGCAGGAGCATTGCCCCTTAGACGCCCCTCAGTGGAGCAGACGGGCCCACCCAGGTCAAGCATTCACTGAGCCAAGGCCAGTGTCTGTATTTGCAGGCCAGAGGGACATCAGAGGCCTTAGAGAGGGACCCACCGAAAATGAGGGAAAGGCCTGGAGAGGCCAGACCAGCTGCAGGGCGGGGAGTAACCAGGTCTTGCAGTACCCAATGCCAGCCTCTCCCGGGGGTGGAGACCCCAGGCCTGAGCCAGCCCGCCTGCCCGCCCACCACCCTGCCGGCCCCGCCCACCACCCTGCCGGCCCCGTCCAGCCTCAGCCCCTGCTCCTGCCTCCGCCCAGACCCCAAGTGCAGCCCAGGCAGGCTATGGCTTCTGCGTCAGTTTCCTGTCTCTTGCTTCGATATCTACTCCTACACCGGTTTCCCGCGGAGCCTGGGGGGCTGTTTCCTCTGCAGGGTCGGAATTCTTACCTCTTACCTAACCTGTGCCCCACCTGTGTCCCCGACGACGGCCTGGGCCCCCAGGATCTATATTCCCTTCCTAAGGCACCCAGGCGCTGACCCTTGCCTGCGCCAGGCCATGGCCCTGGACCCCGGGCAGCTCTCTCCTAACCATTTGCGGCCTCGCCCCTGGAGTAGCCCTGGCGCCCAGGCTCAGCTGCGGCTCTTCTCCTCAAGGCCCCTTGAGGCCCCACCGAGTCCCGAGCGGTAGAGGCCCCTCCCCCATGGCAGGCCGGGGTCTGCCCGCCGGCCCGCGCCCTCCGGCCCGCGCCCTCCGGGACTAGCTGTGTGAACCAGTCGTTCTTCACTTCGACGACGCTCCCTGCCCAGTGGCCAAGCAGGAGTAACTGCACTTCTTCTCAGGATTGACGTGAGGATTACCTCATCAAAGGCTTGGCACCAACTCTCCCACACTTCAAGGATACCGGCGGAGGAGCTGGCAGCCTTGCAGTCACTCTCTCTGACCAAGCAGGAGCACCCAGCCACACCCCTGGAGGTCAGGGCCATCCCGCTGCCAGCCACAAGCCCGATGGCCAGGAGAGTGAGGGTGTGCCCTCGACGGGCTATTTCTTGGTTACGGCCACGGAGGACGTGGAGGCATCCAGGAGACACCTGAGGCCGGGGTCGTGCGTGTCGCGGAAGAGGATGGAAGACTGAAAAGACTGGAGGAACGGAGTGGGAAGGTGGGTAGACCGGGCAGTGCCGGGCAGACAGGCCCAGACTCGGGAGCCAGCTGGGCCCCATCCCTGTTCCACGTGTTTATTTCCCTGCGGGCCTCCCTCCAGGTTGGGCGGGGCCTTCGAGGGCTGGGACCTGCTTTGGCTTTGCACCTGCTCCAGACTGTTGTCCTCCAACGGGGAGTCCCCACTAGGAAGGAGAAATGGAGAAGGTGGGCAGGGAGCGGGTGGCGGGTGTGTGTGGCCGCCCCAGGCCCTTCCCCTCTCAGGGACCCTGGCAAAGCAGGGCTCTGCACTCAGGAAGATGTCTGGCCACAGCCTCAGACCCTGGGACCTTGGTGGAAATAGTGGGGGTCTCTCGAGATCTTGGGGACTTAAGCCTGGGCTCCAAAGCCCCCATCTGCTTTCTCCCTCCCCGGGCCAGAGAGAGGGTGGCGGGTAGGACAAGGAGAGACAAAAGAGAGGGCCGAGGTGGGTGTGACTGTTCCTGCCAGGGCCAGTCAAGGCCCCATCCTGCCTGCATGGGCCTGGGGGGAACAGTGGCCAACCCCTCAGAGAGTCACCGGCGGTGGCCATGCCTTCCATACCATCTTTGTGGTCCTGCTCTTCTCCATGAAGATGATGAAGTTACGATGTGGTCAGGAAGGAACTCTGCGCTCCCAGGACGCCCCCCTCCCTCGCCCCCTGCCCAGGTGTGCCCCGTGCTAGGCCAGGTGCCGCTCCCGGCTTACCGGCCGCGGAGGCTTCCCTGCCATATAGACGGTCTCTCCCACAACAAGGGTCTGGAGGGTAGGGCTGTGCCCTGTGATGGACACCACTATACCCACAGGGGCCAGCACGGGGCTTGGCACACAGTGGGCCCTCGGCAAACGGAATGAGTGTGTGAACCGGTAATAACATCTAAGCCTCCACAAACACACCAGGGTCTGAGGCAGTGGCGGCAATTGCTTTGAACTTTATTTGAGAAAAACAGAAGGTCAACGTATCAAAAGAGCATAGAGACTTGGCAGGGGGGGTGGTCAGAGATGGCTGCTGCGGGGTGAGTCGCTGGGCTACGGCCTTTACTTGGTTCCAGGCTTTTCCGACTTCCCAGCTTCTGCGCCCCCAAGCTGGGCACGTGCCTCGAAAGTGACAGGGATGGTGATCTCTGCCGACTGGGTGGCTGGCTTGGGCAGCGGGGCCTCCACGCTGAGCGTGCCCTCAGGGGACAGGGAGGAGGAGACCTGGGTGGGGTCCACACCGGGGGGCAGCCTGGACAGGGAGAGGCAGGACAGGAGTTACACACCAGTGCGTCCCTGGCCCCCCGCCCCCCACATGGAGCCAGCACTCACGTGTATTTTCGAGTGAAACACCGGGAAATGAAGCCGTGCTCATCCTGCCGCTCCTCGTGTTTGCCTAGATGGGGGAGGGAGGTCAGAGGAGGCCTGGGGGGCCCTCTCCAGCTGGCCCACATCCAAACAACCCCACCTGGTGGCCAGAACTCTTGCCAGGAGAGGGCTAAGGGATGTGGGTACCCCAGACTTGTCCCGGGACCTCAGAAGCTTCTAGAAAATTCGGTTCCAGGAGTTTGGGGGTGGGGAGTGGGGGAGCAGCGATGGGCACGCGCACAAGCCCCCTCCGAGGACCTGGACTAGGGATGGGGAGGATGGGGAGGAAGTGCGGGCGGGGGAGGGGGGTCGCCCTCTCCACACCAACCGCAGACGGGGGTGGGGGGTGGTCGGCGCGGGAGACCCTTGCCGATGGAGTCGGGGCTGAGGGCGTCTCCGCTGGAAGGGGGCGTTTCTTCCCTGACTGGAGAGTTTTTAGGACCAAAAGATCCCTTACGACCCATAAACACCCCCCAAACTCCTGAGAAGCAGGTACAGGCAGGGGGCAGGGCAAGGAGACCGGGCCCAGCTCCCGGGCTCTGCCCCGTCCTGGGCTAAGTTTCCATTTTCCAGGGCTCCTCCCCGGAAAGCTCGAGGGAGGGAGGGAGGGAGGGAGGGGGTGTTGGGGACCGGCCGCCCCAGTCCCCGGGGGGCGGGGGGTTGCTCACCAGTGATCTCTACCACGCCGTCCTTGGTCTTGACCGTCAGCTCCTCAGGGGCGAAGTGGTTGACGTCCAGGGAGACGCGCCAGCGGTCGGCGGTCTGCTGGATCTCGGAGACGCCGCTGCTGAGCTGTCTGCTGAGCAAGCGGTTGTAGGAGGGCACGGCCACTGCGGCGGGGCCCTCGATCGCGGCCGGGGGCAGCGGGCGCACGTAGCCCGGCCAGCCACTGTGGCTCAGCCACTGCGACCACTCCTCGGGCAGCCGGGGCAGCCCGAAGGCCTGGTCGAAGAGGCGGCTGTGGGCCGGGTACCAGTCGCGGAAAGGGTCCCAGCTTGGGCTCCGCAGGAGCGAGAAGGGCACACGGCGCTCGGTCATGCTGGCGGGGCTGGTCACTGGGGCTGGTCGCGTCCGGCTGAGGCTGGGAGAGGTGCGGGAAGTGTCGGTCGCCGGAGCCCGCAGAGCTTTTATAATGGTCCAGCCGGGTATTTTTAGCAGGCGGTGTTTCAGGTCTCTATTAATGGCAATGACTGGCTGGGGGCGGCCCCTCCCCCTGCACTCCCCCAACTGCATACCGGGGCGCGGGGCGGGGCGAGGAAGGCCCTACCCACATCTGGAACCTTCTCTTGTTTGAGAAAACAAATGACGGTAGCCCCGTTGCTGGTGCAGTTCCCGCTGCGGGGCACGGGCAGATCTCGGCGCTAAAGCGCTGGGCCGCAATCTGTGGACAGTCCTGGCTTTTCCTGCATGGGGGACAAAGCCAAGGGAGCGGTCGGCTGCTTGTCCGGGGCCACACAACAGGGATTGGCAGAGCAGAGAGACGGACCACAGGGTGTCTGTAAAATAGTGTCTTAAGAAGCAGCGTGGTTAGGAGTGCGGGCGGGAGAGACCAGACTCTGTGAGTTCACATCCTGATCCTGCCACTCACTGGATGAATTTGTGCAAGTAAGAGTCTTTGTGCCTCAGTTTCCCCCTCGGGAAAATGGGGTTGATGATGATGACAATGCTTCCATCACTGAGTTGGTGTGAGGATTCAGCAACTTAATGCAAGTGAACATTTTAGTCCGGCCAGTAGTTGATAATCATCGTTGCTGTCAGCCACCTGGAGCTGGGGGGCTGAGGAAGGGGAGCTCAGAGGCAGCAGCACGTGGACAGACGTTTGGCTGATTTCCCCTGGATCCCCAGTAGCTGAGACCCAGACCAGAAACCCTGAGGCCCAATGCTGAGAGGGAGTCGGACGGAAAGTTATTGTCAAATCTCCTCATTATATCTATTTTTCTTGAGCCCAGCTCAGGGAACTTGAAATGCAGCGCCTTTGAATCTAGTCTGGGCTTTGCTGTTGATTTATTGTGTGGTTTGGGCCAAGGCCCCTCCTTTCCCTTTTCACATATTATGATCTCAGAGCCCCTTTTGTTAAATATTCCCACAGCACAAAGGGAGAGGGGGCTCCAGGCAGTGCAGTTCCTTCAAACTTGCTTGCAGCCTGAGGCCTGCTCCTTGACCCCCACCTCCTGTGTGAGCATCTGTGGGATCCAGGCCTCTACTCCCACCTCCCCTAGGGTCCAGCCACAACCCTGATGTTCTCGCTTTTTCATTGGCATGACCCCATCCAACCTTCCCTTTCCAACTTGTGTCCTGTTATCCCTCCTTTTCAGATGAGGAAACTGAGGTCCAGAGGGCTTAAGTGCCTGGCCCACGGTCTCCTCTGAGACACAGCAGAGTAAGATTCTTGCCCCTCTAGTGTTCAGGGTTCTCCCCTCGTGGAGGAGCCCTTCCTCTCCTTCTGAGACCTGCTCTGCTTCCTGGCTTCTCATGGGCTGGGCTGTACGCCTGCCAGTTCCGTGGCGGCCTTGCTCTGCTCAAGACCCCTGAGTGGCTGGAAGCTAGATTCCAGGCCTCTCAACGAGCTGGGGGAGCGGCAGCCTCATGCCCTCCCTGAGCCACAGTTTCCGCCTCAGTCTCCTCTTCAAGAGAGAGCACTCCCAGATATTTTTCTTTGTCACCTACCTGCTCCCCATCAGGAAAGAGCCAAGGTTGGGCCACAAATCCGAGGTCACCTCTGGAAAGGCCTCTGAGCACGTGGAGCTCTCATGAGCTGAGGGTAGAAGGCAGACAGGATGCTGGACCATGTCAGGAGCACGCACAGTGGGTCTCCTTGGGGACCTGCTCGCTGCCTCCCAAGGGTCTCAGCTTCAGGAAGCCCCAGGCCTCACCCCAGCCACACCCATCCCCAGCTCTATAAAGTCAGGGTGAGGTCAGGAGCCAGGGAGGGCCCTCCTCCGCCCCTGCCTGCCCACCCTGGCCCAGACTGGAGCCCAAGTGCCCCACCCTGGCGGGATCTATCAGGTGTGGTCTTGGATGCTTTCAAGTGTGGCCCAGCCAGGCCCAGCCACGTTCTGGGTGGGGGCTGCCTGCCTGGCCGTCAGCACCTTGTAGACAGAGGCTCCCTTCATAGTTCCCTTCCTTTTGCCTGAAACCAGGGTGGGGAGGATCCTTTGCTGCTGCCCCAGCCAGGGGAAGTTGTGCAACCCAGGGTACATCCCAGCACTCTGCCCACAGAGCGAGGGCGGCAGAACTGAGAATTCACATCCATCTTCGATGGGTCACTTCTCAAGGGACTCATAAATCACTCTGCCAATCACAAGGGAGGGGACATGGGTGGCTCTGGGTGGTGGTAAGAGGGGGACAGGGTGGGGGAGAAACTGGGTTTTGGGGTCAGACAAGGCTGGGCTTGAATCGGCTGCTGTTTATTGGCTTGGTAGCCTCTCTGAGCCCGCACATCTCCATCTGCAAAACGTGGCTAACACCCCACCCTCCAGGGCCGTGGTGAATCTCTAACGCGATAACATGCAGGAAATGCCTGGTGTTCAGAAGTGGTCATTGTTATTAAGGAAAGAGGGCCTTTAATTTTGAATAGTGAGACAGTCTAATGAGAACTGCCCGGTTGTATGTGCTTTATAGCACGTCCAAGTATCTTATCAGAGTCTTTGGAGATGAGAAAACTGATTGTCCCAGCTGCCCCCAGGTCACAAAGCCGGTGAGAGGTGAGGGACTGGAACTCAGAGAGGGGAAGAGACTCTCCAGGACGTCCTAGGAGGGCTATGGGCTGCGGCTTGCGGGCACGGGGCGAGGTGTGCGGCCCGGGGTTACCTGTCCAGACGGGGAGGGATGGGCCAGTTTCTCTGGGTTCCTTCCAGTCCTGGGCGCTGAACTGCCAGGGGGAGTTTTTTGGGGATTAAAAGGACAACCCCACCCCCAAGGGATTTCCCAGAAGCCACAGGGTCTGGGGGGAGGTGGGCACTGCAGGGCTTCCCTCGTCAGCGGGGCACCTCCCCTCATCCCTAGCCCCAGAGTCCAGGGCACTCTGCAGCAGCCCCAAGACCCGCTCCCAGACTCCTGGCCTGGCCCAGCGCCCAGGCCTTGGCCACACTGGCTACTCCCTTGGTGGGCCTTTGCCAACCGTGACTCTGCCAGTTCCTCCCTCCCTGGCCCAGCCTCACAGAAAGTACGAGAGGCTTCAGGCAGCTAGCTGCCTGAGCTCCTGGGAGAGGCCTGACAGCTGATGAATTGTCAGGGAACTAAAAATGTGGGCAGCTGTAATCAGAGCGCATGGGGGCGGGGGGGCATGGAGTCTTTCTGGAAACGTCTAGACACTGCCCCTCTGGGAGTCCACTTCCAAAACCTGTCTCCAGCCTGACTACCTCCTAGATCGCTGGCTTCTGGCTGACCTTGGGGTCCTCTCAACCCCATCACTGCTAAAGGGGGGCCAAGGAGGGGCCAACTGGGCAGGTGGGGGGACCCCTCCTCTTGCCCTGCTGCCCGCTCTCCCGCAGAAAGAATCTGTCTAGTCGGGAGTCTGGGGACCTGCCTGCTTCTGACTCTGTGACCTTGGTCAGCAGCCGGCCTCTGTGACTCATCTTCTTCATCTGTACAATGAAACCATCGGACTGGATGTTCTCGAAGACTCCTTCCAGCGCTGGTGAATCAACAGATTCTCCTCCACTCCCCCCACCCCCAGCCCAGGGATGTGTATATGGCGAGTGGAGGCAGAGGGCGTGGGAGGACGTGGAGATGCGGCGTCCCTGTTTGGCCATGGAGGTGGGAGGCCCTGTGGCTTATGTCCTCGGTGTCCCCAGAGCCTTTCTCGGGTGGGGAGAGGGTTGGCGAAGGAAGGGCAGGGGCCTGGTGGCAGGGCCCGTTTGCAGACTATGCCCTCAGCTGAGAGAGGCAAGTGGGAGGCCCGGGGACTTCCAGGAGTATCCTTGGCAGGGGCTGGGGGATGCCAGCCAGGCTCCCCCTTTGGGTGTGTGCACTTGTGACTTGCTGCCCTGGGTCCGGGGCCTTAGGAAACAGATTAAGAAGAAAGGACAAATATACGAGGACACAGGAGAGCCTCGTCAGGCCTCCTGGCTGCTGAGTGTGTTGGGAGGGGAAGGATGGAAGGGTCCCCATGCCCCAAATGCAGAGAGAGGCTGAGAGGGGACTGCTGTACCCCAAATGCCACGTCTTGCTGCGGTCCCCCTACCCTGCCCACACGTCCCCTTCCTTGCTCGGCTACCCGATGTAGAGATGGAGTTTCCTGTTTTCCTGCCTGCCTTCCTGGCAGTGTTTTTCCCTTTTCCCCAAGGTGTAGAGCTGGAGAGTTCAGGCTGAATCTGCTGTCTGTGGGAGTGACAGGGGCCTGTCTCCTCCTCGTCCTCAGAGGAGCGGGCGCCAAACAGCCAGGGAGGCGCAGAGGACAAGGGCTGCGGGGCTGCAGGGCTACAGGCTGACACGGCCGCTCCCCACGGATCTCTCCTCTCAGCCCCGGCCTGTTTTGTTTCCCTTCTGGCGAACCACCGACCCGCAGTTTTCCGACTCTCTGTCGCCCTCTAGGGTCTTCCTGCCACCACTACGCCTTGCCTTTGGTCTGCCCAAACATGTCAGGGGTGCCTGTTTGGGGATGCAGAGGTGTGGCCCGGGCTCCGGAAACTCACAGATTTAGGAAGAGAGAGACATGCCAACAAATAACCGGATCAAGATCTTAATGCGCTGGGAGTCCCCTAGTGGCTCGACAGGTTAAGGATTCAGCATTGTCACAGCTGTGGTGCATGGCCACCAAAAAAAAAAAAAAACTTGATGCCCTAAAGGCAGGAACAGACTCAGAGCTGCAGGTACCCAGAGGCAGGAGTGGCTGCTGCAGCTGGGGAGCGGGAAGGCTCCTTGTTGGAGGAGGCAGCTGAGCTGGGCCTCGAACCATGAGCCCCCATGAACCTGGCAGGCATGGAGGCCAAGCGGGGGCCCCAGGAGGACAGGGGTGGAAGCGGAGTTTGGAGGGTGCAGGAGGAGGGGCTGGCCACTCCAGGTGGATCCATTCCAAGGCCTTCTGAGCACTGTGGCTGGTCATGGGACCCTCAGGGCGGGGAGTTCTGTTTTCGTTAATTCAGTATCCTGTCCTGGGAGCCGGGCCCGGGTGTGACACACGGCTGTTCCATAGTATGTGTGGTCAGATTTGCGTTTGCAATACTGTGGGATGGATGAGGGGCCAGACCCAGGCAGGACAGCTGGTAGGAAGGAAGGTAAGGGGGGGTCAGGTGAGAGGCCAGGAGCAGGGATGGGGGGAAAAGGAGGACGTGGTCCCGCCTGGTCACAGCCTGGCTGTGGGCATGGGACAGGGGAGGTGGGCAGCTGGGCAGCAGCGGAGTTGGCAGAGGAGGGGAATGGGCAGCTCTGGGCTCACAGAGAGACGGGCCAACTTTTTTGGGGGCCATGCCCAAGTGGAATTTCCCAGGCTGGGGATGGGTTGAACCTGTGCCACAGCAGTGACAGCACCCGGATCCTTATCTACTAGGCCACTAGGGAACTCAGGACAGGCTGAAATTTTATGCCCACTTTTGGGTGTGTTTCAAGTCCCTCCCCCAAGTGGTGGCATCTTCAGAGCAAGTCTGCTTTTCCTGCAGCCCCAAGCCCTGCCTGAGGCCCAGTTCTGCTGAACCCGTGTAAAGAGTTAGAGAGATCACGGGTGCTTCTTTGAACAGCTGCCTCAGATCAGAAACAAAGCCAGCGGCCAAAGACCTCCTCAGGTGTCCCTTCCAATCTGAGGGAAAAGAAACGGGAGAGGGGTCGGGTGTGGTGACACAGCCACAGGCTTTGGATCATGGCCCCCCTGCTCTGTGGCCCAGACCAGACCAAGGACACCTCCTGTGTCACAGCTCCCACAGCCCGGAGCCATGACCACATCTGCTGCCCTCTCCACAGAGGTGGGCGAGGGTTCTTGACCTGTGCAGCTGGCCCTAAAGGACTGCAGAGCATCTGTGAGCTCTGAAGTCCCCTGCAGATGGTGGGCGTGTGGACATTCTTCTGAGGAGAGGGTTCCCAACCTTCGTCAGATTCCCGAAGAGCAGCTGATTCAAAGCAAGGGTAAACTCTACCACTCTAAGGAAGAAAAAGCAGGAGGAGAGAAGGGGTTATGTGTGTATTTCCTTAGATCTATATCAAAGAAAGAAATACAACACGAGTAGCTATTAAAAACAAACAAAACAAACACCACCCCTGCCCTGCCAAACTCTCCCTTTCCAAGCCCCATCCTAGCACCCGGCCAGGGCCAGACACATGGGGTTCTCCTTAAGTGAGCACTTACGGACCACTCACTCTATACCAGGGTCCCACCAGGACGACGGTGTCGCCTTTCAGCTATGAAGCCCAGATTTAAAGCTGGTGTTGCTTTAAGCTGTGTTCTAGGAGGTTCCCATTGTGACTCAGCGGTAAGGAGCCCAACCAGTATCCATGAGGATGTGGGTTCGATCCCTGGCCTCTCTCCTCCGGTTAAGGATCCAGTGTTGCTGTGGCTGTGGCGGCAGCTGTAGCTTTGATTCGACTCCTAGCCTGGGAACTTCCATATGCCACAGGTGCGGCTCTAAAAAGAAAATGAAAAAAAGCTGTGTTCTAGCTGCTCTGAACACTCCACCTGCAGGGAGGGTCCTGCGTGTAGGGCCCGTCCAGTCCTGCTTTCACAGCTGAAGTGAGCTCGGTGTGTGGAGTGGGGACATGGGGGTATTTAAAACCCACGGGGCCTCCAGGCTGGGAGGAAGGTCCTTTGGGGTCTCCGTTTCTCTCTGTGTCATAGAGCTGCAGACCCTGCAGACTCATGCATGGAGGCAGGGGGTGGGAGTGCTGGGCTTTGGTTCCTTGGTGTCAGCTCTTCTCTAGGGTCCTGAGGAGTCTGAGCCTCTCTCAGTTCTCAGAGGACAGGACCCCAGGACCCCGTGCCCTACCCGCACTCCCCAAACCCACAGAGGTCTGGTCTCACCACCTGCCATCCGGGCACCAAGTGTTTTATTAGAGTCCAATCTGTATCCGCACCGCGGAGAAGGAGGGGGAAACTGAGAGAGGGGGGAACCCGGACCAGACCCCAGACCCCTCCCCCCACCGGAGCCCAGGGCATCTGCCCTGTTGGGCCAAGGAAGACTTCGTGAGATCCCTGAGGGCCCCAGGAGGAGGGGGCTGGGAGCAGCAGAAGAGGGCTGGGGGCACTGCTTCCCCATCCACGCCCCAGGCCAAGGCCCTTGGTCTAGAGTCCGCCCTTCCTGAGAAGGGCTGTAGCACCCCTCTGAGGAGGGAGGAGGAAGTGCTGCCTTGGGCAGGCCCTGAAGCGCAGGCATCCTATGTCTGTTGCCATCGGCCCACCTCCGGGCCACAGGGCCTCTGGGGCCTGCTCAGTCATCGTGCTGCCGGCTGCCGGCTGCCGTTGTCTCCGCCTTCACAGGCTCCTCCTCCATCTCCCCCTTCTCTCTTCAACCTCCTGACCCGAACCCCTTTTGATCTTAGGGTCAGGTGCGGCTGTGGCACGTCCCACCTTGGTCATGCAGGAGGGCTGGCTGGAGTGGCCTCAGCCCAGGGCCTGGGGTGCGGGCTGGAGAGGAGAGCCTGGCCTGGAGAGGAGGGGCCCTAAGGCTGGGGCTTAGAGGCCCACCTAGACTGGGCACTCCCGGGCCCAGGGAGGGGTCTGGGGAGGCTGTGGCGGCTGGCTCCCAGCCCTCGGCCAGCGTCCTCCTGCGGCCAGCTCGGAAGGCAGAGTTCCCCAGCCTGGATGGCGGCATGCTGAGGCCATCCTCCCTTCTAACTTAGCTCCGGCTTGCGGTCCCACCTCCATGTCTGCCCAGCGATAGAGGAGCTGAGGGTCCTGTGGAGGCGCAGGGAGGCTCCCAGACTAGCACCTCCAGAGGTGTCCCTGGGTCCACTGAGCTGAGGTCCCCAGCCTGGTGAGCTGGCATCAAGCAGGAAGGGGCGCAGGGTGATCCCTGTGTTCGGGCGGCTCTTTGTTCCCTGGCCGTGGTGGGCGGGCAGGAGGTGGGGGTGCGGACCCTCCAGAAGCAGCAGACTACAGCTCCTCCTTTTCCGCAGGGCACCCACCCTCAGGGTCTTCCCTGGACGCGGGACCTCTTTGTAGCAGTGGGGTGCAGACCCCCACGGGTCCTTGGGGCCTGACCCCGCGCGCCTCTCCCTGTGCCAGGGGGGCACGAAGCTGGGTCTGCTGGGCTCAGAAGCCCCCGCTTTCTGAGCTGCTCCGGCTGTGGTAGCTGGGACTGGGGGTCCGGGAGGGGCTGCGCGTGCGGCTGCGGGTCCGACTGTGGCTGCTGTAGCTTCCGTGGCTGTGGCCGGGGCTGGGGCTGCGGCTGGGGCTCCTGCTTGAGTAGTCGCTGCTCAGGCAGCTGGAGGAGGACGAGGGGCTGGGCCGGTAGTAGGGGATGGGACGCTTTCGCGCACTGCCAGGAGGGAAAAGCCAATTATTGGCCATCCAGGGCCCTAAGCTTTGCCAGTCCGGGGCCCTCACTCAGGCCCTGAGCCCCTCCCCAGCAGTGGCCAGGGCTTCCCCGCCTCAGTTTCCCCTAAGCCTTGGCCTTGGAATTCTCCCCACTTCCACCCCTGCCCCAGTAAGACTGGACCAGTTTCGTGTTGATCACTTTGTTTTTCCTCACTCATCTGCAGGCAAAGGGGACCAGGTCTCTCCTTGAACTGAGTAGGTACTCAGTAAATATTTGTTGAATAAGTGAAACTGAGAGACCACTCACATCAGCCAGGCTAAGTGGTGGCTTCTGTGCCCAGTCCTGCTTCTGTGTTCCCCACAGGTTCAAGGCTTTTGGTTTGCAGGTTGCTCAGAGGGAACGGGAGGCGCCCCCTGGCCACTGTGCTCATGCCCAAGGCCAGCCTAGTCCCACTGGCCCCCACTCCTTACTCAGCTACCTCCCTCGGCCTGGAGTTAGTTTGAAGCCAGGAGACTGGGTCTCAGAGAAAAGAAAAGAGTTAAGGGGGCCACAATGCCCCACCGCGTGGGGGTTAATTCTGAGGAAGAAAACAGGTGTATGTTAGTGGGAGGAGGAGGCAGCCGGGAGAAGCCGGGTGGAAGGTGTGGGGGACCCCCGTGGCGGAGGGTCTGGCTTCTAGCTCTGGGGTGAGGGGAGCTCCCTCACGGAGATCTGGGTCACCAAGGATTAGTAAGGGCTGGTCTGAGAATCAGATGCTCAGGGAGCCCTGCTTATTATTTGGAAGGGAGAACAGCGATCCAGAGAGGCATGTTGCTTTCCCGAGCTGCCCAGCAAGGCTGGCACAGCACTGGGCTCAGAATTTTACCTGTGGCCCTCTGCCCGGTGTCAGGGGTCTAGGGCTCCAGGTGATTTCCACACCTGCAGACCATCATCCCACCTGGACACCCAGGCCCGGAGCCTGCAGTCCCGGCAGACCGTGTGGGCAAAGTGGGAGAGACCGGTTCCTCCCGCAGCTGCCCCAAGGAGGGACTGCTGGTGCCTCCTCCTCCAAATTCCCCAGCGGGCTGGGAAGTGAGCAGAGAGATTAGAGAGAAAAGGAGAGGCAGACAGACACAGCTGAAGAGAGCCAGTCAGCTCACATGGGCATCTCCCCTGCAGCCTGTGGAGATGGGGTCCACCTGGCCCCCAGGCTGGCCACAGGCCACTCAGCAGGCTGGACCTTGAGATGAAGGAGAAAAGGAGAAAAGGAGACATCATTGCCGGAAGATGAATGCGGGGAAGGAAGGCGGAGGGAGGGGGCTCCAGGTGGGATGGCTGGAATCTTCCAGAGCTGAAGTCCTTGCCTGCTGCAGTACCCAGACTCAAGTACCGGGCTCTCTCCTCCAGGGCCTTCAGGACGCTTCCCTTCTAGCGGCTTCCTTCCCCTCAGTGAGCCCGCACCTCGGCCTCTCTGGCCCTAAGCCCTCCCCAGCACCTCCGTCCTAGGCTGCGTGCCCTCTCCACTTCGGCGAACCCCCGCCTCCTCTCCTTCAGCGTCCCCCCTGCCCGCACCAGGTTCAGTCGGTCAGGACCCCCGAGGTCCCCGCGACCCCTGCCCCTCCATACCTGGTGATGCGCCGCGGCTCCATGAAGCTGGGCGAGTCCCGGCGCCGCTTGCGGATGGGCGAGTAGCTGCGGGAGCGGCGTCGGGCGCGGGCGGCCTCGGCCTCGGAGTGCCTCGCGCGGCCCTCGCCGTCCTTGTCCCTGCGGGGCCCGGCCCGAGGTGAGCGACGCGGCCCGGCCGGACAGGCCGGTCCCGCCGCCACCCCTGGACCCGCGCTTACCGGCCCAGGGCTTTCTTGGGCGACGGCGAGCGGCTGGGGCTGCGAGCCCTCTTCTCCGCCGAGCGCGAGCGGGATTTGGAGGGCGAGCGACTGGAGCTCCAGGAGCGCGGGTGCGGGCCGGGGCTGCGCGACGAGCTCTTCCCCTCCAGGCCCCCGTGCCTGCCGCGCGCGCCCGGGGACGGGGAGGTGCTGGCTGCCCGGGCGCGCGGGGGCCGCTCCTTGGCCCTGGAGGAGGGGCACGGCGACAGGACTGTGCTCAGCCGGGAGAAAGTTGGCCCCGTGGCCGGGGGGGCGGGGCGGGCGGGTGACAGGGAAGAGCTCACTTAGGGAGAGAGTGAGTGGGCACCGCGGAGGGGAAGGGGTTCTATGGGGCGGTCGATCGCGGAGGGGAAGGGTTAGAGATGGGGAGGGGTGTGTCGTGTG
>PVHT021183639.1:0-44934 GCA_004024745.2 Catagonus wagneri | reverse complement strand
AGGCTTTGGCGTGTGTAGGTCCATCGGGGCTGGGGTGGCTCCCGTGGCTTCTGAGTGACCTGCCTCGTCGGTCACAGGGCAGCGTGCCTCCGGTCATGGCGTTCCACTTGGGCTCCCTGGGCTTCCTGACTCCCTTCAACTTCGAGAACTTTCAGTCCCAGGTCGCTCAGGTGATACAGGGTGAGTCGGAATCTTCCAGACCCTCAGGCAGTTCTGAGCACCGGGTGTCTCCTTCCTTGGTTTGGGCGTTTCAGGTGTCTCGAAACACTCGAGTGTTCCAGGATTCAGAGACTGCTGAGTTTTGAGTGGTTGACACATTTTTTCCTGACGGAGGTCTGAGCCAATCGCGGGGTCGGGCCGTGTGTGTGTCGAGGGGCAGCGGGCTGACCTGGCAGGAGCGCGGTGTTGCTCTCCATTTGGGAGAGGAAGGGGCGGTGTCCCTGGCTGGGGGTCTCTCGGGGGTGCCCCGCCCCCTCCCTGCTGACCTGCCTGGGCGCGACCCCGCCGGCCCCCAGGGAACGCGGCTATTGTCCTTCGGAGCCGGCTGAAGGTCAGGGTCGTGAAGGAACTCAGAGGGAAGAAGGCGGCTGTGGCCAACGGCGTCAGCGAGAACGGGGTGCCGGCCGCGGCGCGGGACGCGGAGGTCGGCAAGCAGGTCATGCAGTACCAGGTCTGTGGCGGTCCCCCCACACCCCTGCCTTCCGGCCGCGCTCGGAGCCGGGGCCCCATGGCGCTGCCGGCCCGCTCAGCGCGACGGCCCCGCCCGCAGGTCCTGAACGAGGTGGTGGTGGACAGAGGCCCCTCCTCGTACCTGTCCGACGTGGACGTCTACCTGGACGGGCACCTCATCACCACGGTGCAGGGCGACGGTAGGTGGGCACCTGGCCTGCCGGGGGCCCCACGCGGGGCGGGGGTGGGGGGCGCACGACCTGACCCGGGCCTGTCCTCCAGGCGTCATTGTCTCCACCCCGACGGGCAGCACGGCGTACGCGGCCGCCGCCGGGGCCTCCATGATCCACCCCAACGTGCCGGCCGTCATGGTCACGCCCATCTGCCCCCACTCGCTGTCCTTCCGGCCCATCGTGGTCCCCGCGGGGGTTGAGCTGAAGGTCAGAGCCTTCCGCCCTTTTCGGTCGGGGCCCCGGGGGGGTCTGCAGGGGCCGTGGCCCCGCCTTGTGGGTGCAGGTGGGGCTGGTCCTTGGGATCTGGTGGGCGGAGCGGCGCTGAGAGCTGGACCAGCCTCACAGGCGGAGATGGCGGCCTGAGCGGTGGGGGCGCCGTGCGGGCTGCAGGTGAGGAAGGACCCTGCCCTCTTGTCCCCAGGGCCTCTGTCCTTCCACGTCCACCTCTTCTTTCTGGGCTCTGGGCTCCCACTGCAGGCCACCGCAGACCAGCCTGAACCCGGTGTGAGCCCTGGCCGGCAGGGCTGGGTCTGCAGGGTGCAGAGAGTAGGGGCCAGAGCCAGGCACCTGGCCCTGACGGACACCTGTCCTCTGTTCCCGGGACTGGTGTCAGCAGGGCACAGGTTACCTGGCCCCGGGCACGTAGTGGGCATTGGGGGTGCCTGTGAGTCCCCTGGGCAGTGCCCCTCCAGGGCAGTGCAGTCCACGCTCCCAGCTGCACTCACGTAAGGCACACCTGTCTTGCTTTTGACTCTTCAGATCATGCTCTCGCCAGAAGCAAGGAACACCGCGTGGGTGTCCTTCGATGGACGAAAGAGACAGGAGATCCGCCACGGAGACAGGTGTGTGGCCACGGGCCAGAACAGGGCAGCTGGAGCCGCTGGGCTGAGAGCCCTGTGGGCCCATCCCCGGTTCTGGCACGACCACGTCGCCGACCCGTGCCTGAGTGACAGTGCCCGGCCCGCTGCACCTGCCCCTCAGGGTCTCTTCCATGGGCTTGGGTGGGCTGAGGGGTCCTGGTTCTGTCTGTCCTAGGGCTGCAGGAGCGCCACTCTGCCCCCAGGGCACCAGAGGTCGTGGGGGGGGGCCTCGCAGGGAGGGTGGGGGGCCTCACAGGGAGGGTCTCACGGGGCGGGGGGGGGTCTCGTAGGGCGGCCGCGCCCGTCAGAGCCGCGCCGTCTTTCCTGCCTCAGCATCAGCATCACCACCTCCTGCTACCCGCTCCCCTCCGTCTGCGTCCGAGACCCCGTGAGCGACTGGTTTGAGAGCCTGGCGCAGTGTCTGCACTGGAACCTGCGGAAGAGGCAGGCTCGCTTCCCGGAGGACGAGGCGGGTGACGGGGACGAGGAGGGCGGCTCGGGGAGCTAGGCCTGAGGCCCGAACGCGCACCGCGAGTCCCACAGGCCCGGGCGGACGGCAGCACTGCGTCAGTCTGGCCAGAGGAAGGACCTGGAATCGGCTTTTTGTCGACCAGATCAGCTCTTTTTAACATTTCCCACCTGACTTTTTTCTGCATTTCTAAACAAGCGAGCTCAGTGGCTGGGAGCTTGGAGCCCAGCGCAGGCACACCCACCCGGCGTCTCCGGAGCCCGGCCAGGCAGGGCCGCAGCCAGGCGGGCTCTTTAATTCCTCATCGGGACGCCCTCACAGATAAGTCTGTGGAAGTGGAGGGGGTCAGAGTGGATGGGTCTGTCCTTTGCTATTGAAAAATAAACGCCTCTTTGCTAAAGTCTTCCTTCAGCCGCCACCACCTTCCCCAGAAGCCACTTGGGACACTTCTGCCAAGAGCAGGTGGCGGTTGGTCTGCGGGCGAACAGGTCCCCTCCCCCTCCGGCTTGGGGTCGGCCCGAGTCCCGGACGCTCCTGCCTTGGTTCCCAGGCCCGGCGCCCTAACCCCACCCCGCTGTCACGGATGGGTGCGGGCGGAGCGCCCACCTGGCGGTGGCCAGCCGAGGGGTCAGGCGGGGGTCAGACAGACACATTCCGCGTGAAGCAGGCGTTTTCAGCTCTGTGTCTCCTGTTTAGAGACCGCGGCACTTCCGTGAAGTGCTGCGTACCGGCTGCTGTGCACGCTGTGAGCTTTCGGGGCTGGGTGGTTGTGTCCTGCGTGGAGCCTCATTCCAGTGTTCGCGCCTGTGCGCTGGGACCACTGCAGCCCACAGTTGTAACCGGGTGGCGGCGTTGCGTGTCAGCGCTGCTCTTCTCCCCGTGGGCTTGGGGGGGACCCCCGTCATTCCGACCCTCGTGCCTCCATCACCAGCCGCCGGGGGCCAGAGCCGTGTGGCACCTGGCTGGAGTCTGGCCCTGTGACTGTCACCTGCCAGGCATCTAGACCGTGGCATCTGTGCTCTCAGCTGCGTTTTCATCCGTTAAATAGGCAAAAGCAGAACGGGCAGGTGCATGTCCTTTCTCGGACTTGCTTCTGGAGTGACAGGCCGGGGGGCTGTGCTTTTCCCGTGTGGGGTTCACAGGCTGAGGAAGAGGCATCCGGGTCACACGTGTGGCCGCTGTGGCTGGGGTCTCCAGAGCTGGCTCTGCAGCGTGGGCGCCGTGGCCGCTGTCTGCCTCCGCGGCCTGAGGGAGCCCCACTCCCAGCTTTAGGTTCAGAACTCACGTCACTCGTTCAGACCGAGTCCTAAAGCATGAGCGGAATGACCTAGGAAACTTTGGGTTTTTTGAAGTAAATTCTTAATGTTTCATACTGTTAATATCTGGGAAATTTGTTAAATGTTGAAAACCTTATTACTATTTTCGGATTCTTTCAATAAACAGACTTGTTTAAAAAGTTGGGTTGAATGATAACTATTTGCTTCTTTGCAAGCAACCCCAAGACACTGAGGCGAGTGGGCCAGAGCCTCGGGGTCCCAGCTGGCTGTGGCTGCCCTGGGCACGCTGTGGGGCAGGGACCCCACTCCGTCGGGGACAAGGTTCGGCCTGGAGCGCCGACCTCCCCTCCTCCCAGTTCCCAGGACCCTTTGCTCAGGCCTGGGTGGATGTGACGAAGGCTCTGCCGGGAGCTAAACCAGGTGCTGTGGACACAGCCCTGTGGGCAGGAGCCTGGGAGAAACAGCGGCCACCCCGTGGGCACCGCCGTGAGGCCACCAGTAGCTCAGGCATGAGTGGACGTCT
Source organism: Catagonus wagneri (assembly GCA_004024745.2). Lineage (NCBI taxonomy): Eukaryota > Metazoa > Chordata > Mammalia > Artiodactyla > Tayassuidae > Catagonus > Catagonus wagneri. The sequence goes on along the minus strand of PVHT021183639.1, from coordinate 40,903 downwards.
GGGGCCGGGGGGCTGAGAGCAGGCCCTGCCCCCTGCTAGAGGCGGCTGTGCCTGGTAAGCCTTCGCATCCACGTGTGGCGGGGGCGCTTCCTGCCAGGGGTCTCAGTGGCCATGAGCGCTGTCCCCTCATCTGTGGGGCTTGGTGGCCAGCAGGTCTGCTAGGAGGCAGGGTGTCTGCAGTCATTGCATGGGCAGCAGGGCGGGGCGGGTGGCAGAAGGGACTTGGGGGGCCTGAGGCTCTCCGCACGCAAGCCGGCCGCGTGCCATCCCAGGCTGGCTGCACCGGCTGCCTCCGGGAACAGCGCCTAGTCAAGGGTTGGGGCCCGTCAGGCAGCTAGTCTCCAGGCCAGAGGGAACAGACACTGCCCAACCTCGCCCTCTGGGCTATGGGAGTGCGTCAAAGGGGACCAGGAGCTGGGGCACGGAGGCCGTAGCATAGGCCCCGCGTTGTCACCCGAGCAGGCCAGCAGGGCATTTCTGTGGGCTGCAGCCTCGGGCCTCTCAAAGCTTCCAGTCTTCAGGGCAGTGGCCTTGGAAGCCTCTTCTGGCCTTTCCTGGCTGTGTGCGGGCAGCCCCAGGGCCGCACCACACCCCAGGCCCCCCTGCTGGCCTCCCTTCCCTCAGGCCGAGCTCCGTGTCCAGCAGTTCGTGCCCTGAGTTTCCTGCATCAGGAGCCGCTGGGTACCAGGAACTGGGAAGTTTGCCTGGGGTGGGGGGGCGAGCAAAGGCACCAAGAGCACCCAGAGCGCGAGGCCTCATGCGCGGTGACTTCAGAAGAAGACCCCTGAGGCTTGGTGTGTAGCAGCCTCAACTTGGGCTTGGTTGCATCAGGAGGCTGGGACCAGGCGCCCAGGCCCGGAAGGTGACACCAAGCTGCTCAGTGCCTCCCGGCAATGTTGGCAGTGGTCTGGAGACACCAGGCAGCGCACCTCCACTCTTCTCCCCACCGATGGGGGCACAGCCCTGCTCCTGGGGCCCATGTCCACATGTCCCTGCCATCTTTGTCGTCCCTTGGAAACTTGGGTTCCCCTGGGCCCCACAGGTCCCACCATCCCTCCCGGCTGCAGCTTTCAGACCAGGGCCCAGACGCAGATGGAGCCTGTGCGAGGAGGGTAGGGCGGACTGGGGGCCCCTGAAGGCGGCAGAGCAGAACCCGCCATGGCTGCCCTGCCTTCCTGCCTTGTGGAAAGTCACCCAAACCCCGAAGGAGAGAGCTTTGGGGAAGGGGGCCCGGCACCGGCCAGCCACGGAGGTCCGAGGACACCAGGGTCGTAGAGGGAGACAGGCTGAGGGAGTGCGGTGCTGGAGGCTCCGGGGGCCCGGGCAGGGGGGCTTCCTTCACGAGAACTGCTTCCTATTGGATTTATGTCTAATGTGCCACATTTGAAGCTGATGAGGGCGTGAAGAACCCCGGCCAGCTGAGTCTTCGACTCCCAGATTCTGCTTCTTGGAATCCCGTGAAAAGAAGCTAAGACTCCAGCAAATCTGGGTAAAACTGCACTGATGCTTCGCTGTGGCTTCCCTGAGACCCAGGGTGAAATTACTCGTGCTGCCTTCATAGGTAGCGAGGCAGCATCTTGAAGGGTTTAGACAAGAACTGTGTGGAAATCAACACAGGGAAACCTCTTCTCCAATGCGGTCAGGAGGCCAGAGGGGGGCTCTCAGGCTTCCATTCCTCAGCCTCGACAGAGGTCCCAGTAGCAGCAGAGTCCCTTCTATCTGCGATGGGAGGCAGACTACTTTTTTTTCTTTTTTTTTTTGTCTTTTTAGGGCCACACCCGCAGCATTCGAATCAGAGCTGTAGCCACTGGCCTACACCACAGCCCCAGCAACACCAGATCCGAGCCGCATTTACGACCTACACCACAGCTCATGGCAACGCCGGATCCTTAACCCACTGAGCGATGACAGAGATCGAACCTGCATCCTCACGGATACTAGTCAGATTCCTTTCCGCTGAGCCATGACGGAACTCTGAGAAGCAGGCTACTTTATTGGGGCAGGAAGAAGGAAGTTTTTTTCCTGGCCCGGCACAGCTCAGCCCATGAAAAGCCACCATACTCCCCAGTTCCTCCAATGCACTTTTTGTGTATAACAGCTTCCCTTCTTCTCTTTCTAAGTTTCCTCCCCTCTACTTCACCAGACTTGGGAGAGGTTCACCGAAGTTGCAATTCTTTGCTGCTGCCAAACTCATTTTGCTAGTAAAATAACTGGCCATTTTATTGTTTTCAGTGAACAACTGTTGGCAGGACCAAGAGAAAAGTGGCAGGATCCAAACTCTGGAAATGTGACCATGGAGCAGAGGCTTCCTTGGGCAGTGGCTGGAGGCCTGGGCAGCACTGCCCAAGGGCCAGCTGGAAGCCCAGGGGAGGCACACTGTCCTCTGCGCAGGGGCCCCTCCCAGGACAGGAAGGCACCCAGGTCCTCTGGTGTCACTTCAAAACCGTTCAATTGCACTGTCCCCAGACAAAATGTAAGAAAGATCTTACTAAATTTTTTTGATATTTTTTATGTTTGCTTTTGAAATTATTTGACTACAAGTAACTCACTGACCATCAACAACCCAGTTCGCTGGGCAGTCATCAAGCACCGCACAGCTGGAGTCCCCTGGCATTGCCCCTGCCGTGGCTGTGGTCCCCGCTGTGGCGTGGGGTTGGGTCCCTGGCCCGGGAACCTCCGAATGCCACAGGTGTGGCCCCTCAAAAAATTCTATCAGCTCAGGGTTCTGTGCAAAGAAGTAAAACCTCCCCTATGAACTTGTTGAGGGTCCTGAATTTAGAGATGATGAAAATGGCACCATATTATGCTCAAAGGTACATACGTAAGTACACACAAATCTCCCAGGCCAGGGAATGAAGCCGCTCCACGGCAGTGACCACAGCCACCGTGCTGACAACCACGTGACCCTTAACCCGCTGTGCCACAGGGAACTCCCAAACTCTATTAATTTTAAAACAACGTGAAAAAAAAACTGTTAAAGTTTGACAAAAAAGCAGTTGTTAAGAAAAGCCCGTTAGCTGTACCCTTGCTCCTAAAACTGAAGTTAAAAAGTAAGCAGGGGAGGAAAACCGGCCAAGAGAGACGCTAGGCCGGCAAGCAGGTGCAAGCAGCCGCCAAGCAGCCGGCTGCGGCCAAGCGCCCGAGCGGGCCGAGGCCACGCCCCTGGGCGGAGCTCCCCATCTCCGCGGCGCCGGGGGGCGTGGCCTCGGGATCCAGCGGCAACTGGAGCTCCCGCGCTGGTCACCTCGGCCTAGCTTTGCTTTTCTAAAGTAGGTGTGTTGGGGCTGGAGTTTCTGTCTCTTGACACCAAAATCGGAGGGCGGCCCCCTCAGGGGCTTGTCGGTCTGCGCCTCCACGGCCTGGCCGCCTCTCCAGGGCCGCGAGGGGGCCGAGGGGACAAATGCCTAGCGCGCTACCGCCCGGCAGCACCTCCCCGCCTGAGCCCCGGTCGCACAGCCTAGAGGGTGACAAGGGACGTACCGAGCGGGGAACTGCCCAGCAGCGCGTCCCCGCCCCCGTCGACACAGCGGCGGCGGCGAAGCCCTGACACGGCGCCGGGGAGACAGTTCCTCCGGGCCGCGAGGAGCCGCCGCGGGCTTCCGACACGTCACTTCCGGAGCCCGGCTTCCGGGTCGGCAGCCGCACTTCCGCCCCGCCCCCGGCCCCGCCCCGCCGCCCGGAGGCACCCGAGGGTCAGCTCCGGGCCCGCCCACCTCACCCGCGCCGGGCCTGCAGCCGTCCGCTCCCGGAGCCGCCGTCGCCGGCAGGTGGGCGGGCCCTGTGCGGGGGCGGGGCGGCGGGGCCGGGGCCGGGCCCACGTCCCGCGGCTGCGGGGTCCGCGCGCCGTCTGCCCGCGGCCTCCGCGGTGGGTGACGAGCTGAGTCAAGCTGGCCGGGCGGGTCGCTCCGGGGGTCGCCCCCTCCCCGGCCTCCTCCGTCCCCCGGCCGCGGACCCCCTTGCGGGCGCGGCCGTTCGGCACCGCAGCGCCCCGGTCCGCGCGCGCCCCAGGCCGGCAGCCGCAGGGGGCCTGTCCCTTGCGTCCACCACGTGAAGCCCCCAGCCCGCCTCACAGGCTGGACGGCGCGGCCGCGGGGAGCTGTCTCGCGCGGACACAGGGCCCCCAGGGCGGCCCCGAGTTCCCGCCCTGGCCCGCTCCGCTCCTGAAGCGGGGCTGGGGCTGGCGGTCTCCGGGGCAGGTGGAGGCACCGGGGGGCGGGGACCGGGCGTCCTCGGGAAGGGCTGGGGGCTCGGCGCCCTGCACGCCGGGCAGAACACAGCGTCCGGGTTCTTTGCGTTTTCTGCCCTCGACCGTGGCGCCTCCTAGATGGGCTTGGCCCTGGAGTAGAGATAAACCGTCCCCTCCAGAGCTAAAGGGGGCGATCGCCGGCAAAATCGTTGCAGTTGGTGTTTTTGAAATTATACATATAATGGCTGACATCCTGCTGGGCGCTGATTCTGGCTAGCTGTCATTCGCAAACTGGCTTGGGAAACTCGCAGTCAGCTTCAGAGCTATGCCTTCATTCTAGTGCTCAGGTGACTTTTCTGTACCGGGTTTTGGAGGCCTGCGGTCCAGGCAGTTCCCCCCCTGTGCTCCCGCTCTGAAGCCTTGCTTACCCACCGTTTCTATAAAAGAAAGGAAACAACTCTTTTTAGAGGCAGATTCTTTGTTCGGTGGCTTAAAGTTTTTTTGTGTGTTTTAATAGAGTGCAATGTCCTTTACCAAAAATCTTTAAACTTGCAAGTAACATTTTAAAGCGGAATGAAACTGTATTAAACAGTGTGACAAAGAGCATTAAGAAAGGGATTTGGAAAGTTTTTGCATTAAAGAAATCCATTTTCTTTAAAAATTTTTTTCATTGAGGTATAGTTGATTTACAATGTTGTGTTAGTTTCAGGTGTACAGCAAAGTGATGCAGTTATACACAGAGATCTAGTCTTTTTAGATTATTTTCCCTGATAGGTTTTTTTTTTTTTGTCTTTTCTAGGGCTGCACCCGTGGCATATAGAGATTCCCAGGCTAGGGGTCTAATTGGAGTTGTAGACGCCAGCCGACGCTGAAGCCACAGCAACGCTGGATCCAAACTGCGTCTGCGACCTACACCACAGCTCATGGCAACGCCGGATCAATGCCAGGGATCGAACCCGTAACCTCATGTTTCCTAGTCGGATTCGTTAACCACTGAGCCACGACGGGAACTCCCTGATAGGTTATTACAAGATACTGAATGTGGTTCCCTGTGCGTTACGTTGGGTCCTTGTTAAGAAATCCATTTTCAACCAACAGACCAGTTAGAAAATGGAGAGAAACCAAAACACAAGAAAAACCAGGAGGGTCTGAGATTGCGCCTCCCAGAGCTGACCGTGGTTGGCGACTTGACCTGAGTTCTTCTGAACCCTTTGTACTTTTTAAACCAGAACATATTGTACAGAGGTCTTGTAACTCTGCTCTCCCTTAATCTATGACAAATACATTTTTGTCAAAACTTGTAGGGCTACAGTGTATCCTCTTAATGTGACAGTGTTACAAATTCCTGATTTGACACTTGGCTAGTGTTAGTTTTTCAGTTTTAAAAACAAAGCTTTTGAACATCCTTATATGTACAATATGGGCCATTGTTGGATTGTTTCTTTATTTTACTTTTTTTTTTTTTTTTTGGCTGTGCCTGGGGCACGCAGAAGTTCCCAGCCAGGGCCCGTTCCACAGCAGCACTCAGAGACACTGCAGTGACAACGCCAGATCCTTAACCCGCTGAGCCACAAGCCTCCTTCTGTTGGATTGCTTCTTTAGGGTAGGTGGAATTTCTGAATTAGTGTATAAAATTTGTGGACTTTCAGTAGTTTTTTTCCTTTACCTTTTTTTTTTTTTTTGGCTGCCCTGAGGCGTATCAAGTTCCTGGGCGAGGGATCGGATCCTAGCCGCAGTAGCAGCCTGCACCACACCTGCAGCAGCACTGGATCGCTTGACCCCCTGCGCCGGGCCACGTGTGAAGCTGCGTCCTGGTGCTGCAGATGCCACCCACCCTGCTGCGCCACAGCAGGGACCCTTAGAACTTTTATCTAAAAGGCTCTGCAGGCCATTTGATCCAACCTAGATATCCTCCTCGGGTATTTGAGAACTTCTGACTTGTTTGTCCCAGAAATGGGCGGGCTGCAGAGCTGGACAGGAAGAGCCCCCGTCTTTATTTTCACTAACCTGCACCCGGACTTCCCGTCGGTGGTGAGTCAGCTCCAGTGGTCCTGGCAGCCACGTGTCAGAACCAGGCACCCTCCCAGCTGGTCCTGAGCCCTCACTGCAGCAGGGCCGGGCTGGGCCTGTCTGGGTCCCAGGCTACAGCGCAGCGCTGACACCTGGTAACGGCATCACAGACGTGTTTCCTGCAGCATGTCGCTGACCTGGTTTCTGGTTGGCCCTACGTGTGCACCCTCCGCTGAGGACAGCATGGGGCAGGAGGAGCGGGTCCGTGCTGGCTTCGGGAGCTGCCTCCTCCGCTGGGCGGGAAAGGCTTCATTTCAGTTCTCGTTATTTGTGCTGTGATCTGAGAGGGGACCACTCAGACTTTGTCCCCAGTCACCTGGGGACAGCAGTGCTCCCCAGGCCCTGCATTCTGCCTGTTCCACCTGTTCCCAGGCCGACGTGGAAAGGTTAGAGCTGCTGCCCCATCAGTCTTTTTTCCCCTTTCTTTTCCTGTTTGACCTGAAGCATGCAGAAGTTCCCAGGCCAGGAATCAAACCCACGCCACCGCAGTGACAACAGCAAACCCTCAACCTGCTGAGCCACCAAGGAGCTCCCTGACCGCCAGTCTTGTGCAGGAGAAGAACTGCTGCTCTCGAAGTCAGCCTGAGTCAGGGGGCTGAGAAAGACCAGGCAGTGGAAACCGCAGAGCCGGAGTCCGGGGCGGCTGTGGTCTTGGTGGGCCCGGGTGAGCAGGACATCCTGAGCTCCTCCCGGCCTTCGTGGGTGATGCCCAGCGGGGCCGCCAAAGATCTTCACTGCGCCCCGGCTGGGGCCGTCTCCTCGAGACTTGGCTGGAGCTGACGCGCCCCGCCCCTTCCATGTGGTCGCCATCATTGCTGAGGAGGGACCGGGCCGTCCCTCAGCCGCGTGAGTCGCCGGATGTTTCTCTCTCCCGCCGCCCCACGTCGCGTCCTGGGCGACGTCACAGCCTGCCTTCACCCCCGACTGTGGACGCTGCCGCGCCCCGCGGCTGAAACGAGCGCGCTGGCTACTCTAGCTGCGTCTTGTGCGTCCACAGGGCTTCTCTGGGGACTGGGGGACCAACGTCCTGGTCTGTAGAGTGTGCAAGTGTTTGCCTCTCAAGACAGGGCCAGACTGCCTCCCAGAGTGCTTGTAGTGGCTTGTGCTCGGCTCCACGGGGAAGGTCTGAGTTCTTCTGGAGCCAAACCTGTCTGCAGCCCTGGTATCGCCGTGCCTGTTGGTCTTTTCCAGTGGGGGCGGCGTGTCCAACTCCCTGGTTACTAGTGAGGTTCAGCGCCTGGGGTCCTGCCGCCGGTGTCCACACCTGCCGTGCCGCCGCCTCGACGGCAGGTGTCTGCTGGATGCTGAGCAGCCAACCAGATGGTGATGAGGTTGCATAGAAACCCAGCTCCCTCCTTGGGTGTTTTCTCTCACCCCGGCGGACGGCTCCCCCGAAAGCCGGTGCCAGGTGTGGGCAGCCCTGCTGGAGCCAAGCAAGGCGCCAGGCTTCAAAGCAGGCGCTCCAGTCCCCGCGTGAGACCCCGGCCACTCCTGTGATGGCCAACCACCCGGCACAGCTGCTCCCAGGGTCTTGTTTCTTGTCTTTTCAGGGCCGCACCCGCACCACATGGAGGTTCCCAGGCTAGGGGTCAAATCAGAGCTGCAGCTGCCGGCCTGCGCCACGGCCACAGCAACGCCAGATCCTTAACCCACTGAGCAAGGCCGGGGATCGAACCCTCGTCCTCATGGGTACTAGTTGGGTTCGTTACCGTTGAGCCACAACGGGAATGCTGTTTTTTTTTGTTTTTCTGTTTTTGGCCGCACCCGTGTCATACGGAAATTCCCAGGCCAGGATCGATTCGGAACCACCCCTGTGGCAATGTCAGATCCTTAACCCTGCACGCCGCAGCGGGAACCCCACGCGTGTGTGTTTACTCCCCAAGTGGCCGGCGAAGGGGTCTGCTGCCCGGGGCTCGGTGCTGATTTGGCCTTTCTTGGACTTACAGGCTGCTTGGAAAATCTCTTCTGCACTCGTGTTTCTGTCCACGTTCCCTGTGGGCGTGGGGGAATTGTTTACCTCTCCTGGTTACTTGCCCTTTGTTGTGTTTTAACCGTCTTCTCCCAGGTTGTCACCTTGTCATTTCACTCCAGAGTATATTTTGATGACACAGAAGCTCTTAGTTTAGCCAGTTTAATCTGTTTTTTTTTTAATGTTCTTTTTTTGGATAGTGCTATTTAGGATTGGTTTTTCTTTTTTCTTTTTTGTCCGCGGGCGGCATATGGAGTTCCTGGGCCGGGAATCAGATCCGAGCTGCTGTTGCCACCTAGGCCGAAGCTACGGCAATGCTGGATCCTCACCCTGCTGTGCTGGGCCGGGGACCGAACCTGTGTCCCAGCACTGCCGGTCTTGTGCCACCGAGGGAACTCCCAGGGCTTGGTTTTGACAACCCAGGATCAGAAAGATGTTCTTGTACATCTTCCTCTAAACGTGAAGTTTCACAGGACTGTGTTTCACAGCCCCGCCGCCCCGGCTCAAACCCCGAGCCTGTTGCCAGAGGCTGTTCCTACACCGCTGGCGTCTCGTGGTGACAGACGGACCCGCGTCTCAACGGAGCTCTCCAGGGGCCGTTGTGAAGCTTGACTGAGTCAGTATGTGGAATGCCAGGCAGACCCTGCCTGGCTCCTGGCTCTAAACGGGTGCTCTGGGGCCGCTGGGCATTATTGTTTATCTAGACCTCAGCAGTGAGGGCCGGCTGCCTTTTTCTGGTGTGGAGTGGGCTGTCCCGGGGCCAGAGGACAGCCAGGCCCCCCTGCTCGGGTGGCCCACGCCTCTGCTGGGTCAGAGCTCCGCCTGTGCCTGTCTCCGGGCCGTGCCCCGCCTCCTGTGCCTGTCTGTCTGGCCGGCAGTCCGCACGCCGTAGCCAGCCTCCCGTCGGCCTCCAGGAAGTGGCCCTGGTCTCGCGCTTTGTGCTCAGGGATGTGCGTCGAGACTAGGCGTTCTGTGTCTCTGACCTTCGACCCGGGCTTTGGCTCGGCTGGTGGCTCTCTTCCCGGTGTGGCCACGGCGATGGCGGCCAGGTGGGGATTGTCGCGACCCTGTCCTCCTTCACGTCGGTCCGCTGACTGCCCGGCAGGGAGAACGTTCTCTTTTCCCGGGCTGAGCTGTCGCGGTGGACGCGTGGGCTCTGACCCTTTGCCCCCATGACTTACTTCCTCTCTCCAACCGCCTGGATTGTGCTGGAGGCTCTTCCCCCACGCTGGCTCCTGTGTCCTTTCGACGTGGAGCCCTAACCCTCTCTTTCTGGCCCCGCTAATGCCTGGCCCCAGAGTCAGCCGTTTGTCCAAGGAGGCTCAGAAACTGCAGAATACCCTCACTGCCTCCGGGCCCCATGGGTGGAGCTGCACGGCTCCCGGTCTCAGCCCCAGCTCGAAGTGCAGGGCTCAGCGTCTGCTTTATGTCAGCAGTGGCAATTTTCACCTCTAGACTAGATGTTCCACTTTTTCATGCCCCATCATTTCTTTGGCAGTTTGTCTGCACGACTGCGTCCTGTCTGTCTGAGCGCCGCCCTGCCCCCTCCGGCCTCCTCCCCCGGGTGACCTCTGATTCTCACCCGCTGAGGTCCCCAGGCCGACCCAGTCCCGGAAGCTTTTCTCTGCCTCTCCTTTGGGGGGGCAGGGCCACATCGGCCCTGGGGGCCGCAGGTCCCGGTCAGTCGGTGGCTGCAGTCCTGCCGCCCGGTCTGCTCGTGGTGCCGTCGGGGCCTCAGAGCCCCCACGCGCCTGCCCGCCTGCAGGAGGGAGCCCACACCTGCCGCCCCGGTCCCCACCTCCAGGGCCCTTTCCTGGTGGGTTTCAGAGCGCGCCCTCTGGCTCCGTGGTGGGTGCTCGGCGCGCCGCCCTGCTGTCTGCGTGTCTCAGCTCCGCAGGCGGGTGACCAGAAGCTCAGGGCCGCTGCGCTGCTGTCTCTGTCGAGGCCTCAAGGTCTGTCCTTTGCCTGGTGAGCTCCCCGGAGAAGGCGCGCTGGCCCTGAGTCTGGTCTCTGCATCCCTGCCAGCTTCGGCCTTGGCTGGCCCCCGGGTCCCCGCGTTTCCCCGCAGCACCCCCCCCCAGCACCCCAGGCCCGAGACGGCCCCCAGCCTAGCACAGCAAGGCGCAGGGGTCCGGTGTGGCTGGCGGAGTGGTCGGGGAGGAGCCAGGCAGGGCCATGCTTTCCGAGGCCCTTTCACTTTGAGGATTTGAAGCTCTCCTTCTGGCCCCAGAGGCGTCTGGACTCAAACACAGAAACACGCGCACCTGGAGGGCGCGACCCTCCTGCCCCCGGGGGGGCAGTGGCCTCGGCGGGACGTGGGGCAGCGGTCTGCCCCGTCCCTCAGCCAGCACAGCTCCGGTCTCCAGGCGGGGCGACCTGTGGAGCGGCCGCTGGGCAGGGAAAAGCCGTGCGCGGGGAGCTGAGCGGCCATCCTGGGCTCCCGGGCCTGCTCTGGCACCTGCCGCGGTCCCACCCCAGCCAGCCCAGGCCCCCGAGCCCCCGGTGCTGGCGCGTTTCTGACAGTGGCCCCCTTGCAGTGATCGAGGTGCCTTCTACGTATAAACCCTGAGCTGAGGGTGGATGGCGTGGAACGCGCACACCGCCCCCTGCTCTGCGCTCTGTGTCAGCGCCTCTACGCTTTTATCTCCAAGGACAAGCAGTGTCATCCACCACTCCTGGTGGCACCGTGTCACCTTTCCTCTCGTGACCCCCGCGACGCGATGGCTGCGAGCCCTGCCCGTCGTCGTCCGGGGCAGCCTTCCTCCGCCCGCTGTGGGCGTCCCGTTGCTTCCCCATCGACAGGCACGTAGGCTCTATCTGCTGCTGACCGGAGGTGCCGAGGCCTTTTGTGAGCACTCGAAGGCTGCTGTCCCGGCCGGTGTTCTGTTGACCCTTTTTGTCGCTGTTCCCTGCCACTCGAGGCGACTATTGGGTGGTCCTGTTTCAGTCTGAGTCTGTTGGCACTTGTGCCTCCGCCGTGTGCTTTCAGCCTGGGACAGTGGGTGGTGGCAGGAGAGCCGTGGGCCCCTCGGGGGGACAGTCCGACGTGCGGCCTCACCTGCCAACCCCCCTCCCGGGTCGGCTCCAGTTCATGTGAGCCCGGGTGCGGGTTTCAGGCGGGAGGGAAATGGGATTCTGCTTCTCCCGTGGCCCTGCCTGCGACGAGGACGCGTCACAGCAGCATCACCGTCCGGGAGCTCCAGGTCCACCCCCACGAGGGGGAGCAGCGTGGAGCCAGCCCGAACCAGCGACGATTTCTGAGGTCGCAGGCGTAGCCCAGGCCTAGGAGAATTACAGGAAAAGACATGACAGGACAGTCATAGAGGACAGTGGCTGCATGAATTCACAGTGGTTCGTTTGCCCAGAGGCGTCCGGTCTTCCTGAGATCAGCAGCTGGCTGTGTAGATCCAGCTTATTGCTGAGGAAAGGCAGTGTGACCCAGTCAGATGGGACTTTGGGGGCCTGGTCTGCGAGCAGGTGCCCGAGTCGCCGGGTGTCTTGGGGGCAGCATGGTGGCGCGGATGGGGCTCCTGGGCTTTGAGGAGAAGGAGACTGCGACCCCGTAGCAGTTTTGCGGGGAAAGCCACGCATGGCCCAGGTGGGAGCTGAGTGGAGCCGAGCAGGCAGGCAGCGTGGTGGGGATGGTGGGGACGGCTGCTGGAGAGAAGCCACCCCTGGTCGGACTGCGGCACACCCAGGTGGACCCCAGCGCCTCCGGCTCGCTTGCTGGATGTTGGGTGTCCCCAAAGTGTCAGCACCCGGGGAACGGCATGTCAGGCTGCCGAGGGGTGTGAGCAGCCTGGGGGCTCCTGCTCGAGACCACTGCGAGCCTAGGCCGGCCCTCCTGAGCTGCTCAAAGCGGAACCTGAGGCTCTCACCCAGCAGTCCAGGGGAGAGCCCTGTCTGACTCGGTCTGTGACCTCGGCAGAGGAGGCAGGGCTGGCCCGAGAAGCTGAGGCCACAGGCCTGAGCACAGAGCGGGTGTGGGCCTGTCTGGGGACAGCGTGCTTCCCGGGGCACCTGGCAGAGTGGCCCCGCGCCTGCCCCGGCCGGCCTCAACCCCAGGAGGAAGGCCTGCCCCCAGGGTCTGCCCGAGTGCCAGTGCCCGAGCGGTCTCCCTGGAAGAGAGGACACGGAGAAGGGGAGTGCAGGCAGCAGCGGGCCCGGTTGCGATGGGAAAAAGTAGAACGCGGCAAGCGCAGCGGTCAGAGTTCACAGCCCGGTGGGGACAGAAACCATCTGACGGGGGGCCAGGCGCCCCGCGGGGGACACTCAAAGCACTGGATGGGGTGCTGGGAGGTCCGCGAGGGCAGCGGAGCGCCGGCCCGTGGGGTCGTGTAGCTGCTGGCCGCTCCTGCGGGGGCCCCGGGGGCGCCCGGGTGCGGGCAGGTGCAGAGCCCTAGCTCGTGACAGCTGCGGGGGTCCGGGCGGTGTGAGGACCCCAGGCCTCGGCCATGCGCACTGGCGGCGGAGGGAAGGCAGCCCGCAGGGTGGGCTCTGCTGCGGGGGAGGCTGCCCGTAAGGACTGGGGTCCTGTGGCCTCCGTGGAAGAGAAATCAGGGTTGTCACCGCGCCTTCAGGGCACTAACGGGACACAAGGCGTGTGTTTTAAAGTTACTGAAATGGGTGATTCAGCCTTCGAAGGACATCAGATGCTCATGGTCCGTCCTTTCTCCCCAGCCCGCGCCCGCCCAGTGCCACCCACATGGCTGCCTCCTCTGTGCCCCGGTCCCTGCCCCAAGGTGCCAGCCATCCCTGAGACAGCAGCTTCTGGCCTGGCCTCATGTCGGCGTCGGCAAAACCTGCAGCCCCAGCAGAGCCAGCCCCCAGCCCCGATGAGAAGCCTGGGGGGCGGCCGCTCCTGGCCTGGGGCCCTGTGTTCGGCCACCGGGGTGAGAAGATGGCCGTGGGCCAGAGCGCCGGCGCCACGGAGCAGGTGCTCACGGTCACGGTGACGGAGACTACCGTCATCGAGGCGGACCTGGGCGCGTGGGGCGCCCGGGCGCTGCTCTACCTCTCGCTTTGGTTCTTCTTCAGCTTCTGCACCCTGTTTCTCAACAAGCACATCCTCTCGCTGCTGGAGGGGGAGCCCAGCACGCTAGGTAACCCACGCCCCGGGGCTGGGGAGGGCTGGCCGCCCCGCTCAGCTCACGCCCGTCTCCCCCCACGCAGGGGCGGTGCAGATGTTGTCAACCACACTTATCGGCTGTGTGAAAGTAGTTGTTCCCTGCTGTTTGTATCAGCACAAAACACGGCTTTCTTACCCACCCAATTTCGTCATGACCATGCTGTTTGTGGGCCTGATGAGGTAAGCACCTGGCATTTTTGCTGAGTGTCTAAGTGTCTTCTGGGTCTCTCCCCTTTGGAGGTGGGGGGGACCGAGGCTCAGCAGGGGACCCCGGCGGGGGGGCCGGGGGGCGGGGTCAGAGGGGCCCCCCCGCAGCTTCCATGCCAGCTCATCCTAGTCGTGCTTTTGGCTTACGTTTAGGTTTGCAACTGTGGTTTTGGGTCTGGTCAGCCTGAAGAACGTGGCCGTTTCGTTTGCCGAGACGGTGAAGAGCTCTGCCCCCATTTTCACCGTGATCCTGTCCCGGATGGTCCTGGGGGAGCAGACGGGTGAGCAGCCGCCACCGCCCAGCCCCTGCGCGCCGCCTGCTCGGGGGGAGGGCCCGCCAGCTTCAGCCTGAGATGCGGGGCGGTTTGGAGCTGAGGAGGAGGGTCAGGCAGGCAGTCTGGGTGGCCTTGCCCGCCCAGGAAGGTAGCCAAGCTCCCCGAACCCCTCCCTCTGGGCACCCCTCCCCACCTCCTCCCCCAGGCCCCCCTTCCTGTGCACCCCCTCCTCTGGGCACTCCCCTCCTGCTTTCAGCGAATGGGAGTTAGTTACAGATCTCCAGCCTGGGACTGGGACAGGCTTTCCAGCCGCACACACGTCCCTGTCTCCTGCCAGCCTTTTAGAAAGTGTCACCGAAAACTAGTGACGTGCACACCGTGTCCCATGTTGTGCCCAGGGCAGGGCTCACAGACGTAGACACGCGTCTGCTTCACGTAGGAAAGGAGGCGCCCACCTCGGGCGGGGCAGGCCTCAGGCGGGCGCCCTCAGCAGAGGCGGTTTCTGATTCTTGGGCGGCAGCGGCTGGAATCTGGGCAGGGCAGCCTCGTGGGGGCCGCTGGGACCCTGAACCCGCCAGCGCCCCCAGGCAAAGGCGGCTGTACCAAGCCCTGAATGGCCCACGTCTGGCTGCGACCTCCAGGCAGACCCAGGACTGGCCTCCTCTGTAGCCGAGCTCTCGGCCTTGCGGCCTCCCAGGCGGGTTTGCTGTGTGGACAGCGCTGTCCTGTGCGGGGCAGTGGCCGCGGGCGTGCGAGGTCACCAGGGTCTTCTGAGGGCTGTGCTCCTGTCTGCTAAGCACCAGAGCTCGGTGCCCTCGTCTGCTTTGAATTTCAAAAGGAACGAGTTTCCACTGTGGCTCAGCGGGTTGAGAACCCAGCATAGTGCGAGGAAGCGAGTTCAGTCCCAGGCCTCTCTCAGGGGGTGAAGGAGCCGGTGTCGCCACAGGCTGTGGCGTAGGTCACAAATGCTGCTCAGATCAGTGTGACTGCGGCTGTGGCGTAGGCCAGCAGCTGCAGCTCCCTAGCCCGGGAACTTCCACGTGCAGCCAGAAAAAGAAAAAAGAAGCACAAAATAAGTGAGATGCTGTGTCTGAAACCAAAGCAGAGGCATAGCTGGGTCTGGACGCCCGGCGTGCAAAGCAAATGTGACCTCCTGCAGCACTGAATGCAGTGGCCGTGGATTAGATGTCAGAAGGCAGGCAGGCGGCTGGATTCCGGGGGGTGGGCGGTGCTTCCTTCTCGGGGTGCTGCCTGGAGATCATCCTCGTCCTCCTCGTCCTGCAAGCAAGGACAGTGGGTGCGGGGCTCCGGAGCAGGCGGGTCTGGGGGCTGCTGGGGGGGGGACATCCCAGCCGGTTTCCCAAGTGCTGCTCCCCCCGCAGGGCTGCTGGTCAACCTGTCCCTCATCCCGGTCATGGGCGGGCTGGCGCTGTGCACGGCCACCGAGATGAGCTTCAACTTCCTGGGGTTTTCGGCCGCCTTGTCCACCAACATCATGGACTGGTGAGTCCCGAAGCGCGTGGCTCAGTAACGGCGCCAGCATCCGGGGTCCGCTCTGAACGCCCGCGTGCGGCTTGCGGTGAGGCGGGCTGACATCACGGCCGCGTCGAGGTTTCCCCTTTCTGTGACGGGAGAGGAACCAGCTGCCACACGGGCGTCCGAGAGCTTGTCGCCACTGCTGCTTCCAAAGGACAGGCCCCTCCAGAAGGTCTGGCTGACAGGCTCAGAAGGAGTGAAAATCGTCTCATCTCACTTCCCGCTTGGCTGTATTTCCCTCGCCCAACCCCATCCCCTGGTCCCAGGAACGCAGCCACTTTGCTCCACTTTGCTCAGCCTGCCGCCCCTCCCGCCCCGTCTCCAGAAGCACCCCCCCCCCCCCCCCCCCCCCCCCCCCCCCCCCCCCCCCCCCCCCCCCCCCCCCCCCCCCCCCCCCCCCCCCCCCCCCCCCCCCCCCCCCCCCCCCCCCCCCGGCAGCTGCTCCGGCCTCTGACCCCTGTGGCATCTGCACTCGGCCTCCCCCTGGGTTTCCAGCCAGCAGCCGGTGTCCCCAGAAGGGGTGAGGCCTGCGGGCTCGCTCCCCGCTCCTCGCACTGGCCAGGCCCCCGGGGCACAGGGAGCAGTGTTGTCCAGGCGCCCACCCCTCTGGGCCTGGGGAGCTGGACGCCGCCCGGTCTTCCCTCGGCCACTGCTGGCCTTCCCGCCCGGCGGCTCTGCCCCTGCTCTTCGCCGGCCCGTCTGTCCCGCGGCTGCTGCTCCTGTGCGGGAGCCCCCGGCTCAGGCGGTTCTGTGGTGCCCTCGCTGCCCTTGGCCTCTAGACCGCACGTCCCCAAGGAGCTGCCGTGTGTCCCCGCAGGAAGGACATGGCGTGTGGTACATGTGAGGGGCTGCCTGACTCCTGACCTCATCTCTTTCTTCCTCCTCCCCCCCCCCTCTCTCTTTCTTTTTAGGGCTGCACCCGCGGCATATGGAGGTTCCCAGGCTAGGGGTCTAAAAGGAGCTGTAGCCGCCGGCCTTCGCCACAGCAACAGCCACGCGGGATCCTAGCCGCGTCTGCAACCTACACCACAGCTCACGGCAATGCCGGATCCTTACCCCACTGAGCGAGGCCTGGGATCGAACCCGCAACCTCATGGTTCCTAGTCAGATTCATTAACCACTGAGCCACAACGGGAACTCCAGAACCTGTCACTTTAATGACACCAGCACTCCAAAAACTTTCAAGGGAAAGTATTCCCAACCTGGAGTTCTTTTTCTCTGACTTCCTTTTCTTATTAGGGCCACACCCACGGCACGTGGAGGTTCCCAGGCTGGGGGTCTAACAGGAGCTGCCGCCGCCGGCCTACACCACAGCCCCAGCAACGCGGGATCCGAGCCGTGTCTGCGAACTACACCACAGCTCACGGCAACACCACATCCTGACCCACTGGGCGAGGCCAGGGACCGAACCTGTGTCCTCATGGATACTAGTCTGTTTCGTTTCCGTTGAGCCATGACAGGAACTCCATCTTTTCTTTATTCCAGTTTGCAGAACGTTTTTTCCAAAAAACTCCTCAGTGGGGACAAGTACAGGTTCTCGTAAGTGTCGCCGACACGGGCACCTCCCGCCCCTGGGCACCTTGCCACCCGACCCCTCCCGGTCCCCGGGTGCCCTGTTGAGACCCACCCGGTCCCCACCGGCTCTGGGGTCTGTGGCTGCTTGTCCTGGCCGGGGGGTGGGCTGGGCTGCGCAGGGCGCGACAGGCTAGAGAGGGGACCGGCAGCCTGTCCCCGCAGGGCCGCGGAACTCCAGTTCTACACCAGCGCAGCGGCCGTGGCCATGCTCGTCCCAGCCTGGGCCTTCTTCATGGTGAGTCCACCGGCCCGCGAGCCCGCGCGTGGGGGTCGCCGCTCCTTGTTGCTGCTGCTCTTCCAGAACATCCCGGGCCCCGCGGAACGGTTCACCGGGCAGAACCGCGTGAACAGAGGGACGTCTGTCGCCGGCCCCGGCCCCACTCTCCGCGGACAGCCCTGCAGGGCCGGGACGTGTGCGTCTCACGCAGTAGCACCCTCGGGCCTGGAAGAGCACGGTGCACGTCTGTGCGGGCCTTTGATTTTAACAGGGGGAACTGGGCCGCCCTGTCCCACAGCCCAGCTCTGGCTTGTGGCTCCGCCCTGACCAATCGAGGCCCTGGGACCAGCACTGTTGCCTGGTGCTGCCACTGTTGTGTGCACACAAGTGACAGGGAGCTGCGTGTCTTATGGTCCAGGCGGCTGAGGGTGGGCCTCTGCATTATGGTTTGTTTGTTTTTATTTTTAGGGCTACACCTGAAGCATATGAAAGTTCCCAGGCCAGAGGCCTGCACCACAGCCACAGCAATGCAGAATCCGAGCTTCAAATGCCACCTACACCACAGCTCATGGCAATGCCAGATCCTTAAGCCACTGAGCGAGGCCAAGGATTGAACCTGCGACCTCGTGTCGCTGAGCCACGACAGGAACTCCTGGGTTACATTCTTGGAATAGGAGTGGTTGGTTGAAAGAATATGCTTATCTGAAGTTATTTTTATTGTGATAAATTATGCATAAAATGGGAGTTCCCATCGTGGCTCAGCAGGTTAAGGATCCGACTAGTATCCATGAGGATGCATGTTCAATCTCTGGCCTCACTCAGTGGATTAAGGATCCTGAGTGGCTGTGGCTGTAGTGCAGGCTGGCAGCTGCAGCTCTTATTCAACCGCAAGCCTGAGAATTTCCCTCTGCCGCAGGTGCGGCCCTAAAAAGACCAAAAACAAATGCATAAAATGTACCACTCTGAACATTTTTAAGTGTCCATCACGTCCGCTCAGGTTGTGCAACCACAACTTTAACGTTGTCTGAGACCGAAGTGGGACCACACAGGCCTTGTCCCTCTGCGTCGCTGATCCCCCACGTGACGTCCTCAGGGCTGGCCCAGGCCGCAGCGGGCCTCGGAGTCTCTGCTTGGGAGCTCCCCCTCTCGGGCCCTGTGAGCAGTGCCACCGTGAACCTGGGTCTAAGTGTTTCCTCGAGTCTCTGCTCTCAGGTCTTTTGGGCATAGACCCGGAAGTGGTTGCCGGGTCACGTGGTGATTCTCTGGGTTCCCTTCTGCACAGCGGCTGGACCCGCGTCCACGGGAGCCTCCCCAGCTCGCCACCCGCCCGCCGCGCACGGGGCTCCGAGTCCCCGCACACTCCCCAACACTTGTTACCTTCTGGTGTGCTGTCTGGGTTTGGTTTGGGGTTTTTGATTTTTGTTTTGGCCTCAGTAAGCACGTGGCTTGATGTGGGATCTCAGTTCCCGACCAGGGACTGAACCCAGGCCACAGCCCTGAAAGCACCAAGTCCTACCATCAACCAGCGGGGAGCTCCCTGGGTTTTTTGACAGTGGCCGTTCTGAAGGGTGTGAGCCGGCATCTCGTAGCTGTGACTTGGCGTTTCCGACGTTAGTGATGCTGGGCGTCTTGTCCCGTGCTTGTTGGCCCCGGGTGTTTGTATGTGAAGCTCTGACCAGCGCTTTGAGAAGCACCCCGGGTGCGGTCTGCAGAGCACTCGGCAGCGTCAGCTCCTCCCCTGGGCTGGCCCGGGGTGGCTTTGAGGAGGCGGGCACAGCAGCGCGTCGCTCTCACCCCGACAGGACCTGCCGGTAATCGGGAGGAGCGGGAGGAGCTTCCGCTACAGCCAGGACGTGGTGCTGCTGCTGCTGGCGGACGGCCTCCTTTTCCACCTGCAGAGCGTCACGGCCTACGCCCTCATGGGCAGGATTTCCCCCGTGACCTTCAGGTATGGGTGGAAGCTTCCAGGAGACGAGTATCCAGGTCATTGCAGAGGGGCCGCTTGGAGCCTAGACACCTTCAGAGAAGTTACTCCGCAGAATCGCAGGTGCAGTGATAGTGCGACTTCCAGGCCCCTCGTTCAGGCCCTTGTGTGTGTGTGTTTTTTTTTTTTTTTTTGTCTTTTTGCCTTTATGTGGAGCCGCACCCGCGGCATGTGGAGGTTCCCAGGCTAGGGGTCTAACAGGAGCTGTATCCGCCGGCCTTCACCACAGCCACAGCCACGCGGGATCCAAGCCGTGTCTGCAACCTACACCACAGCTCACGGCAACGCCGGATCCTTAACCCACTGAGCAAGGCCAGGGATTGAACCTGCAACCTCATGGTTCTTAGTCGGATTCGTTAACCACTGAGCCACGAAGGGAACTCCAGGCCCTTGTGTTTGAAACACACGCAGTAATGCAGGTGAGACAGTCTGTAGGGGAAGCCCGCTGGGAGTCTGTGCGTAGAAGAGAAATGTTCTGAGTTCCCGTCGTGGCTCAGCGGTAACAAACCCGACTAGTAGCCATGAGGACGCAGGTTCAATCCGTCGCCTTGTTCAGTGGGTTAAGGATCCGGCGTTGCCGTGAGCTGTGGTGCAGGTCAGAGACGCGGCTCAGATCTGGCGTTGATGTGGCTGTGTACGTGTAGGCCTGCGGCTGCAGCTCCGATTGGACCCCTAGCCTGGGAGCCTCCATGTGAAAGAGGATGAAGCAAAACAGGGCCAAGTGACAAGCCCGAAGGCGGGACTGGGCCGTTGGCCGCGAGGCCCTGCTTCCCCGTGACCTCTGCTCGGTGGAAGGCGCCCACCCCAGAGGCCACCAGCTCCCCAGCCGGCCAGCCCACCCGCTCTTCTCTCCTGCAGTGTCGCCAGCACTGTCAAGCATGCCTTGTCCATCTGGCTCAGCGTCATCATCTTCGGCAACAGAGTCACCAGCCTGTCAGCGGTTGGCACCGTCCTGGTGACGGCCGGTGTCCTGCTCTACAACAAGGCCAAGCAGCGGCAGCGCGAGGCCATGCAAACTTTGGCCGTGGCCACCGGCCGGATGCCAGACGACAGCTCAGAGCCACTGTTGCCCGTGGACCCCAGGCCGCACCACTGAGCCCCACCCCTGCCAGCAGGGACCCCTCGCCTCTCCCGCTCCCTAGGTGGAGGCAGGCGTGGGCACCCAGCCTCCACGGCCCTGGGAGGCCACAGGTGTGCGGTCTTTCCTGCTCTTTTCTGGGGTTTTTGGTCAGAAGCAGCAGGAACTCGAACCGGGGTCCCCGAAGCCAGCCACTGAGCCACTGAGCCATCACCGAGTCGTGTGAAGACCTCCCGCCAGCCTCCGCACACCTGCTGCCGGGCAGCTGGCTCCAGCTGCGGCCAGGCCGGCCCGGCTCCTCCGGCTGACGGTCACCTGACTGTGAGGCCAGAGCCGTCCAGGTGCTACCGTGCCCTGCTTCGTGCCCCTGCTCCTCAGCTCCTCTGCCCGCCGTGCTAGGACGGAAGGCGACACCCACACTGCCTGGGCACAGAGGCCACAGCAACAGGGCAGGGAAAGGGCGACAGAAGGGGGCAGAAACCAGGTTTCCTCTCCTGATGCAGGGCTGCCCGCACCACCACTTGGGGACGGTCACTCTCGGGGGTAGGAACCCCACGCCCCCAGAGTCTGCGCTGCGCGGAGCCCCCGCCTGGAGCCCCCGCGCCCGGGGCCCTGGAGACCCAGGCGTGATTTCTGGCCTGAAGGTCAGGACAGACACCTGTGGTGTTTCACGCGAGTCAGGAAGGTGCTGCCACTCCCCTGGACTCCATGTGACGCGGGCTATTCGGAAGGCCACGGGGCACCTGTCTTCACTCGCTGGTGGGAACCGCGCCCGACATTGTCTCAACAGGGCTGTTAAGATCTGCCCTCATGAATGATCAGTTTACAGCTTCTGTTATGCTGCATTTCAATGACAGGATAGTTTTTTAAAAAGGAAAGACAGGTACAGGTGGCTCCTGGAATGCATGACGCACGCCAGGTAAGCCCCAGTCAGAACCCCGGCCCGGCCCTCCTCTCCCGGGGCCGGCGGACAGCCTGACAGGTGTCCGAGGCGGCTGCTGGGCTGAGCCGTCCCTTCTCTGGCCCTCGCCTCACGCCCGTGGGATTTCTGAGGCGGCGGCGGCCCTCCCCGCGGGCCGGCTCTTGCTCTGGGGCTTGTCGGGTGCGGCCACGCGGCGCCTAAAGCCTGACGAGGAACCCGAGGCGCCATCCGAACCTGAGGCTCGCTTCCTCCCTGCCGCTCAGGGCGGGCAGCTCGCCCGCCGCTCCTCAGGCTTCTCGCCAGGGAACTAAGATCTAGCCCCTCCTGGAGAGCAGGTCTCTTGGGGACAAAGAGCAATAACTACGCCTCATTAAGTTCTGCCTACTTTTAAAAGTTTTTCTGATGATGGGGAAGATGCGGCCTTTGACACTGTGGACAACTTCGGGCAACTCTGGACGAGGCTGACCGCGGGGCCGGAGGCCGGCAGGCGGCCCTCATGACCTTCCCCGCTTCGGCGCTTCCTCTTCTCCTGCCTCCCCCAAGACAAAACTGAAGAGTTCTTTGGAGGTGGCTGTGGGGGTGGTCGGTGTGCTCGGCTTACCTGGGGCTCCTGCCCGTCTCCCCACTGCAGAAGGAGGGCGCTGCGCCTCTGGTGCGACGTGAACAGAGGAGGGGCCCATCTGTGGTTGCCAGCTGCAGCCTCGGTCATCTGAGTCCGGGTCCCCGCCCTCTGTGGACCGGCCCTCCTCCATTCTCACAAGTGGCATTCAGCCTGTTCGCATTTTCTAAATTTTTGAACCAGAAACAAAATGAAGATTTTCCTAAATTGTTCGTAAGTGAGGCAGTTTCTAGCAAAGCTGTTTTTGAGCCTTCTCCGTGGCTGCATTCCATCTGCCCTGCCCGCCCCCCGGTCGTCCCTGTGTTGGGCGTTCCCAGGACAGCCCTGTCCCGAGTCAAAGCCCGTGCCTGGCTTGGCTTTTTGTCTAATGACTGTACAGACATGACATGTTTTTCAATTAGCTTTGTCTCGTAGTTTTATAAGATGTTCTTTTCATTGAATCCTTGCATACATGCTTGTACCAGCACTGACACTGGGTGTCACCTGCTATGTTGGGTCAGTTCCTCCTGTGTCCGTGGTCATTGTCTGTGCCTTTGTAAATGAGTTCTGATCCAGGCTTCCAAGTCTGGTTACCTGCTTACTTATATCAGTACAGAGATGTAGACATCTCTGGCTTTCAAGGAAATTTCCACTACTGAGTGGCATAAAAAGCTTTTTTGAAAAAAATTCTGAGTCATAATTTCCTGCACATCAGCATTAATATAATCTGCCTCGGAAAGCCAATCATACTCTTGCAAAATCCAAAATGTGTCTTTAATTTGAGAAAAATAAACATGATGAATCAAACAAAAAGTGCTGCACAAAGCCCATCAGCCGAATGCAGCTCTGCTCGTCGCCTGCACTTGAAGTACTTTTCCCCAAAAACCAGTGCGCTCTGCTTCCTGTCGTGGCATCTGGTCAATCATGGACCAGCCAAGGGAGGTCACAGAAACGCAACACGACTCTTTACGTCCGTCCAAATGATGCGTTTCCTAGGCCTGAAAGTATTTTCACTCCCTGGGTTGGAAAAGTTAAATGAGGATCTTATCACAGTTATAGATCCTCTTCTGTTTGCTTTTACTAGTGTTGTACTGAGAGCTCTGTTATTTTCCAAAATGTGTTCGTGCCCTGGTTGGGACCTCCTCCTTCTCTTCTTTTTTTTCTTTTTTCTTTTTTTTGCCACACCCACAGCATGGGGAAATTCCTGGGCCAGGAATTGAACCCAAGCCACAGCAGGGACCCAAGCTGCTGCAGTGACAGTTCCGGATCCTTCGCCCTCTGCACCACAAAGGAGCCCTGGGACCTCTTCCTTTTCTTAGTTTATCCTCACAGCAACCCAGATGGATCTGCCTGTTTCTCTGTCTCTGCTGAGGAGCCCAGAGCAGTGGGGAGGTTGTGCTGACCAAGCGGTGGCTACTCCCCCTGCAGCTTGGGGTGTAAAACCCTCCAGCTTGCTGCCTGTTCTGCTGAGTGCTCCAAATTGGAATTTGATGGCTGTTGACATCCATATCTAGATGTCCAAATTGAGGTAGAAACTGTTTTTATTAGCAAAGTCTTGGTGTATTTTTCAGTTTCCATTTGAGGAAAACCGGCATTCTGCCCAATGTGCTATTTCTAGACTGCAGATGTAGGAGCTGAGTCTGAACGTGCCCAGGGGGTTTTGTTGCCGGCGCCCTGCTGGGGAGGGCCATAGTGAGGGTGACTCCCATACTGAGAAACTTGAAAATTGTACCAATAATTGTCTCTATTAGAACCAAATTATATGTGCTTTATACCAAACAAAACTGTGGAGAACTAAAAGTGCACTGTACAAAATGTTTATAGTGTTTTATATTTCACCTGTTCCAGTATTTATGTGAGTAGATTAATTCTTTCCAGAAAATAGTTGTTAAATAACTTAGCCAGTCACTGCGAATTCTGCCGTAGTAACACAGTGATGCTGTATAATTAATCCTTACAGCTATTTTTGTCTAAATTAAGCCACTAAATTAAGCAACTAAGGCTCTTGTTCTGCAAAAGTAAAATAAATGTTAAATGAGTACTTCTTTTTTTGTGTAATTCTCAAATGCTTGCCCTACTGAAATGAACAGGGGTGCTTTCTTACTGCTTTTACGCCTTTTCAACACGAAAGGAGTGAAAAAAATGAAGGTGTTTTTTTTTGTTGTTTTTGTTGCCCCCCCCCCCGAAACTTAGGAAGTAAAGTAAGAGCTTGGATACAGAAAGCAAACACTTCCTTCCCAGAGAAGAAAGAATTCCAGGTCCACGCGCCCTTTTTGTGCCCAAATTCCCCGTCACAGTCTACATCTCCCACTCCAAGACGGTGAATGTGGATGATATTTATTTTCCATTCCCTTTCTTGAGATCTGAGATCGAAGATGTCGAGCTAGCATTTTTCTGTGACCACAAAGGTCTGCAGAGTAAAGAGCTGCGCAAGAGGACGACATTCTAGGAGCTTCAGCTGGTCCGAGGCGGAGCCTTGGGATTTTTCGGCTTTAAAAACCTCCTCAAGCGGCTCTGAGTCAGAGGTCTAAGGACCCCCGGCCCCAGCCCAGCTTTAAAACACGCCCGTATTTCGGCAGCGCCCGCGCACGTAGATATTTCCCGGGAGGGTCGAACCAGCAACCACACCAGCGGCAACGCCGGATCCTTAACCAGGAAACTCCCCCGCCTCGGTTTTGCGCTAGGTCGAGCCACAGGTATGGTTTCCACAAGCAAGACTTCTGTCTCCTTATAGGAAGACTCTGAGTCCGCCACGGTACCACTCAGGGTCCTTCTTGGGCGCCGCGCTCTCACAGGATCAAGGCGGGACAAGCGGACGCAGCCGCGCCGGGGCGGAGCCCTGTTGTCGTCATCAATTGGCGTCGACGCGGGCCGTGACGCGCAGGCGCGCGCCGGGCACTCCACGGGGTCCTGAGCCGGAGACGGTGCCTGCCCTCCTACGTCATCATCTCGCGCGACGCAGGAAGTGACGACGTTCCTGGCGCGCGCCGGACGCTGTTTCTTCTCAGGCTCCGGGACCGGCGGCGGCGGCAGCGGCGGGTGAGTGACGGCGGCGGGTGAGTGGCGGCGGGGCGGGCCGAGCGGAGGAACGCGGCTCGGCCAGCTCACCAGAGCTCTCGGGTCCCGGTGGGCCTCGGGCGCGTGAACCGGGGCGGGCCACACGCCGCGCTTCCGCGGTCGGAACTCGGGATTGAGGCGGCGAAGGGCCAAGATGCTCCCTGAGCCCACCCCTACCGGACCGAACCCCGGGTTAACGGACTGAACCCCAGAAGCCAGGACCCTGCGGCCCGGCCGGCGAGCGCGCCTTCGGAGTCCCCCATCCCTAATCTCCCCGTATCCTGTGATGGGGCAGCAGCCGTCTAGTCGCCCAGAGGCTCGCGCAGCCGAGGTGGTCTTGTCTGTTTTGTTTTGCTTTGTCTTTCACAGTCAATAAAAAGTCATTTATTTTTAGGTTAGCAATAAAACAATCAATTTTACATTAAAAAACACAGACCATGAAAAAGGCTTCTCTGGTTGTATTCCAAACTGTAAGCCCCAGGCCTCAATTTCAGGAGAGCAAAGATCTGTTAGTAGAGCTTCTCTGCCCTCTTTCCTGGAGCCAGGCCAGTGTCTGACATCATAGCCACCGGCCAGAGGGAGTCCCCTTGGCGCTATCTGAATGCTGGGCCATGACTGGGAGTGAGGAGCCTTTGCAAAGGAAGCCCAGAGCGCTTTCCTAGGAAACATTAAAGTCAAAGCTGAGGTACACATCAGGGAGGCTGGCTGAGACTAGCTGGGAATCTAAGGGCTCACTAGTGGCTTAACACAGTCACTACACTTGAAAGTTTCCTGGCTGTTGTTTCCTCTGTGACAGGGGGATGGGAGGTGGGGGTGGTGACAGAATGTGCCAAGCTTCTTGTTCTGTTTGGCCTCCCCCAGGTGACTCAGTCCTGGAGACAGGACATTCCAAAGGTCATGGGAATGATAGCAAGTCGCTGTGGGGTGTTCTCAGGACAAGCCAAGCCCAGGCAGCACATGGGGAGGGGCGTCAAGCTTTTCACACCTTCTGTCGGCTAAGCAGAAACATCTAATGGGGTTGGCTGAGTCCTCACCCCAGCCCAGGTGGTCTTTGTCATAACGTTCAGTGCATGGAGAACGCCAGGTACTGAACTGTGAGCTTCACCTGGATGGTCGCCTTTAATCCCTGGATGATGCTGTCGTGCAGGTGGTTTTCATACCGTCTACAGAACGATAAACTGACACGAAGTAACTTGCCCTAAACCATCTCGTTATGTAGCTATGACGGAAAAGAGATTGGAATCCAGGCAGTTGTTTTTCCATGGACCATCTACTCCCCCCCCCTTTTTTTTTGCTTTTATGGCTGAACCTGCTGCACATGGAAGTTCCCAGACTAGGGGTCGAGTTGGAGCTGCAGCTGCCGGCCTACGACGCCACAGCCACAGCAACCCTGGATCTAAGCCGTGTCTTCAACCTACACCACAGCTCACAGCAATGCTGGAACTTTTTTTTTTTTTTTCGGTCGTCTTTTGTCTTTTCAGGCCTGCACCCACGGCATATGGAGATTCCCAGGATAGGGGTCGAATTGCAGCTGTATCTGCTGGCCTGCACCACAGCAACTCAGGATCCAAGCCATGTCTGTGACCTACACCACAGCTCCCGGCAACGCCAGATCCTTATCCTGGTGAGCAAGGACAGGGATCCAACCCGCTTCCTCATGGATACTGGTTGGATTCTTAACCTGCTGAGCCACAGCAGGAACTCTGTAGGACCCATCACTCTTAGCGAAGATGTGTACTGAAGGGTTCAGAAGTGGCTGGGCACAAGCGTTCAGAAACAACTTATCATTGAACTATAGCTGGCTGTGTCCTGACCCTGTTTGAATTCTTTTTCTTTCTGCAGTGTTTTAAGTCAAATGGGTGATGAAAAGGACTCTTGGAAAGTGAAAACTTTAGATGAAATTCTTCAGGAAAAGAAACGACGGAAGGAACAAGAGGAGAAAGCAGAGATAAAACGCTTAAAAAATGTAAGCAATGTTAAGTTTTTTTAAAAGAAGGTTTAGTTGCTTTGCCCTAATTTTTCCATTAGAACAGTGCTTCTTTGATGAAGTTTTTTTGTATTTCCCAACACCATCGGGGAGCCTGGGGTCTGTTGTAAACGTTAACAAAGCACTCAGATGCTCAGTTTCCTGTGAAGACAGGTGGATAATACCCTAAAGCTGCACAGAGATGACCGTGTCCACACGGGGAAGAGAGGAAGTACTTTCAACCTAAAGTCATCAGTGCAGTTGGACTAATTTTTCATTTCACATGTCGTCACTCTTCACGATACTGTTTCCGGGTAGTTTTAGTGCAGTAGGAAATTGCCTTGAAATTAATAGTAATGTTTTACACATTTCTTGGTTTTTCTAGTAACATGAGAAAACTTCTTTGTGATTTGATAAGGGGGATTCAAAGAAATACCTCTTCTGAAGGGATTACCAGCAGACCTATCTTTAGTGTTTATGAGTATGTTTTGAGCTAGTGCAAAATGTTTGATGTATAAAATAGGCTTTAAGGCTCAGTTTTAGCTCATATAAACAACTGATGTATTTTGCGTAGAGTCTAAAGTCCCCTGTCACACGCTGGTTTTAAATATCTCAGGTTCTGGGTTGTGAAGAGTTATATGCAATTTAATTTTTTTTAAAAAAACATTAAATAACATTTATTTATTTATTTATTTGCTTTTTAGGGCCATCCCCGTGGCATGCGGAGGTTCCCAGGCTAGGAGTCTAATCGGAGCTACAGCTGCCGGCCTACACCACGGTCACAGCAACACAGGATCCGAGCTGCGTCTGCAACCTACACCACAGCTCACGGCAACGCCGGATCCTTAACCCACTGAGCAAGGCCAGGAATCGAACCCGCAACCTCATGGTTCCCAGTCAGATTCATTTCCGCTGCGCCACGACAGGAACTCTGAGTTATGCATAATTCTAATGTCATGGGATTTGAACGAAAAAGTTCATAATCTTCGTCCATTCAATGTGAATATGAAAGTCTGTTGTGGGATAGTGGCAGGGCTTCAGCACTATTGAAAGTAAGCTTATCCGTGAGGGAGTCACCTCCCCCTTTTACTTCGTAGTCTGATGACCGGGATCCCAAGCGGGACCCCCTTGAGGAGGGGGAGCTGAGGGACCACCGCATGGAGATAACAATCAGGAACTCGCCATACAGAAGAGAGGACTCCATGGAAGACAGGTGAGGACAGGCGTGGCCCAGAGGATGCGGAGGCCAAGGTGACTCACCTGAGAACACAGCCTGGGCCCCACTGCGGGGCTGTGGGCCCTGCTGGCCCTGCTCAGGGCTCTTGACCTGAGGTTTTCATCGTGATTGAAGTGGAACACTTGGTGTCAGTTTACGAAAAGACCACGGGTATGTTCCTTCCTTTCTGCTCTTCATCAAAGGCGGCACCGTCTACACGGTGCGCTTAAGTAGCTGTGCTCTGTGCTCGCGGCGATGGGCGTAATCGCTTTCTCCAGCGGCGCACTGACGCGTCCGAGCCGCTGCTGAAAGCTAGCTGAGCAGGGCCTTGGAGCAGAAACGTCCTGCCTAGATCTGGGTTCTGACGTTTCTTCCTGTGCCATGGCTTCTCCTCACTTGTTTCCATTTTTTTTTTCTATCTTTTGGGATCACACCTAGGGCATGTGGAGGTTCCCAGGCTATGGGTCTAGAGGGAGCTGTAGCCACCAGCCAGCGCCACAGCCGCAGCAACGCGGAACCCAAGCCACATCTGCAACCTACACCACAGCTCACGGCAACGCCGGATCCTTAACCCACTGAGCGAGGCCAGGGATCGAACCTGCAACCTCATGGTTCCTAGTTGGATTTGTTAACCACTGACCTACAACGGGAGCTCCTCGTTTCCTTCTTGTGTCTGTCATCAAACGATTAAAAACGATGTAACCAGAAGTTAAGAAATGAA
Source organism: Catagonus wagneri (assembly GCA_004024745.2). NCBI lineage: Eukaryota > Metazoa > Chordata > Mammalia > Artiodactyla > Tayassuidae > Catagonus > Catagonus wagneri. The sequence goes on along the minus strand of PVHT021183639.1, from coordinate 12,198 downwards.
GGCATAGGGTGTGAGTTCTTTCAGGATTTTGGTTATGCAATTAGTTTAACACATTGTTAAATGGCTTTTTTTTTTGTCTTTTTGCCTTATCTAGGGCCGCACCCGTGGCATATGGAGGTTCCCAGGCTAGGGGTCTAACAGGAGCTATAGCTGCCGGCCTGCACCACAGCCACAGCAACGTGGGTTCCAAGCCGCGTCTGCAACCTACACCACAGCTCACGGCAACGCCGAATCCTTAACCCACTGAGCAAGGTCAGGGATCGAACCTGCAACCTCATGGTTCTTGGATTCATTAACCACTGAGCCACGATGGGAGCTCCTGTTAAATGGCCTTTTGAGATCATTAGGTTTGATTAAAATTGTGGGATCTTCTTTTTTCACAGTTCTGTTGAGGTGTAAATAACAAACCATGTTATTTATTTAGGCTTTTTTTTTTTTCCCTTTGGACTGCACCTGCACTATATGAAAGTTCCCAGCTAGGGGTCTAATGGGAGCTATAGCTGCTGGCATACGCCACAGCCACGGTAATGTGGGATTCAAGCTGAGTCTGCAACCATGACCAGAGCTCACGGAAATGCTGATCCCCCACCTTCTGAGTGAGGCCGGGGATCGAACCTAGATCCTCATGGATACTAGTTGGATTCATTTCCACTGCATCACACTGGAACTCCCAAACCACCGAGGGAGTTCCCATTGTGGCTCAGCAGTTAAGAACCCAACTAGTATTCATGAGGATACGGGTTTGATTTCTGGCCTTGCCTGGTAGGTTAAGGATCTGGCATTGCCATGAGCTGAGGTGTAGGCCGCAGGCTCAGCTCAGATCTGCTGTGGCTGTGGCTGAGGCGTAGACCAGCAGCTGCAGCTCCGTTTCGACCTCTAGCTTGGAAACTTCCATAGGTTGCAGGTGTGGCCCCAGAAATAAAGAAAGTGTGGGGGTTCCTATTGTGGCTCAACGGAAACGAATCCGACTAGGAACCATGAGGTTGTGGATTTGACCCCTGGCCTCTCTCAGTGGGTTAAGGATCTGGTGTTGCCATGAGCTGTGGTGTAGGTCATAGATGTGGCTCGGATCTGGCGTTGCTCTGGCTGTGGTGTGTAGTTTGAGTCATTTTCCTATAAAATTCTCAGCTTGGTAAGATAAGAACCACATCTGTCACACCCTAAACTTTTCCCAGAGAGGCATTTTTGTTCTGTGTATCACACTGATTCCCCACTTAGGCTTTTCTTTTTCTTTTTTTTTTTGTCTTTTTGCCTTTATGTGAAGCTGCACCCGCGGCATGTGGAGGTTCCCAGGCTAGGGCTCTAACAGGAGCTCTAGCCGCCGGCCTTCGCCACAGCCACAGCAACGCGGGATCCGAGCCGCGTCTGCAACCTACACCACAGCTCACGGCAACGCCGGATCCTTAACCCACTGAGCAAGGCCAGGGATCGAACCCGCAACCTCATGGTTCTTAGTCAGATTCGTTAACCACTGAGCCATGACGGGAACTCCTAGGCTTTTCATCTTAAGATGTATTTAACGTATAGTTTGGGGAGTTCCCGTCATGGCTCAGGGGAAACGAATCTGACTAGTATCCATAAGGATGCAGGTTAAATCCCTGGCCTCACTTAGTGGGTTAAGGATTCGATGTTGCAGTGAGCTGTGGTGTAGGTCGCAGACTCAGCTGGGATTTGGCATTGCTGGGGCTGTGGCGTAGGCCAGTGGCTACAGCTCTCATTGGACCTCTAGCCTAGGAACCTCTATAGGGCGCAGGTGTGGCCCTAAAAAGACAAAAACATACACTTTGGGCTTAAGATTCATAATTAGGGAGTTCCCGTAGTGGCTCGGTGGTTAACGAATCCGACTAGGAACCGTGAGGTTGTGGGTTCGATCCCTGGCCTTGCTCAGTGGGTTAAGGATCCGGCATTGCCGTGAGCTGTGGTGTAGGCTGCAGACGTGGCTTGGATCCCGCGTTGCTGTTGCTGTGGTGTAGGCCGGCAGCTACAGCTCCAATTAGACCCCTAGCCTGGGAACCTCCATATGCCGTGGGTGCGGCCCTAGATAAGGCAAAAAAAAGAAAAAGTTTCATAATTAGCACCATCTTTTAGGTACCTGCTGAGCTGCACCTTTGTTCTTCTGAGCCCCTCATCTCCCCTTTTGGAGAAACTGGTACCCGAGGCTCCTTCCACTACTCTCAAGTGTGACGTAACGCTGTGGTGTCTCATTGCAGAGGAGAGGAAGATGATTCTTTGGCCATCAAACCGCCCCAGCAAATGTCTCGGAAAGAAAAGGCGCATCACAGGAAAGACGAAAAGAGAAAAGAGAAGCGCAGGCGTCGTAGTCATTCAGCCGAAGGGGGTACAGAGCACCTATTTTCTTCTGTGTTGTGCTGAGGTCCCATCTGCTTCCTCTTTCATAATCTGCCTTCTGCAGAGCACAGCTGGGGGACAGGAGAATGAGATTTTAGCTAAAATCTCGTTTATTGTAGATCCTTCTGGATAGACACTTCTTCCTTCTACTATGTTTTCTCTTCGCTGCACTGTCTTGAGGCGGTTGGTCCGCCTATAAATTGTCTTAATTCAGCGAGAGAGGGCATTCCCGGGGGTCTCCCGGTCAGGACGCGGTGCTTTCCCTGCTGCCACCTGGGTTCAGTCCCTGGTCTGGGGGCTGTGATCCCGTAATCAAGCCACTGCGTGCTGCAGCTGAAAGTAGAGTAACTTTAAAGAAAAAAGGAAAACCGCTCCTTCGCGGCTTTGACCAAGCGACAGACCCTTGAAGGCGACCAGGTAACGGGTTTGGTTTCACACTAGCACCCGAGCCTCTGGGGGTGCTGGCGAAACCAGGCCTGGGGCCTGATGCAGATCTCATTGTTAAATGCAGTGGCTTGATCTGGTCTGTAACGCGATGCGGAAACCCGCCAAAGAGCTAAGCTTTGTTCTATGTTTTTAACAAGTCCTGATCTTTTAAAATTGTGAAACCGTTATGTACCTGTAAATGTAATAAAATTTATTAAATAATTTAAAAAAGTTAAAAAATTAAAAAAATGAAATCGTGAAACTAATATAGTCTGATCACAGTTTATTCAATACAGAAGATTTTAAAAAGGTGAAAACGATAGTTCTGGGGAGTTCCCATTGTGGCACAGTGGAAATGAATCCAACTAGGAACCATGGGGTTGCAGTCTCGCTCAGTGGGTTAAGGATGCAGCGTTGCCGTGAGCTGTGGTGTAGGTGCAGATGCAGCTCGGATCCCGCCTTGCTGTGGCTGTGGTGTAGGCCGGCGGCTACAGCTCCGATTAGACCCCTAGTCTGGGAACCTCCATATGCCGCGGGTGCGGCCCTAGAAAGCAAAAAAAAAAAAAAAAATACTTTTGTTCAGTGGTAATCAGTTATTTTTATTATTTTTTTACCTGGAGGCTTACTGTATAGAGTAAGGCGACCAGGTAACGGGTTTGGTTTCACACTAGCACCCGAGCCTTTCTTAAACAGAAAATCATGATTGTTTCTCCAAGCCGTTAATTAGATACTTTTTTCTTTCCGTCTCTGGGTATTTTCAAGTTTCTCCAAGTGACAGTTCCCGTTTCTCCGCAGGGAAGCACGCCAGGGCGAAGGAGAAGGAGCGCGAGCACGAGCGGCGGAAGCGCCACAGGGAGGAGCAGGACAAAGCCCGCCGGGAGTGGGAGAGGCAGAAGCGCAGGGAGCTGGCCCGGGAGCACTCGCGGAGGGAGAGGTAGGCGCCCCTTCCCCGCCACGGGACTGCGCGCTCTGCGCGGGAGCAGTGGGGGCTCGACGGGCGCGGCCCGAACCCCAGGTCCCGGTCCCGGCATGGCCGTTGCCGAGCGGACTGTCCTGAGGAGGCGAGGCTCCCCCATGCCTCAAGACAGACTCACGACGTGAGATGAGTCGATGGAGAGACGTTCGTGGCTTCCTGTAAGTGGAGGCTGCTCGGGTGCCCAGGGGCTGGACGCAGCAGGTCCCGACTCAGGGCGGAGCCCCTTTGTCGCGGGAGCTGGGCCTGCGGGTTGGGAGAGCTGGCATCCGAGAGGCACAGAGGCGTAGGCTGAAGGCTTGGGCCAGACACACAGCAGCGGGCAGGAGAGAGGGGGCCAGGCGCAGCCGCCACGCCTGTTAGTGGGTGAGGGGAGGGGCGGGGATGTCGCGGCGGGCCTGGGGCGTGCTGTGCCCTTCTCCAGCACGGTGAGTTGGGGCCGTCTTGACACAGCCAGTCCGCCTGTGTGAGTTCTGCAGAATCGGTGCTTCTAGGTCTCTGGTGCGGGTACTGTGTGCTCTGTTCAACCAGCGGGTGTGGCTTGAGTGCCACACAGACTCTGTTCTGGGGGGCTGACAAGGTGTGTTGTTTAGAGCCTTCTGGGGTCCCAGCAGAAACCTCCCAAACAGACAAAAAGTAACATAGGAAATTTCAAAGGCCTTGGTTGAAAGGGCCTGGGAGCTGGGAGACCAGACTCTTGGGCCTCCATCCACAATTGCCTCCCCGTGGGCTCAGCACCCCACGCGACGGCATCTGTTTAGCTTGGGGTCTGTTCTCCATGGCCTGGGTGTGAGCCCTGGGCCACCTCTGCGTCCTGAGGTCCTTTCCAGGGAAAGCTCGGGAGCCGGGCTGCTGTGAGGAAGGGACGTAGGCTAGAAGTTGCTGGCACTCCTGGCAGCCGGCCCCACAGAAGGCAGGGCAGGAAGGTGTGAGAAGAGCCTTCGTTCTCCAGACACAGGACTCTGCACCCTGAGGGCACCGTGGGCCAGCAGAGCTCCAGCGGTGTGCAGGATGGCAGGTGCACACTGGCCCTGTGCTGTCCTCAGTCCCGTTCGCTCTGATCGGACGGCTGTGCAGACATGGTAGCGACTCCAAAGAAGCCAAGCCTGAGAATAAAAAGAAGCACGTGGAGGGAGTTCCCGTCGTGGCTCAGTGGAAATGAATCCAAATAGGAACCATGAGGTTACCAGTTCGATCCCTGGCCTTGCTCGGTGGGTTAAGGGTCTGGTGTTGCCGTGACCCTTGGTGTAGGTCGCAGACACAGCTCAGATCCCGCATTGCTCTGACTGGTGTAGACAGGTGGGACAGCTACAGGTCTGATTGGACCCCTGCCTCGGAACATCCATATACTGCGGGTGTGGCCCTAAAAAGACAAAAGACCAAAGTATAAAAATAAAAACTAGAATGCCCAGTTTCAACCAAAAGTTTTGAGACATACAAAAAAATAAGGTTTGACTCCGAGTTCAGGAGGAAAAGCATAAGTAGAAACCGTGTGTTGCAGGTTTGGCGAAACCTTGGAAGCACGAACTTGCAGGTGGAGCAGTGGATGTTGTGCCTTCTGAGGGACAGGAAGGGACGGCTCAAGGGAGGCGGGCAGAGCCTCAGAGCCCACGGGGCGCACCCACCGTGCCGGCCGACAGTCCGAGGCAGTCCAGGTCGGGGAGAGCACAAAGAAGTTTTTATGGCCCCCAAGTTTGATCATAGCCGCACTTGCAGAAGTTCCCGGGCCGGGGATCAGACCCGAGCCACAGCAGTGAGACCGCTGGGTCCTCACCCACTAGGCCACCAGGGCACTGCAGGAACTCCCCAAATGTGATGAGAAGCGTCTGTCTAGGTCTGAGCCGCTCAGTGAGGCCCGAGCAGGATGAGCCCAGAGCTGCGTCCCGGCCGCGGTGGTGATGCCCGAGGGTTTGTGCAGGGCAGCGGCAAGGGGCCTGCAGGGGGCGCTCCGTGCCGTGGGTAGCGGCTTCTTACCAGAAACGGTGGCCGGGAATTCCCACTGTGCCACAGCGGGTTAGGGTCTGGTGGTGTCTCTGCTGCGGCTCGGGTTCAGCCTCTGGCCCAGGAACCTTCGTACGCCATGGGTGTGGCGAAAAAGAAGCAGTGGGGCCGGGAGGCAGGAAACCCTCCAGCCAGGAATTCTGTATCCAGCCAAACCAGAATTCACAAGGAAGGGGCAAGTAAAGACATTGCCAGCTGTACACGTGCCAGCTGAACACAGACGGGACTTCGCTGCCAGCAGAACCAGCCTGACGGGAGACACTTGAGGACCTTCAGGCTGAGTGGAAGTGTCACCGGTGGAAAAGGCAAGTACTGGAAGAGGTGCAGGGCGGCAGAGAAGCATCTGGAAATGCGTTTCTTCTAACCTCTTGCCTTAACTGCCACAGAAGACACATGATCACGTACAACAGTGGTGATTAAACACGACGTGATCACGGAACACACAGCAGGGTAGGCTGCACGGAGGAGGCGGCAGGGACAGCGCTGTGTCCGAGCCCGTCCTGCGTTTTCCTGGAATCACTCTGAAGACGTGCACGCTGCCCTCTCTAGAGCAGCCACTAACCGGAATGTTTTAGAAATTATTAACCCAGGGGAGTTCCCATTGTGGTACAGCGGAAAAGAATCCGACTAGGATCCATGAGGATGCAGGTTCGATCCCTGGCCTCACTCAGTGGGTTATGGATCTGTGTTGCTGTGAGCTGTGGTGCAGGCCACAGACGCAGCTCAGGTCCAGCGTTGCTGTGGCTGTGGTGTGGGCCGGCAGCTGCAGCTCTTATTTGACCCTTAGCCTAGGAACCTCCATATGTTGAGAGTGTGGCCAAAAAAAAAAAAAAAATTTTTTTTTTAACCAAGGGATGAAAATGGCAAACTAAAAGTCCTGATTTAGGCTTCCTGCTGTGGCACAACGGCCTCACGGCAACTCCGAGGCACCAGGACACAGGTTTGATCCCCGGCCAGCACGGTGGGCTAAAGGATCCAGCATTGCCGAGGCCGTAGTGTAGGTCGCAGCTGCAGCTCGGATCTGATCCCTGGCCCGGGAACTCCACCCACTGTAGGGTGGCCATAAAATTGGTGCACTAAAAATCCTGATTTAAACCAGAAACAGGGAGAAATAGAGCAACACACGCACGCACACATGCCAGGAGCCCGAGGCGGGGGAGTAAGTCCAGCACATCCAGAGCTCTGTGAGATGTGAGGTCAGTGTCTACACCCCAGACAAGGGAGAGGCCGTCAGAGAAGCGAGATCCCACCCACTCTGCCGTCTGGGAGGAGAACCGCTGAGAGTCAAAGGCGGAAACGCGCGTTGAGAGTAAAGCGGGGGATGGTCCATAAACAGCAACCGTAAGAACCCGCGTGGCTGCAGCGACGTGGACAAAGTAGCCATGAGGGTATTACGGGGCTTTGGGCTGACGGAAAGGTGAGTCGGGAGGAGGCGACCCGGTGAGTGTCCGCACACCCGTGTCGGAGCCCAAAAACAGGACACAGGACGGGACAGGACAGGAGGCAAGCCGGCTGGCATTGCCCCAGCCGGAGTGAGCCGGGTGGTAGAAAGACTCGAGAGGGCAGCGATGGTCTGAAACCCCACCAGCCACATCCGTCTCACAGGCAGGTGTCCATGGCGCTGCAGCCGCAGGGCATGCGACGCTCCAGGGTCTCAAGTTGAAAAGAATGGGGCTGTGCAGCGTGTGCCTCTGGCCGCAGAAGAATTAATTAGGTGTCAGCAGCAGAAGGAAGCCCGGGCGAGCCCTCAGATGTTTGGAATCTAATAGCACATTTTTGAATAACCCATGGCCCATCAGGAAAAATAGAAAATATTTTGAACTAGGGAGTTCCCGTCGTGGCTCAGCGGAAGCGAATCTGACTAGTATCCATGAGGACACGGGTTCAGTCCCTGGCCACACTCAGTGGGTTACGGTTCCGGGGTTGCTGTGAGCTGCAGTGTAGGTTGCAGACTCGGCTCAGAACTGGCATTGCCGTGGCTGTGGCGTAGGCCAGCAGCTGCAGTTCCAATTTGACCCCTAGCCCGGGAGCCTCATATACTGTGGGTGTGGCCCGGAAGAGACAAAAAAAAAAGTGTTTTGAACTAAATGAGAGAAAGACAGCGTGTGAGAACCTTGGGCTGTGAGCACGGCTGTGGTTGGAGTGAAGCGTCTTGGCTTTAAGCCCCTGAACCAGAGGCGGGAGCTGTCAGATCAGGAACCTGACTTTCTACCCAGAGAAACCAGAGGAGAGGCGAAGCCGGGAAGCGCCCAGAGCAGGCGGAGCGCAGACAGGGCGGGCGTGGCGGCGGAGGCGGAGGTTGGGCTGGTGGAGGGCGGGCTGGCTGGTGCGGGTCGCCGGGTCGGAGCTGTGTGAGGGCCGAATTCATAGCTGAATGTTCGGTGTAAGGTGAACGAACCCCAGGGCAGGTCTGCACTCCCCACCCGGAAGGCCGGTGTGGGACCCGCGGCCCGCCCCTCCCGAGCTGCCGGCGGCACAGCTGCCCTCGCTGTTTCTTGTTCACGCTCATTTCTTGCTTTTATTGAGTTAGCTTTTCCTGTTGGACTGAACTCTGCAGGCTGAGGGTTAAGTCTGACAGGTCATTTTTCAGCCCTTGGCCACCTTACAGTGCCGCCAAGCACACGCGTTTTCGTCACGGTCGTTGCCCCCTGGACTGCCGCTTGAGCTGGGCTGGGAGGTGGCCCCGGGGCTCCGCGAGCGGCACAGGTCGGGCTCTGGCCTGAGTCTGTGGCACCCCCCCACCTTCGTCACCAGACTCTCCACCCGCTCTGGGGCCCAGGGAGACCCGTCTCCCGAGGAGGGGGCACCTAAGCTGTGCTGCTGGCCCGGCGCGTCTGCTAGGACCACCACTCGGAAGTGCTCGGCCAGTAGGCTCTTGTCCCCGGCGGGCAGTCGTCTGTGCGCAGCGGTTCCCCTCCTCCGGGTGGCTCCGCGGAACGGGGCTCCCCGGCGGGTGTGTGCGTGCCTTCCGCCCATCGAAGCCGCCGTGGGTGCCTGGCCCTGATGGGAGTGTGTAAAGCGAGCAAGAGGCGCCAGGGTGGAGGAGAAATCCCGCTGCCGGCTCGTTCCAGGGACCGCCTGGAGCAGCTGGAAAGGAAGCGGGAGCGGGAGCGCAAGATGCGCGAGCAGCAGAAGGAGCAGCGGGAGCAGAAGGAGCGGGAGCGGCGGGCGGAGGAGCGGCGCAAGGAGCGGGAGGCACGGCGGGAAGGTGAGGGTGCCGGCGGCCTGGGGTGGGGCAGCCAGGGCTGTGTCCGGAGGTGACGGCGCCTGTCCCCCCCTGTGCGCAGTGTCTGCCCATCACCGGACAGTGAGGGAGGACTACAGTGACAAGGCCAAAGCCAGCCACTGGAGTCGCAGCCCGCTGCGGCCGCCTCGAGAGAGGTTCGAGCTGGGGGACGGCCGGAAGCCAGGTGAGGCCGCGGAGCCACGGAGGGGGGCTTGGGAGGGGGGTCTGAGCACGAGCGCCCCGAGTCCCCTCCGCCTCATGCGGCCAGGACTGTTGGCGGGAAGGAAGTTGGTCCCGGTCCTGTGAGGGGCTGCTCCCCGTCCTGGCTGCCCTGGGCTTTCTGGGGGAGCCCCCTCGTCCTGTGACCCTTAGAGCATCTCAGGAGTCCCCGATGGTCAGCGGGTCAGGGATCCAGTGTCGTCAGCGCCGCGGCCGGGGTCTCTACTGCGGCTCGGGTTCAGTTCCTGGCTGCGTGCCGTGGGAAAAATAAAACGTTTCCTCACCTTGACCTTCCATGGTTCTTTTCATCAGTAAAAGAAGAAAAAGTGGAGGAGAAAGACCTGTTGTCTGACCTGCAGGACGTCAGCGACAGTGAGAGGAAGACCAGCTCGGCCGAGTCCTCCTCAGGTGAGCGGCCCGGGCCGGCCCGGCCCCTGGCCAGAGGGACCCGAGCTCACCGCCGGCGCTTTCCTTTCTGCAGCGGAATCTGGGTCCGGTTCTGAGGAGGAAGAGGAGGAGGAGGAGGAAGAGGAGGAGGAGGGGAGCAGCAGTGAGGAGTCGGAGGAGGAGGAGGAAGAGGAGGAGGAGGAGGAGGAAGAGGAGGAGACGGGCAGCAACTCCGAGGACGCGTCCGGACAGTCGGCGGGTGAGGTGCTGGCAGTTTGGTTTGACAAGAGCCTGGAATCTACAGAAAAGCCTTTTTGGGAGTTCCCGTCATGGCTCAGTGGTTAACGAATCCAACTAGGAACCATGACGGTTCGATCCCTGGCCTTGCTCAGTGGGTTAAGGATCCGGCGTTGCCGCCGCGAGCTGTGGTGTAGGTCGCAGATGTGGCTTGGATCCCGCATTGCTGTGGCTGTGGCGAAGGCCGGCGGCTACAGCTCCTGTTAGACCCCTAGCCTGGGAACCTGCATATGCCACAGGTGCGGCCCTATATAAGGCAAAAAGACCAAAAAAAAGGAAAAGAAAAAAAAGAAAAGTATTTTCGGGTTTCAGTAAGAACACACCCGTGTGGAGAATGCCCTGCTCCCCGGGGCTTTGAAGACCCGGCCGGTGAGTGAGCTCCCGCCGCGGAGGGTCTGAGCTGCCGTTTCTCCTGCAGAAGAAGTGAGCGAGGAGGAGATGAGCGACGAGGAGGAGCGGGGGAAGGAAAACCACGTCTTGGTTGGTGAGAGGCCTCCGCGTGCCCTGCCCCTCTGCCCTCCGGCCCGGGTGCGTGAGCATTGTGAGCGGGGCTGGCTGCCTGTGCGGGGCGACACCGGGTGCTGTCCTGGGGCGGCGGGGCGTGGGCACTGTGAAGGCTGGGGGTTGCCAGTCTGGCTCTGACCACAGGGCCGGAGCCGGCCCAGGGCTACATGGCCTCCTGAGCTCGGCCTCTAGTCTTTGCTTCTCGGGGTCCCAGCCCAGCCAGTGACGCCCTCTGTGCCAATTAGCGCAAGGCCCCCGGGGTGCTCCTACGGGGCTTCACCGTGCGCCCGCCCAGCGCCAGGCGCAGGGCTTGTCGCGCGTGCTTGCTCGCAGCCCCGTAACTAGCGTGACTTCTGAAGTTCCAGAGTCGCGGTTTGACCGGGATTCCGGAGAGAGTGAAGAGGGGGAGGAGGAGGCGGGCGAGGGCACCCCGCAGAGCAGCGCCCTCACCGAGGGAGACTTCGTGCCCGACTCCCCGGCCCTGTCGCCCATCGAGCTCAAGCAGGAGCTGCCCAAGTACCTGCCCGCCCTGCAGGTCAGGCACCCTCCCGGCCATGGGCCGGGCTCCGCAGTGCTGCTCCCGGGCGTGGCCTGGGGCTGCGGCCGGTCCCCACCGTGCCGTGAGCACCACTGGCCTCCCGTGTGTCTGTGGTCAGTCTGCCTCTTGTCCAGCAGCCCCGGTGGGAGGACAGCCCCTGCGGGCACCCTGCCTCGCCCTGTCGCCGTGCAGGGGTTGTAGGGCAGTGGGAGAGTCAGTAACGAGAAGGCCACGGGGAGGACTTGGGAAGGGACAGGTCCCCAGGGCCTGGGTGGCCTCAGGCGCTCCGGGCACCCCGAGCACAGCCCCTGCTCCCAAGGTGCACATGGCCAGCTCGGGGTGCCGTGCAGCGGGCCCTCCTGGCTGGACAGGGACAGGGAAGCCGGGGTGAAGGGCAGCGTGTGTGCGGGCACCTGTCCCCGCTGGGTCTAGTTCTGGTTCAGGGGCACGTGCTCGCGCAGGAGGCCGGGGGAGCTGCTCCCCGGGCGCTCCTGGGATTTCTCGGCGCGGCTCCCATGGGCTGTGGCCCCAGGCGCCCGGCTTCACAGCACTGTCTCCCAGGGCTGCCGGAGCGTGGAGGAGTTCCAGTGCCTGAACAGGATCGAGGAGGGTACCTACGGGGTGGTGTACAGAGCCAAGGACAAGAAGACAGGTGGGCGGCATCCCGGGGTGGCCTCCTAAATGGAAGGGAGGCGTGGGGCTCGGACCGGGTGGCCCAGCGCTGCAGTCCCGCCTACTGTGCACAGGCCCCTCAGCCCCCAGCCAGCCTGCATCGTGTCCCGTGGCGGGGGCTGAGACCTCGGCCGTCTTGGCCAGGGCACACCTGAGCGACTGGCCCCCTTGGCCCGCCTGCTCCCAGAGGCCAGAGGTCAGCCTGACGGTGAGGCGGGAGCTGCTGGCATCAAGCAGGTGCGTGCTGCCTACTTGCAGCTCCCGAGCGCTGGCGAGCACCCTGGGGAGTCAGGAGGGCGAGTGGCGATCACAGAGGGATGCAGGTCACGGGGACACGGCAGCGGTGGTGGCGCGGGGGGTGCTGCTCAGCGCCGGCCTTCAAACCGCTTTTCCCTCAGACGAGATCGTGGCTCTGAAGCGGCTGAAGATGGAGAAGGAGAAGGAGGGTTTCCCCATCACCTCGCTGAGGGAGATCAACACCATTCTCAAGGCGCAGCACCCCAACATCGTCACCGTCAGGGTGAGGGCCGCCGCGGCCGACACGCAGGGCTGGCGTGGTGGGTGGGCGGGCCGGCCGGGCGGGGCGGGGCTGGCGTGGTGGGTGGG